>CM067358.1:39864141-39926641 GCA_034190875.2 Urechis unicinctus | reverse complement strand
TATGTATATATATCTATATAAATATTTATCTATATACTCTATATATATATGATATTATATATCTATCTCTATATATTATATATCTATATATATATATCTCTCTATATATATATCTATATATATCTATATATCTCTATATATATATCTCTCGTTATATATATTATTTATATATATATATATTGCTACAAAATGAACCCAGCGTAATAACAAGGAGACAGATATATTTATAACAGAGGATAAGTTTTGTCTTATTCCTAATTCCAAATAGTAAACCAATAGTTGTGGCATTGAGCCGCTTAGTGAATCAACGGCCACTCTATGGCAGCTAATCTAGGCCTGTTTCACTGCAAAACCCTCATGGACACATTGTTTTGCCCATGACGCCTATTTGAGCCTAGCATCGGCTGAATTTCATTAAGTCGAAAGCACACGATCTTTAAGCATGCACAACCAATACAATGGCTTAGGAACTGAGGCTCGTGAATCCCTGACAATTTAGCTGCAGTATTAACCAAATTGGCTATTTGTGCAAGTATAGATGCCTTGATAGCACTAGAGATTTTCTTACCTAACATCATATTGTTGCTTAGGAGAAAAGTTGTATCGTCCATATATGTGATAACGGTATTTTAAAGTGTCTTGTCATTGGGTAAACATAAGAGGTCAGCATGGTTGACCTCGTTCGGCACAGACATATCAGAGATAACCTGAGTATGACCCTTTTGACAAATATTTGCTTGTCACGGCAGGTTCAACGTTGGCTCCGTTTATTGTGTGCCAAAATCTTCTCTAATACACACAGATCGATCCAAATTTCAAATTTCGACAGATTGGTCGAATATCAGTTATACAAGCGTCACTGAAATTAGCTCCCCACAATCTTACATAGATGATCAATCCAGCAAACAAGAAGAATCTACAAATGTTGTGATCCATCCGAGACATAACGTAACAACCCGAATCCTACCGCTTTAAAATGAGGATTTGATTGTTTTGTTTCACTGCCCAATAGCTTACCGAGCCGTAACACTTGTTCATAGACATTCATATAACTGCTACACCCGAGATTTAGCATGTCATTCTTCTTAGTTGAAGGCAAGAGTACTTATAATTTATTAACCTGAAGGTATTTCCACCTGAGATTTGTTGAACTTTTGATACACACATAAACGTAGGTTGCTTCGCATAACAAGATGATGTGATTGCTTTGGTTTACTGCCCGATAGCTTACTGAACCATAACTTTTGTTCATAGACATTCATGTAACTCTTACACCCGAGCATGTTTGATTCTTCCTGTAGAATTTTTAACTACGTCGAAGGCGGTGTGCTTTAAAGTTATCAAACTGAAATTATTGCCCTCTGATATTTGTTAAAACTTTTATAAACACATAAACGGGGGTTGCTTTGCAAAATATGTGGATAACCTTGACTGAAGATGCTTTTTGTACGCTGAATTATGTTCTCGGTAATACATATTGCTTAGAAATACAGCTTGATTTGTATGACTATTTCAATACCGCAAATATTTGCATGGGTCTATCAAACCAAGTCGATGTCAGTCCTAAAAGCAGACAAAGCGCCCTATAGCTCGTAATGCAAATCTAAATATATTGTTATATCAATGACAGCCACTGTCTTGGCTTACACGGAGGGCACTGACGCTGATGAACATTAAATTCCGAATACCACCATTTTAATTTGACCTACCCACTCTCTAACACTTTTCTGTCCCACCTTTTTAATCTAGCAAGCCGCCAATATATAGCTATCGTTTGTGGGAATGTTATTTCATTTTAAATGCAGCTTAATGAATATGCGCCCAGAGATATATATTTTACTCTTATTTGAATAATAGTACAGCAGTGGAGATGGATGGTACCCAATATGCCATTGTGCAGTGATGATATCAATAATTTTGCAACTATGTGATGTGTACCAGTTGACAAAGCAGCTAGTTAAATGTAACATATATTTAAGAAATTGGTTTATATGACCCTGCGGTAGTGGTTACATGTCTTTACAACGTACATATAATGCGACCCATTGTGGAAAATACGCTGGTATTTTAGGTATTCTGTAATTATCAATGCAGAATAGAATGAGTGGTAGCCCCTGGGACCCATGTAGCACACAAAAGTAATCATTATCTATCGATAACTGTGATAGCGTAAGAGTTGTCGAACTGGTTTCGGCTGAGTGAGGTCAGTTTTATGAGTAGTGAAACCAACTCTTTTCGAGTAGCGGACGGCTTAGCAGATGGCATAAACGGTTTTGGTGGTGTCAATACCCAATGCTCTACGGTACCTGAAGCAGAATGTTTTCATATATGTCTGTCTGTTTGTAGGTACTATTATGTTGCTTGTTGTGTTTGCGTACTATTTTTCATTACAGTTATATCACTGTTGGATTCGTGAATGCTGATTTATGTTGGCTGTTATGATATCCAAAGGACGCAAAGGGCGTGGCCCCTATAAAAGGGTATGATCTCCGAGACGTCGATAGTTCTATCGTCGACGCTCGTGGTTGAGATCCTCCGTCGGGGATATCCATTTACCAAATGGAGCTGCTGGCTCATTTAAAACAAGTAGTATTTATGCTTATAGCCGAATGCGTGATTCACTGAGATGCTTTTGCAAACGCTTTCACTGCTTCTTCACTTTACGGACCACATTGAAATGGAATGATTTATTGCAACCGGGACAACCAGGCAATATCGTACGATAAACGACAAGAGCAGAATGAGTATTTAGTTTGAACAAATTGCAACACGCATCAACAATGTGCTCTTTACCTGTAGGAAACCACTTCCAAGGCACGGCACGCCGAGCGGACCATTCAAGTGATAAATATTTACAGCTGAACTAGAATAATATAAACCACCATTTCGGGATGTAATGAATTAATAAATCCTGCATGTGGATTTTATGTTGGGTAATCCAACTATTTGGCTCGTATTAAAGGAGCTTTTGAGTTTATGGATCCAATAACCGTTGAGATTGCGTGCCTCCAGAGAGGCTCTGTGAATTAATAAACAGCCTCGTCAGCAGTGATATTGTCAGCGTAGAAATTTGCAACAACGTTATGAAAGACGTATCACACAGGCAACATAGCAATCAGTGACCGTGTGGTTTCACTTTATTACCCTCATGCGATTTAAGATTCATAATGTTGGAGAACAACAACAACAGTGTATCTATTATTGGTAACCCATAAAGCACAGACATAAAAGGGATCTAGGAAGCGAATCATGGATCATTGTTAAGTTCCATTTACATCAGAGAGGATAGCCATTTGCAAACCGGCAGTTTATTAGCCGCTGTCTTTAGATCGGTAGTGGTTATTGTCCATGCCGGAATGAGTTACTCACGTTATGACGGCTTATTATGAAAGAAACAATATATGGTGAGCTATAGTGCGCATAATGATAGGTCATAAGCATACCCATACATGTCACCTGTGACCTATTGTGCTTGGCTATATTAATACTCAGTACATTAAGCCACATCCAAGTCGGGTAATTCAATAACATTTACAAAAATTGTTTAATGCACTTTCCCTGCTAGTTAAACAACGAGCACAAATCGGACTACGGAATCAATACTGTGTAATGCCACGACTTAACACGAAACAAGCCCGTCATGGAGTAACTAAGTACATCAGTCAAGTAAAGTTTTCCACAGGGTTTATGCTATCGTGGCTATATTGCTACACATAGTATACAATTACTACAGGACCAAGGGGGTATTAAAATGTTGTTACTATCCATCGATTTGCTTCGTCACTCACCACTTCCATATACGCAAGTATATATCTATGTATGCATGTATGTTTGTATGTATGTATATATGTACGTACGCACGCACGCACGCACGCACATACGTATGTATGTATGTATGTATGCTGTCGCCTGCGATTGATCAATATAATGTGAATTGACACAACTATTCATTCTGTTTATTTCAGTAAGAATGCTTGGATCACGTGAGTTAGTACTGTTTTCTTGCAGGCTGCTGTTTCCTGTTATGAATCTAGGTCAAATATGATATACAGCATTTTCCTTCGAACATTTGCCATGTCACAAATATGTGAATATATAGAGATATATATATATATATATATATATAGATAGATAGATAGAGAGATATATAGAGATATGTAGATATATATATATAGATATATATATATATATATATAGAGACATATACATATATATATATATAGATATATATATTATTTATATATATATATACATACATATATATATATAGAGATATATATCTCTATATCTTTATATATATATCTATGTATATATATACATATATATATGAGTATATATATATACATATATATAAATATAAACATATATATATACCATATATATATATATATACATTTATATATTTACATAGATTTATAATTATCTTTATAAATATATATATACATATATATATATAAATATATATATATATATAACTATACGCTTATAAATGCATAAATATTAAAAAATAAATATATGTTAATATATACTAATACATATATGTATGTAGATATTTAACTCTATATGTATAAACATATATATGCATATATATATGTATGAATATATGTATAGATGTACATATATATATATATCTATACATATATTGATATTCATGAATATAGATATATTAAGCTATATGTATATGCATACAAATGCATATATATATGTTGGCCTCATATTTAGGGTCATGAGTCACTAAGGCAAAGAAGTTGATATTGAACGTTAGTCGGTGGAGGTAATATCATAAGAGGCGCAGGGTAAATCCCCCAGCTGCGTATCAACGCTCGTTCAGAATGTTTGGTAATTCCTTAGATTGCAGTTTTATGACTTAATGTCATCGCATTACTCGTAGAAAAACTAGACGGAACGTTAAAGATAAGCGGTTGTAATTGAATTTTTTCATCTTCATGAATTATGAAGCTCAAGGAAACTATGTTGATGTCCAAGATCTATGAATCGATAGTGTTATGTAAGTAATACAAACCAGAACATACAGTAGTGGCTGTGGCAGTGACCCAACGATATCTATCGTTACCGTTAGTTTGCGACCATTCCTATCAGCCAAGATATTCGACTAAATAAGTTCCAAGTTCATATTGATCGATAACTAAATCGTTCTCGATTTCAGCTCAGTGAGATATACAGTTAGCTATCAATCCATATTGAACAACATATGTATTTTTGCTACTGTTCCTGATCAATGGCATCAAACTCAAGGGCTAAATGTACCAAAGTTAGCTCGATTGAAATTACCAACAGCTCGTTAGCGTAACACTTTGGGAATTGAAGCACCAGCACATTGTTTCAAATGAAACGGGTGAGAACTGTTTTATGTCTGCTGAATAGTTGTGCATTAGTGACGATATAATCGATGCATCTCTATCTTTGCATGCATTTATTTCTTAAATATGTAACCGAAAGCACGAACGCTCGTAAAGGCTTCGTAGTGTTTTTGATTAAACGCATCTTCCGAGTAGCAATGCTCTCACCATTAGAACATACCAACCAACCAATTCCATTATGTCATAATCGAACTCATTTCTGTCATCAATAGATAAGCAGAGATAATTTTTTCACTATTTACATTATGCATAAACAGTTGTTAACCATTTTGCAGGGTGATTGGCCTGGTCTATAATATTAATGTGATCATAATGCTATTGATCAAACTCCTACATCGACCACTTTTCTATTACGGCCATGTACTCATATGTCACAGAAATGTCAGCCTTAAATTATAGGAAACATTCAGGAAAAAGATTTCTTGTCGTCAAAATGTGACCCGGTTAGTGTAAAACACTTTTGTTGGCACTGCAACAGCATATTAGCCTTTGTCAACAACTGAGTTAGTTGACGGTATCAGGACCTGTCGCTATCATAGATCGGCGTAATGTCATGTAATCTGTCGCTATCTCGACATAAGTTTAACGAAGATTTTGCATGCAAATGTTAAAATTTCGTTCCTAGCCATAGTAATGTGATGTGTAGGTAACTAGGTGCCAATAAAAAAATATGGGTTTTTGCCAAGAGAGCGAGTAACTATCGTTGAATAACTCATCTTGCAGACATAAATAAATGCGTCAGAACTCTAGACCCAGGTCAAAATACCGCACCAGAAGTCGGTACGTGTACCATAACTATGTGATATATGAGCTGATATAATGAGCAGCCTGTTGTTTAAAATCTTGCCGAATTATACGGGTACATTGCTTTTGAAGTATACTGTACTATTTTGTAAAGAAAATTCTTCGTATATTCTAAACAAGTGCGCCATTAAGTACATGGAAGCGTGAGTGTTGCTTAGTCTGGGGATATAAAATGTGGTTAGATTACATGGCAGCTGTATTGCTCATCGCTCCAAGAACTAAGCGTTTATCAGGGGAGTAAATTCTCTGTCTATTCCAGAACGAATTTACTTGGTTCCGGTGATGTTCATAATATGCTTTTAATTAATCTCCTTGATAATGCATTATCCACCCCACCTCACTTATGATTTTCACGGTCGTAAAATACGAACAATTTTCTTAATATACTAACTGATCCTAATTGTTCACTTTTAGTGTCTTAAGTGCATATAAAATGGTGTTGGTAATATTGGGCTTCAGTGTCACTTTCAACTGCGAGGTGATATCGCGATGGATGAGGATGATTGTGATCCTTGGACAGCACCCCCTGAGTGCAAGCGCCCACTTGGAACAACCCTGTGCCTAGACCGGGCTGCAACACCCACGCCGCTTAGACGAAGGTCCAGTACGGTGCTATTGAGTTATCGGATCGGGTGCATACCCATTCGGATATGGGACCGCCATTTAACGTGATCATCCGAGTGACGGGCAGCCAGTCAGGTCTAACACCTGCGTATCGAATCCACAGCGTGTGGGTCAAAGTCTTAAGTGCATTCAAACGAGCCATACTACTCGGATATCTATCGCTGAAAATGTCCTGCTCGATACAGGAAAAAGTATTTAAGAATATGTGGAGGATATGGCAGCAAACGGTTGAACCTAATTGAGCCATTAGTAGTCATTAGATGCAACAGTTCCATTGCAATGAGATCGGATCAATTATCTTTTTACTGCTACCGAAACTATGTAAATGCTAAAATGTACGAATGGATATTCAGAGCCTTTATATGGTTGCGATGAATGAATAAACAATGATTTAAACACTGTTTAATGTGCAGAGCTGACTCCTGTATGTTGACCAGGGCGCTTGTCTGGCAAAACAACGCGTAGGGTCACACAGCATCGTGTGAACCGTTGGATATTCATCATTAAAAATGTCGCAGTAAAAATACTATCAGATTAAACGGTCACTGTATTTGCATTATTGCAGTCATTGTGTTTAATTGAAGCTCACTGTTAGATTAACTGTGGAAACAAACAAGTCATGTGTTCATGTGTACGCACTAGGCAAAGGCAACCTTCGGAAGGGTAGCACCACAGAGACCACCAAGTGTAGGAAACTCGTGTGAATACGTACTGAACGATGTGAAAGACTGTATCATAAGAGCTGTTTATTAATTCCAGAAAACTGCACCGTATATATATATATATATATTTGTGGTCACCTCTTCCGGCATCCTCGCGTTCGTCGTATATATATATATAGATATATATATATATATATATAGAGAGAGAGAGAGAGATAGAGAGAGAGAGAGATAGATAGAGATAGAGATAGATAGAGATGGAGAGATAGAGAGATAGATCTATCTAGAGAGATCTAGAGATATATATGATATCTAGAGATCTAGATAGAGAGAGGGAGATATCTTATGGATAGATCTAGATATCTCTATATACATCTCTCTATATATCTATAGATCCCTCTCTATCTCTAGAGAGAGATATATAGAGATATCTATAGAGATAGAGAGAGATATCTATATCTCATAGATATATATATACATATATATATATATATATATATATATACATATATACATTTGACAGCAGCCCGGTTCCGTTAGCTGTAGAATGTTTATAGCTAGGCCTGTTCTTAGCATCATAATCTACTTGAGCTCTGCCATCTAAATAGTATGGAGAATAATTTGTGTTATCCAAATATGCGTACATTCTTTTGGACCTTTGTAATCATACAATATTATTTAGGTGCTATGGCAAAAACAGTTACATTAGCTGTGATTAGTAGCCGTGGTCGCTAGTTCCACACATACAACATATAGACACCCCATCTAGGCATATTTGTTTTTGACTGATAATGTGGCTCAATCGCCTATCATAAAGAGTTGGGTTTGCTTTGTTTGGGCTACAGGTTGCTGCTGTTTGATTCATTAGGATAGCGCACCGTGCCGAATCGGGTTGGGACTGAATGGTCAACAACTGATCGTTCATACGCTGGTGAATGCTGATTTATGTTGGCTGTTATGATATCCAAGGACGCAAAGGGCGTGGCCCCTATAAAGGGGTATGATCTCCGAGACGTCGATAGTTCTCTATCGTCGACGCTCGTGGTTGAGATCCTCCGTCGGGGATATCCATTTACCAATGGAGCTGCTGGCTCATTTAAAACAGTAGTATTTATGCTTATAGCCGAATGCGTGATTCACTGAGATGCTTTTTGCAAACGCTTTCACTGCTTCTTCACTTTACGGACCACATTGAAAATGGAATGATTTATTGCAACCGGGACAACCAGGCAATATCGTACGATAAACGACAAGAGCAGAATGAGTATTTAGTTTGAACAAATTGCAACACGCATCAAACAATGTGCTCTTTACCTGTAGGAAACCACTTCCAAGGCACGGCACGCCGAGCGGACCATTCAAGTGATAAATATTTACAGCTGAACTAGAATAATATAAACCACCATTTCGGGATGTAATGAATTAATAAATCCTGCATGTGGATTTTATGTTGGGTAATCCAACTATTTGGCTCGTATTAAAGGAGCTTTTGAGTTTATGGATCCAATAACCGTTGAGATTGCGTGCCTCCAGAGAGGCTCTGTGAATTAATAAACAGCCTCGTCAGCAGTGATATTGTCAGCGTAGAAATTTGCAACAACGTTATGAAAGACGTATCACAGGCAACATAGCAATCAGTGACCGTGTGGTTTCACTTTATTACCCTCATGCGATTTAAGATTCATAATGTTGGAGAACAACAACAACAGTGTATCTATTATTGGTAACCCATAAAGCACAGACATAAAAGGGATCTAGGAAGCGAATCATGGATCATTGTTAAGTTCCATTTACATCAGAGAGGATAGCCATTTGCAAACCGGCAGTTTATTAGCCGCTGTCTTTAGATCGGTAGTGGTTATTGTCCATGCCGGAATGAGTTACTCACGTTTTTGACGGCTTATTATGAAAGAAACAATATATGGTGAGCTATAGTGCGCATAATGATAGGTCATAAGCATACCCATACATGTCACCTGTGACCTATTGTGCTTGGCTATATTAATACTTCAGTACATTAAGCCACATCCAAGTCGGGTAATTCAATAACATTTACAAAAATTGTTTAATGCACTTTCCCTGCTAGTTAAACAACGAGCACAAATCGGACTACGGAATCAATACTGTGTAATGCCACGACTTAACACGAAACAAGCCCGTCATGGAGTAACTAAGTACATCAGTCAAGTAAAGTTTTCCACAGGGTTTATGCTATCGTGGCTATATTGCTACACATAGTATACAATTACTACAGGACCAAGGGGTATTAAAATGTTGTTACTATCCATCGATTTGCTTCGTCACTCACCCACTTCCATATACGCAAGTATATATCTATGTATGCATGTATGTTTGTATGTATGTATATATGTACGTACGCACGCACGCACGCACGCACATACGTATGTATGTATGTATGTATGTATGCTGTCGCCTGCGATTGATCAATATAATGTGAATTGACACACAACTATTCATTCTGTTTATTTCAGTAAGAATGCTTGGATCACGTGAGTTAGTACTGTTCTTGCAGGCTGCTGTTTCCTGTTATGAATCTAGGTCAAATATGATATACAGCATTTTCCTTCGAACATTTGCCATGTCACAAATATGTGAATATATATATATATATATATATATCTATATATATATATAGATATATAGATATATAGATATATAGAGATATATATAGGAGAGATAGCGAGAGATAGATAGATATTAGAATAGAGACCAGATACAGAGACTATATCTAGAGAGAGAGGAGATAGGGAGAGAGATATCTTAGATCTACATATATCTCCATACTATCCCTATATATCATATACATATCTATATATATTATATGGAAGAGATATATCTCTGTATATAGATCTCATAAGATATCTATATCTGATCTATATATAATACACATATATAAATATAACCCTATATCTCTACATACCTCCTCTATCTCTCTATACATTTATATATTTACATATATTTCCTCCTTATATTTATCAAATATATATATACATATATATCTACAGCTCACAATAGGATATATATCTCTATATAACTCTCACGCTTATAAATGCATAAATATTAAAAAATAAATATTTATGTTAATATATACTAATACATATATGTATGTAGATATTTAACTCTATATGTATAAACATATATATGCATATATATATGTATGAATATATGTATAGATGTACATATATATATATATCTATACATATATTGATATTCATGAATATAGATATATTAAGCTATATGTATATGCATACAAATGCATATATATATGTTGGCCTCATATTTAGGGTCATGAGTCACTAAGGCAAAGAAGTTGATATTGAACGTTAGTCGGTGGAGGTAATATCATAAGAGGCGCAGGGTAAATCCCCCAGCTGCGTATCAACGCTCGTTCAGAATGTTTTGGTAATTCCTTAGATTGCAGTTTTATGACTTAATGTCATCGCATTACTCGTAGAAAAACTAGACGGAACGTTAAAGATAAGCGGTTGTAATTGAATTTTTTCATCTTCATGAATTATGAAGCTCAAGGAAACTATGTTGATGTCCAAGATCTATGAATCGATAGTGTTATGTAAGTAATACAAACCAGAACATACAGTAGTGGCTGTGGCAGTGACCCAACGATATCTATCGTTACCGTTAGTTTGCGACCCATTCCTATCAGCCAAGATATTCGACTAAATAAGTTCCAAGTTCATATTGATCGATAACTAAATCGTTCTCGATTTCAGCTCAGTGAGATATACAGTTAGCTATCAATCCATATTGAACAACATATGTATTTTTGCTACTGTTCCTGATCAATGGCATCAAACTCAAGGGCTAAATGTACCAAAGTTAGCTCGATTGAAATTACCAACAGCTCGTTAGCGTAACACTTTGGGAATTGAAGCACCAGCACATTGTTTCAAATGAAACGGGTGAGAACTGTTTTATGTCTGCTGAATAGTTGTGCATTAGTGACGATATAATCGATGCATCTCTATCTTTGCATGCATTTATTTCTTAAATATGTAACCGAAAAGCACGAACGCTCGTAAAGGCTTCGTAGTGTTTTTGATTAAACGCATCTTCCGAGTAGCAATGCTCTCACCATTAGAACATACCAACCACCCAATTCCATTATGTCATAATCGAACTCATTTCTGTCATCAATAGATAAGCAGAGATAATTTTTTCACTATTTACATTATGCATAAACAGTTGTTAACCATTTTGCAGGGTGATTGGCCTGGTCTATAATATTAATGTGATCATAATGCTATTGATCAAACTCCTACATCGACCACTTTTCTATTACGGCCATGTACTCATATGTCACAGAAATGTCAGCCTTAAATTATAGGAAACATTCAGGAAAAAAGATTTCTTGTCGTCAAAATGTGACCCGGTTAGTGTAAAACACTTTTGTTGGCACTGCAACAGCATATTAGCCTTTGTCAACAACTGAGTTAGTTGACGGTATCAGGACCTGTCGCTATCATAGATCGGCGTAATGTCATGTAATCTGTCGCTATCTCGACATAAGTTTAACGAAGATTTTGCATGCAAATGTTAAAATTTCGTTCCTAGCCATAGTAATGTGATGTGTAGGTAACTAGGTGCCAATAAAAAAAATATGGGTTTTTGCCAAGAGAGCGAGTAACTATCGTTGAATAACTCATCTTGCAGACATAAATAAATGCGTCAGAACTCTAGACCCAGGTCAAAATACCGCACCAGAAGTCGGTACGTGTACCATAACTATGTGATATATGAGCTGATATAATGAGCAGCCTGTTGTTTAAAATCTTGCCGAATTATACGGGTACATTGCTTTTGAAGTATACTGTACTATTTTGTAAAGAAAATTCTTCGTATATTCTAAACAAGTGCGCCATTAAGTACATGGAAGCGTGAGTGTTGCTTAGTCTGGGGATATAAAATGTGGTTAGATTACATGGCAGCTGTATTGCTCATCGCTCCAAGAACTAAGCGTTTATCAGGGGAGTAAATTCTCTGTCTATTCCAGAA
Source organism: Urechis unicinctus (assembly GCA_034190875.2). Taxonomy (NCBI): domain Eukaryota; kingdom Metazoa; phylum Annelida; class Polychaeta; order Xenopneusta; family Urechidae; genus Urechis; species Urechis unicinctus. Next base: position 39,914,136 of record CM067358.1, on the reverse strand, counting down.
CGAATTTACTTGGTTCCGGTGATGTTCATAATATGCTTTTAATTAATCTCCTTGATAATGCATTATCCACCCCACCTCACTTATGATTTTCACGGTCGTAAAATACGAACAATTTTCTTAATATACTAACTGATCCTAATTGTTCACTTTTAGTGTCTTAAGTGCATATAAAATGGTGTTGGTAATATTGGGCTTCAGTGTCACTTTCAACTGCGAGGTGATATCGCGATGGATGAGGATGATTGTGATCCTTGGACAGCACCCCCTGAGTGCAAGCGCCCACTTGGAACAACCCTGTGCCTAGACCGGGCTGCAACACCCACGCCGCTTAGACGAAGGTCCAGTACGGTGCTATTGAGTTATCGGATCGGGTGCATACCCATTCGGATATGGGACCCGCCATTTAACGTGATCATCCGAGTGACGGGCAGCCAGTCAGGTCTAACACCTGCGTATCGAATCCACAGCGTGTGGGTCAAAGTCTTAAGTGCATTCAAACGAGCCATACTACTCGGATATCTATCGCTGAAAATGTCCTGCTCGATACAGGAAAAAGTATTTAAGAATATGTGGAGGATATGGCAGCAAACGGTTGAACCTAATTGAGCCATTAGTAGTCATTAGATGCAACAGTTCCATTGCAATGAGATCGGATCAATTATCTTTTTACTGCTACCGAAACTATGTAAATGCTAAAATGTACGAATGGATATTCAGAGCCTTTATATGGTTGCGATGAATGAATAAACAATGATTTAAACACTGTTTAATGTGCAGAGCTGACTCCTGTATGTTGACCAGGGCGCTTGTCTGGCAAAACAACGCGTAGGGTCACACAGCATCGTGTGAACCGTTGGATATTCATCATTAAAAATGTCGCAGTAAAAATACTATCAGATTAAACGGTCACTGTATTTGCATTATTGCAGTCATTGTGTTTAATTGAAGCTCACTGTTAGATTAACTGTGGAAACAACAAGTCATGTGTTCATGTGTACGCACTAGGCAAAGGCAACCTTCGGAAGGGTAGCACCACAGAGACCACCAAGTGTAGGAAACTCGTGTGAATACGTACTGAACGATGTGAAAGACTGTATCATAAGAGCTGTTTATTAATTCCAGAAAACTGCACCGTATATATATATATATATATTTGTGGTCACCTCTTCCGGCATCCTCGCGTTCGTCGTATATATATATATATATATATATATATATATATATATATATATAGATATAGATATATAGAGATATATATTATATATATATAGAGAGAGATATATATATATATATATTATATATATATATATATATATATATATATATATATATCTATAGAGATATATATATATATATATATGGATATATATATATATATATATATATCTATAATATCTATATATACCATATATATATATAGATATATATATATATAGATTATATATATATATATATATATCTCTATATAATATATATCCCTCATCTATATACATATATATATATATATATATATATATAATATTTTTATACAGCAGCCGGTTCCGTTAGCTGTAGAATGTTTATAGCTAGGCCTGTTCTTAGCATCATAATCTACTTGAGCTCTGCCATCTAAATAGTATGGAGAATAATTTGTGTTATCCAAATATGCGTACATTCTTTTGGACCTTTGTAATCATACAATATTATTTAGGTGCTATGGCAAAAACAGTTACATTAGCTGTGATTAGTAGCCGTGGTCGCTAGTTCCACACATACAACATATAGACACCCCATCTAGGCATATTTGTTTTTGACTGATAATGTGGCTCAATCGCCTATCATAAAGAGTTGGGTTTGCTTTGTTTGGGCTACAGGTTGCTGCTGTTTGATTCATTAGGATAGCGCACCGTGCCGAATCGGGTTGGGACTGAATGGTCAACAACTGATCGTTCATACGCTGGCAGAAATTTGGTAGCATTCGGCAATCATAGAGAATCATGTTAGTGGAGCTGTTGGTCATTTTGTACGAGATAATTCAGTTAAAGATACGTTCCTTCTCCATTTAATCTCCACAGGGAAATGATTATTAAGGGTTAAATGATAAAATATGTAAATAATAGCAATGTCACGAATGTCATTTATCGGTCATTCTTTCAAAGAATGGTTTGCCATTATCTCGCATTAACTATTTCACAGTTTCTACAAGAGTTAAAGCTTTGAAAACTGTAATACTACCGGCATAAGGTAATCACTGACGAGGCTCGAGGTAAACATGTCTTATATAACTTACTAGCTGTGAACCTGCAGTGGCACCATTAAGCATTCGCTGTGTGGGAAATCTTGCAATATTTTCCACTCTTCATCCAGTTAGGTCAAATGTTGATTTACCACAAATCCACTACCTAAGGGTAAACCTAATCAGCTCTCACGATAAAAGTAGATATTTAACAATAGAAACCTCAAGGCCAATATACAATTACATCTAAATTATCACTCGAAGAAGCAAAGGACATCAGTGTTCTTCGAATAGCGTAGTACTTCCATATCCATATGAACTTTTGTGAGCAATTCATTGGTAATGCTTAATGCGTGTTTCTTTTTTAAACGAAGCTATATTATGTATGATGACGTTACGGGAGTAGACGAACACTTATACACGATGTTAGATAAGTGTTGAGTATGCAGTTAGTAGCAAACTCATTACACAAAACTTGTTTGAGCAATATATAACTACATCTTAAACTTATGACCATTTAATATTTCTTATAATTTGGCAAAAACGTTATTGTACTGATCATTTACTGGCAACGTCTAAATCATTTTGTATTTGCATTCTGATGAAAAATATTTAGTCAGAGGTTAGCGCCCGAAGGGGCTGTAATGGCCAACAAACAAACAGCACGACAATTTTCGCATCCATTTATGCTGATATAGGACCGTTATTTGTACGTTCTATGACATAAGATTCAGAACCGACCAGTGTCACATTAAAGCACACAATAAAGTTAGATAGGTAGGCAATACAGAGGCGATGAACACACGTAATAATACGAAAGAGCCCAAGAGAAAGCTATATTAAACTTGTAGTAGCTCAGCTTGATTAAAACATGCATGGATGATGGTCGTTTGAATACTGCCATGCGAGAACGTTTAATTTGGATGCTTTTGTCTTATTCAACATACGATTGGCATTTTAATTGGAACGTACATCTTTACTGTCAAATTTTTTATCCATCGAAATTGCGTGAATCGTTACTATCTGTTACCGACTGAGACCTATTTTGATTTGCCATAAAGCCGTGGCACTGTAGCAAGCCATATAGGAACATGCTAGAATAGTGATGATAATGGCCTAGGCAAAGGGAGCATAATGCAAACCCAAATTTGGTTTTCTACGGCGTGTTTGATATTCCACGTAAAATGCACATTTTTGATGCTGCATATAGAATAAATAATCAAGCGTGCGCGCGCAATCGGTTGTGTGTGTGCGTATGTGTTTGCTTGTGTGCGAGTTATACTTTTGTATTATGAAGAGCATGATATTTATCGCATGGAATGAAATGTTTGTTATATTTACCGCTGTTGCATTTTGATTATTTATATGCAAGCCGTAGGATTTTCGTTTTCGTGGAGTAAATGAATGGGAGCAGAGCGGTGCTTACTACAAAAGCGCGGCAAGGGGTGATAAATATTGATGTTTATAGTTATTTCTAATTTTACAATAAACCTAGCAAACGATGGCTAACAATCAAAAGCAGTGACAGTGTTTAAATTCGTTTCTAATGAGTGCTGGTTATCAATGAGAAAGATGGTAACGAGTATCTGTAACTCATCATAGCTGCAGACGTGTGTTTGATATATACTACAAGGTGCGAAAACATAACAGTTAGAAACCTCAACCAAATTATGTCAGCTATATACGTGGTTTACCGGCTATTTAAATGCACACCGGAACTTGTTTTTAACATAACGATATTTAGGAAACTATAATGCATTTGCGACTAGTATATATGCTTATTGGTTTTAACCTTAATGTGTGACTAATCAACATAAGGGACGTATGCAACATAATGCGGCATGGAATATGGTGCCGTACTTATTTTGAAATATACGTCGATATCGGTAGTACAGCGAGCTATAAAATGTCTAAATACAACGCGTTTTTAAAGAATACCATATCGAATCACAGTCTTTTTCTCTGCTCCTTTGTCGATTCATATATTTCCCCATCGCTATATGACCGATGATATCATTTCTTTTTCGTTGCCGGCTTTCGTTTTCTTTGATTCTAGCTTATATAAACTGCTTGGTTACTTGAATGAGAGCTTAGGTATAGAGGAATCTTATGATAAAAAAAACAACAACGGTCCCACTTAACATGCTCGACCCCCAACTGATTGCTAAATATGCATATTCTCTTAACAAGGCTCAATAGATTACCACAATAGTGATAGTGGTAATGTTAGTTTTAATCGAAACAAACAATGTGCATTCAACGGATATTTACTGTCCTTCAAGTTATCATTGTCGCTCATGTCCCATCCAGATGATTTGCTCGTTACATTTAAGCCTGTGATTAGATATCAAAAGTGCTATCAACATGTGCATAATGCTTCTAATTAATTCCACAGTTGTGGTTGTCTAGTTACATATAAATAAGTTTCAAGCGATTATTTTATGATTGGTACACATGAGCTTAGCCAGTATGGACGTTCTAAAATATAAGACAAGGACTGGCACCTTCCTAGTCCTTGAAAACCAATTCCTGGGTAGCATGTGGCTGTACTTCTGGTTAAAGTGTAATGGAGCCGCTTTAGTCAGTCTCAATGATTGCGTAATGATCACTTTACTTAAATCCCATACAATTTGCATTGCTGAACAGCAGAAATGTATGATAGCGTCTCATAAAGATAATGAATGAAGGTTTTTTAGATGCCAGAAGAATCATAAATCAATCTTGTAAGCGTTATGTCAATTGTTTCTATTAGTTTTGTGGCAGTAGTTCATAAACGTAGGTTACCAGTTGAGTACATATTCCTGAGATTACATACTTCGAGGCACGCAACCTTGATGTGATCGTGAATTTTTACGGATAAAATGTGTCTTAAGGCAAGTAAATCATGTTGGAACTATCATACATTTGCTATCATACGATAAAAATGTAACCATAGGATGGTGCATCCACGATCTGCGTATTTTCAGCTAAAGAGAACTTAACAGCGGTTGCACAGTGTGTTTGGTGGCAATTCGAATTTACGTGCAAATATAATATTTGTCACGGCATGGCAAAATTATCTTTGTTGGCAGTTGTGTACAGCAGTCGAGACGCAAAACACCATGCGACCAACTATGTTTGTACTGGAACCCAAAAAGTCAGATAAATATATATTGATACTTCGTAGAAATTGTGTTATAATTTCTAGTTGATTTAGCCGTGTAGTCAATCAGATCCAGTGTTCATATACCAAAGAACCAGCAATCTTGGCCTGACCTTATCAGCGCTCACTCATGCTTGGCATTGACCAAAGCGTCATTATATAAACTACATTGGTGTCTTACGTACATATAACTATCAATAGCAACCAAAATCGCGGGACAAATGTCAACAGAACTCTGATACAATGATACTAAATGTTGAAAAACGTCAAAAGTTCGCATTATCACCGTAGCATACAGGACACATAATCTAATGCAAGCGTAAAGTGGAAAGTGCAAAACGAGGATTTATTTCCGCACAGCCAAATGTGCGTAACTGAGCACGCAAACGTGTATGCATACATGTATGTGTAGGCGCATGTGTGTTTGTGTATATGTACGTGTGTGATCCTTAAATTTCCCAATGTCTTCACCGAGTTCAAGATTACATTAAGACACACAATTGCGTGTGCATGTGTGTATGCATACACACATGCACACGTGCGTTTGGGCTTGCGTGCGTTGGGATATCTACAAATCTCCGATGGGTTATTGCAGCGAATGTGATCTATTAAGTAATGCTCTGGTGGAGATTGCATTGGTGCTTGAACTTGACCAAAGAGGTAGATCGACCAAGTTTAGCTCAATGGCCAATCGGCGGACCAAATCGTAACGTAACATAGTTCATTATTTGTGAAAATTCTATTCTTTCGTACTTAAATGTTGTCATTTTGAAGGACTGCAAATGATAATGTAGGGTTAGCCATGCAATACAATTACTTAGAAAGAATATGCAGGCATATATTATTGGTGGAACTTAGCTATGGGGTAGGTCATGCCGTGACGCCAAGCAATTATAACCGTTGGGAAAGCAGCTTCGTAAGTTTTATGACCAATGGGGTATTCAATGACTTTAATGTGCTCGTACTAGTCCAATAAAACACTACCAATGAATAATTTAGCAAACTCAATCAAACCAGTATTACATCGGAAATCGAAAAAGTTTTCGAATGACTAATTAATGATGACACACGTTTTAACACTCGTTGGGCATTCAAGCGTTTGTAAGCGATTATATTATATATATATATATATATATATATATATATATATATATATATATAGATATATATATATATATATATATATATATATATATCTATATATATATATATATATATATATATATATATATATATATATATATTTATATGTATATGTATAAAAATAATATATATATATATACATATATATTTATATATACATATACATATATAAATATATATATATGTATATATATATGTTTATATATGTACATATATATCTATAAATATATATATGTGTATATATATATATTCTATATATATGGAAATATATAGTAACTTCTTGGCACACGGCTTGAGTGCCATAAAAGTCACGGTTTTTTTAGTGCTTTATTGTACAATTGTTTACTTACAAGTGATGTTATATTGTACACTATCATTCACTTTTATCTATTGCAAGGTTTTGGCTCATTAATCGAGCAGGAATTAGTTAGGGGCATTTGAAAAATTCTATATATTGGACTGACGACTTTTCTGTACTCTGCCTTTAACAGCTTGTTTCTTGTTATTATCCGAAATATCATTATCCCAACTACCGATATATTGTTTAGAATTACTTCCTTCGTGAATATATCCTATCCACGTGACGTTAGATCGAGAGAATAAGAAACTAATATATTTGGTCTCGATGTTTTCGATGAACTGGAGACAGATAGATATTCGTCTGGACAAACCGAAATACTTAGGCAGGTCGTATAATTCGTAAAGTTTTGTTGTGTCTTTTCAAACGAAGGTGCGTTGTTGGTGGAGAATATCTTTTGAATTGATAACAAAAATTATTGTTTTTCGTTATGTTCCAAAATAGTTGGTGTTTTGCTATGTTCCAAAATAGTTGGCTTTTTACGTGTCCCTAAAACCCGAACTATTTTGGAAAACCCTTTTTGGCACACAAACTATATAAGTTTAATAAAACAATTACAATTAAACATAAGTCTGTGAAACCGAAACATGTTACTAACAGGCCAAATAAAAAAAAGAAATGATCATGATATTGAATATATATTTTGTCGCCTCCAATATCCCAAAACGGTTATTTTTTTGCAACATGACGAAAATAGTCGCACTCGTATGTATATATAAATTTATAAATAAATATATATATATTTATATATACATATATACATATCTAGAGATATATATATATATATATAGATATATATATATATACATATATATATATATATATAGTATATATATATTATATATATAGGTATCATATATAATATGTTCATATAGGTTTATTATATATATAAATTCATCTCTCTATATATATACATATGTATATATATACATGTATGTATATATATATGTATATATACATATGTATATATATATTTGTAACGTTTATAAATGAATATAATATATATATATGAACTAATGTATCTATATTTAAATATATATGTATACATATATTGTATATGTACATATATATATATATATATGCATATATATATATATATATGCATATATATATATATCAATATATATATATAAATATATGCATACATATATATATGTATATATTTCTTACTATATATATATATACATATAAATATATATATGTAAATCTAAAATATATATATACGTATATATATAATTATATTTAATATATATATATATATATGTTAGATAGAGATATATATATATAGATATATATAGATATATATATAATATATACATACTTATATCTAAATATATATTTATATATATATAATATATATATATATATATATATATATATATATCTATATATATATATATTATATATATCTCAATATATATATATATTTATATAGCTCCGTCTGTGATTTTACATATGATGGGACATCTAATCCAATATTTTCATAACCATTTTGTCCCTAGCGATTTATAGCAATCAATGTTTCATTTACTGGCTGTTTTGTATGTTTTTGCAGGAGGAATAGTATTAGAATATATTCTGTAAAGTGCGCTGTGTTTTTTTTATGAATGCAAAGAGGCATACGTACATTTTGTGCGAAATAGCTAGTGGGCTTTCGATGACTGCATGATGCTTTTTGCTTGATTGCCAGACCATTGGAAGGACTAGCGACTTTGAAGTAGCTACGCCGTTAAAAAACACAATTGACCGACATTCTCTACTTTGCCCGTTCATAAACGTATTGAAACATTGTAGTTGTACGTTGCATTTAAGAATGTGGTGAAATTGCGCGACGACGATGACTTATATAGTTGCACAATGCCCCGTGAGTGCAATCGCCGTCAGAAACCCACCCCAGACGCGACCTTCACTGGGACCAATACACTCAAACTAACTAGAGTATTCACTGTCATTTACGGTTAGATATCTTAACGTACATGACGTTACTGCAAATGAGGGCATTCTTTATGTACCACCTCGAACATGTATTCTATCAAGCAATTGGCGCCTTGTATTCAGTTCAATGATTAAGTTGATTACTGAAAACGGGTTCCAATAGATTGACGAACGCGATGTTACAGGTCAACTTCGTTTTGCAGTGTTTGTGTCCAATTTGCAGACAAATATTGCCAGGAATAACAGCTGCCGATCATTAGTGTCATAAATTCATTTGAACAAGGTTCTTGCTGTAAACAAAATGTGACAATGACAAAGACGCGATATAACACATCGTCTAAACATCATCAACGATTGTGAGTTTAGCGTCACGATATCATTCTAACTATAAATCATTATTACAGTATCAATCCGATTGCATTAGCAGTCAGTTATTGATGACCACTTACAGGGCCTCTATAGACCATAATAAATTTTGGCCTTGGCCACCTATACAGGGCAAACAAAAATAGTTACAAATGTCAACCTTCACTATATTCTATCCGCTGAAAACTACTTGCGCGGCATATTCCATATGCAACTATCATAAATCTAATGGCTGTTTATAATAGAAAGGTAGCACCGAATTAAAGAAACTGACATTGTGAATAGTTAGAGTGCTTATGTAATTGCATAATGGGTGTGGTTAAATACAACCATTCACTCAAATGTACTGTGACAGCCTATTCAAGGGAGTGAACCAGTGATGGTGTCGTTGTTGGTTTTCTAACTAATTTTCTGCATTTTGCTGTGCCACATAGGATCTATGGTTGATATATGTCTATGCTTTTAGCGTTAAACGTCACGATAGTGAATATGTGATTTACAGATGTGGGGTTTCTTTAGGCAGATATTCATGTATTCGTTTATGGCAGGAGCCGCATGATAAATACAAGCGAGTTTAACATGATCTTTGATCTGAACAGTGAAATAACTCATCAAAAATGTTATTTTGATAAAAAGAAAACATTGATCAACCCCATAGAAAAATTAATATTCGTTTAAAGTCTGCTGCAATACATATCGCTATGTAGAAATATTAAATCTTATTGATAAGAATTCATGATTCCAAAGCTAACAAGCCAATGGGCCGTACATCTACAACCGTACTTTTGTTATCACTCGGAATCTGCAAAGCTACGCAAGAGATTATTTGTCTGTGATTCACCCCTCAAGGAAGAGTGCGAATTAACGTACCCGTCTATAATTAACCAGTGTTCATTACGCGTTCCGATCAAGTTCTTGAAACCAGAGGACACGACTGTGTTGAAATCAGCATCTAAGTAGATTCTGAATAAGGCGCGTTAGTTGTGCAATATATCGGACAATGTGTGTAAGATGTTACAGCATTCATTCGTCGTCAGATATGAATATTGGTGTTAAATAAATGGTCGTCGATAAGGCTAAACATTTCCCGCTAAAAGGAGACCACCACCGACCCATGTTTAGACAGCTGCATTACGGTCCATAACGACCGCGCTTTTGCGTTCAACCAGTAAATTACTACTGTTCAGATCTCGAAGCCTCAAAACTGAATGCCTTCAACATCATTTACTACATCCCAAACAGAATTATCACTTAGGGCGGCAACGACTGATCATAGTTTAGCAGCTATAATGATCAGTAAAATAGAGTTGATGCTTGCATTTCGCTCGTTTTCCCCGAAGTAAAAGAAACAGCTGCTGTTTTCGGAACGACTTAGGTAGTAAATATCAGGTCTGCTACTGCGACAAAACGGGTACTAATTGGGTCTTAAGGAAGCAACGAGGGTAGAATTGGAGTCTGTTAATCTATCGGGAGTGGCAGATATATGTACGGCTGAGGCTGACTAAAGTTTTTTTATGATTTCACATGGTATGGGCAGGCGTAACTACCTAATCAAGTATCTGCAAGAAACCGACGCAAAAAGGCTATGTGCCTGTTGAGGCATCCAACAGGCGCAATATAGATACAAACACAGGAAGAAATTGCCCAATGACATTTCTATTGTCAGTCAAGCTATTTTTATGACCCGTCATCTTATCCAGGGTAACGTCGTGCTAATGAGACCTTTCAGTTAACTAACGGCATTTCATTACCCGTTTGATAGATACTGCTTAGCCTGATTCATGTGCACTCCGAACTACCGCAGCATCCATTTAATCAGGCCGCAGTCATGTTGCACGTGGATAATTCAAATGACAATGTGGACAACAAACAGTCGTTCAAATCAACATATCCTTAAGCCGTCACGTGTCAGTTAAAAGAACATGCTGCCTTCACAAATGTGACATTGCTACTTTAGTGTCATTATTAAAGGGCGTCATCGTCATATTTGATGAATGATAAGTTAGTAAAACTTTAGTGATAAAGACAATTGTTACAAAACTAGCACAAATGAAATTATTAGTTGCAGCACAATTTTAGGTAATTGTAATACATTGAGACTCAAGAAATCTAAATGTAGTTTCTCTCAGGGGTCAATTATTCATGTTGATATAATGAGGATATTATCCGGATATGTCGCTTAACGTAATTCGTGAATGTGATCAAAAAGCAGTCCATCATACATTTTGCACATCTCATTTGACCAGAAAAATAATTCGTGCATAATAGTTAACTTCATGAAGTACAACACAGCCATATTTACAAAATACCCAATGTGTAGGATTGCAGCTCTTGTAGAACCATCGATAGATTTTATAATCGCTCAGCCACGTGGTGAAGCAGCAGTGAAAACTACCAAGCATCAAGGCGATCGTTCACGAATGTGACCCATTGGTCAATTATGTTACCTAAAATTTGCGTGCGCTTTGATGGTAACTTCAAGAATGATCTTTATAAATCTCTGTTACGAGCCACGAAGGAGTAATTCAAAATGATAACATGACATCATGCTCATTAACAGACGATAACAAAAAGAACTTCTAAAAGATAAATCCGGTACCCTTAACTCAATTACTAAGATAAACAATATGCGAGCGTTCTCTCACTGAATGACTCAAAATCGTTATGGGCTTAAGTATTATCCACTGTGTAGATTTTTAGGTGGTCGGTCGACATGATAGGTGGCAAGGAATTGCATAGCGTAAGCCACACCGTGCAACAACATTTAAGCACAATGTGTGTAGAATAGACAACTTTTTGCAATTGATGGATCGACTATGGATCACTTGATTTTCAAGAGGACAGACATGTAAAGAGCAAAAACATCTTAATGGATCGTCTGAGCCCTTATTAGTTGTTAATAATTCTAGCAGGAATAACCAACACTAGAAAAAAGCACAACTGGTTTTAAAGGCGCAGAATATATACGCTAGAAATTTTGCGTCTACTGGGGCAGAGAACGGCTATCAGGAAATGTTTTCATTCAAAATGAATGTATGAAGCTGCAGTAAAATATACCTATTTTGGTTAGTTTTTGTAGCATATATGATTGTATGTTTGTATGTATGTATGTATGTATGTATGTATGTATGTATGTATGTATGTATGTATGTATGTATTATGTATGTATGTATGTATGTATGTGTCTGTATGTCTATGTATGTATGTATGTATGCATGCATGTATGTTGTATGTATCTGTATGTATGTATGTATGTATGTATTTATGTATGTATGTATGTATGTATGTATGTATGTATGTATGTATGTATGTAGTTGTATTGTATGTCATGTACTGTATGTATGTATGTATGTATGTTGGTATGTATGTATGTATGTATGTATGTATGTATGTATGTATGCATGTATGTATGTCTGTCTGTGTATGTATGTCTGTCTGTCGGTCTGTATGTATGTATGTCCTGTAGGTCTGTCTCTGTCTGTCTGTATGTCTGTAGTCTATCTCTATCTCTCTCTCTCTCCTCTCTCTCTCTCTAGATCTCTCTCTCCTCTCTCTCTCTATATCTCTCTCTCTCTCTCTCTATCTATATCTCTCTATATATCTATAATATATATATAAGGCAAGAGAGAATAGAACTCACCATCCAAATCGAATGGGCGTTAGCAGATGACATGAGTGCATGGTTCTTGATTATTTCATCAGTTTGTAATTAACAGCATCCAATATTTTTAAGGATTTCAAATAGACGCAGCGCCTTTGTATTTATATTTCTGCCCACCATTGTCTCACAGCGAAAACCAAACCGCAATTACTAAGGTCGAGGAACAAGATGGGATTGCAGCGTAGCAGTTAGTGCACATTGTCTTAGCAATAACTGCGACGGGTGTTTTCAATGTCATTGTCCCATCATTTCGGTATGTTAGCGTACTTTGTCAAACCAGAATTGTATAACAGATGCCTTAGATAACAGCGATTCATTCACAAGAATTGTGGAATTGTTTCGAGGCGAGTTTGTAAAGTGAAATTTTGCAATAGTTTTTGCTTCATTTATTTAAATGACCGCGATGATTCATAACTTATTACATGTTAAGTAGGAATGCGATAATTTACATTCATTTGATAAAAACGTGCCATTGGTTGAATCGGGTTTTCGTTTGCCGATGAGACACGCATAGCAATTGCAAAAGCGTAGTGTTTAGTCAGGCAATCTCTTGATGATCATGCGGTTAGTAATCTTTGCTGTTGCAAATCGAGAAGATTTCGGATTTTGTAGATTTGTATGTTTGTAACGTTTGTTACGATCATCGATTCGTGCTGCACCTATTTGCACGGCATGCTTTATTTCAGTTCTACTCAAGTTTTTATATCGTGGACGTACTCCGCCCAGATCGCTAGTTGGATGCTATTCGGAGAGCTGCAATCTTCACTAAATAGAGCTGCTGCGTGCACAACAAGTAATTACAACTGACAAATTGCCCTAGGTCCGTTGCGTTGAAATACCAAATGATGATTACTTGAATGACCTCAGTCAATCAAACTGTCTCTTCAGCAAACCACAGGATAACTATTCAAGGGGCAAACAAGACATCACACTCATTCACTAAGCAATGGAGCTCGATAATAAATCTGGTATCTTGAACATACTAACTAAGGTAGACACATTGGCGATACCATTCGTTTTAGACAATAAATCGGTCGGACGTTATGACAGATCCCAAAGAGTTGCGCTGGGTAAAATATAACTTGAGGAAACGATATAACAAACCATGGTAGTAAAACATACTGCATGATGAATGGACTCTGAATAACATAATTCTACCAGATATTGGCAATGTAAATAACAAAACATAATTAAAGAGCAGACATAACATTAACGAATCGACACCATTATAGCCAATAGGACCATAAAGATTTGCGGGTTTTACGATACTGAAAATAAATCACTAAATTATGTAGGTGCACTGGGAGAGTAGACATCAACATATAACGATAGAGCCTACTAAACAAGGGGAAACGACGATTATAGGGCCGTAATTTATGAAGTATCAGGATATCGAGCGAAAATATAACGACAACTCTTTAGAAATACAGCGATATAGACTTATACACTGTATATTACAGGTGTGCGTCTTAAATGATAGATATCATGTTCGATGTTTAATAAGAATAAGCTAAAATGCACGCGGAACGAAATATATTTGCACCTGAATAATTTACACACATAGATATTAACTCTGATATTTGACTTAGGCATCTAAAACGATTACTTTCAAGGTGAGCGCATTGTGGTGGTGCAGGTGGGCTTTCATATTGCTGCATAGATTAAGCTTACTCTTGTTAATTATGCATACCAGGCAATTTACTAAAGCACGTTGTTTTCCGAAAAAAGGTTACAGCGATACGAATTGGCACTATTAGCGATATCTAATGGCTTGCATCATGAAGCTGCAAGGTAGTCTAGGCCGTTGGCATCGCAATGCAGCATCTAACCTCCGTACGTTGATACTGGCTATTTGAAGTAACGTACTACCACAAGCCATAATTGATGAAGACCCCTTAATTTGTATTGGCAGTTTCTTCGTGCGCACCATGCTGGACAGCGGTTATAAGCCAATCTTGAGTATGCTTGATTCGTGTGCATTATTTCCGTTTTCAAAATCAATCAATCTGACCATAGTTATACAGACCAATATGAAAACAAAGGACACAGAATGAATAACGTACATGTTGTCAGTGTATACTTTATCAGTGATTACACAGTAAGTGGATAAAATAGTAGTTTGCACAGTAAGCGGTTTTTCCCTATTGACCCGCTATAGTATAATGAACACTGTGCACAATATGTCATACAGTACAAACGTTAGCTATAATCAGCTATGTCTTTTGTGGCGATCGCTGATCAAGATATGTTTTTCGCACACATTTGCCTGTCTATCTTGTTAAAGGATAGAAAAGGGCCCCTTATGAAAAACACTGAT
The DNA here is from genome assembly GCA_034190875.2 of Urechis unicinctus. Classification (NCBI taxonomy): domain Eukaryota; kingdom Metazoa; phylum Annelida; class Polychaeta; order Xenopneusta; family Urechidae; genus Urechis; species Urechis unicinctus. The sequence continues at coordinate 39,898,999 of CM067358.1, read as the reverse complement.
AATGATCATTATGGTTTTAATACAATTACTTAGAAGAATATGCAGGCATATATATTGGTGGAACTTAGCTATGGGTAGGTCATGGCGTTACCCAAGCAATTATAACCGTGGGAAAGCAGCTTCGTAAGTTTTATGACCAATTGGGGTATTCAATGACTTTTATGTGCTCGTACTAGTCCAATAAAAACGACCAATTGATAAGGGAGCAACCGCAAGCACACCAGTTAGTGACAGCGGAAAGCGAAAAGGTTTTCAGAAGCGACGAAGGAAGGAGGACAAACACGTTTTAACACGCGGGGCGGCAGCAAGCGGGGGGTAATCGAGGAGAAGAGAGAGAGATCTAGATCTAGAGAGAAGGATAGAGAGATAGATATCTAGAGGCGAGAGAGAGATCTCTATAGAGAGTGAGATCTAGAGAGAGAGAGGATACTCTCTCTTTAGAGAGAGATATCTCTCTGTTAGAGAGGGAGCTAGAGGTTTATGTGATCTGTGTCTCACCATAACCTAATATCTCTTATGACATCTATATTTTTCATCTCTACATCTCACATCTATAACTATATATATATGTATATAGAATATATGTTATATATGTACATATATATCTATAAATATTATATAGGTGTATATATATATATTCATATATATATGGAAATATATAGTTAACTTCTTGGCACACGGCTTGAGTGCCATAAAAGTCACGGTTTTTTAGTGCTTTATGTACAATGTTTTACTTACAAGTGATGTTATATTGTACACTATCATTCACTTTATCTATTGCAAGGTTTTGGCTCATAATCGAGCAGGAATTAGTTTAGGGGCATTTGAAAAATTCTATATATTGGACTGACGACTTTTCGTTACTCTGCCTTTAACAGTTTTCTTGTTATTATCCGAAAATATCATTATCCCAACTACCGATATATTGTTTAGAATTACTTCCTTCGTGAATATATCCTATCCACGTGACGTTAGATCGAGAGAATAAGAAACTAATATATTTGGTCTCGATGTTTCGATGAACTGGAGACAGATAGATATTCGTCTCGACAAACCGAAATACTTAGGCAGGTCGTATAATTCGTAAAGTTTGTTGTGTCTTTTCAAACGAAGGTGCTTGTGGTGGAGAATCTCTTTTGAATTGATAACAAAAATTATTGTTTTTCGTTATGTTCCAAAATAGTTGTGTTTTGCTAGGTTCCAAAATAGTTGGCTTTTTACGTGTCCCTAAAACCCGAAAACTATTTTGGAACAACCCTTTTTGGCACACAAACTATATAAGTTTAATAAAACAATTACAATTAAACATAAGTCTGTGAAACCGAAACATGTTACTAACAGGCCAAATAAAAAAAGAAATGATCATGATATTGAATATATATTTTTGTCGCCTCCAATATCCCAAAACGGTTATTTTTTTGCAACATGACGAAAATAGTCGCACTCGGATGTATATATAAATTTATAATAAATATATATATATGTCTATATATACATAATCTACAGATATATATATATATATATATATATATATATATATATTATTATACATACATATCTATATATATATATCTATATCTATATAATATATACATATATGTTCATATAGGTTTATTTATATATAATTCATATATATATATATACATATGTATATATATACATGTATGTATCTATATATGTATATATACATATGTATCTATATATTTGTAACGTTTAAATGAATATAATATATATATGAACTAAGGGAGCGAGAGGGAAATATAGAGGGAGACAGAGAGGAGAGGTACACAGATAAGATAGATAGATATATAGCTCCGTCTGTGATTTTACATATGATGGGACATCTAATCCAATATTTTCATAACCATTTTGTCCCTAGCGATTTATAGCAATCAATGTTTCATTTACTGGCTGTTTTGTATGTTTTTGCAGGAGGAATAGTATTAGAATATATTCTGTAAAGTGCGCTGTGTTTTTTTTATGAATGCAAAGAGGCATACGTACATTTTGTGCGAAATAGCTAGTGGGCTTTCGATGACTGCATGATGCTTTTGCTTGATTGCCAGACCATTGGAAGGACTAGCGACTTTGAAGTAGCTACGCCGTTAAAAAACACAATTGACCGACATTCTCTACTTTGCCCGTTCATAAACGTATTGAAACATTGTAGTTGTACGTTGCATTTAAGAATGTGGTGAAATTGCGACGACGATGACTTATATAGTTGCACAATGCCCCGTGAGTGCAATCGCCGTCAGAAACCCACCCCAGACGCGACCTTCACTGGGACCAATACACTCAAACTAACTAGAGTATTCACTGTCATTTACGGTTAGATATCTTAACGTACATGACGTTACTGCAAATGAGGGCATTCTTTATGTACCACCTCGAACATGTATTCTATCAAGCAATTGGCGCCTTGTATTCAGTTCAATGATTAAGTTGATTACTGAAAACGGGTTCCAATAGATTGACGAACGCGATGTTACAGGTCAACTTCGTTTTGCAGTGTTTGTGTCCGATTTGCAGACAAATATTGCAAGGAATAACAGCTGCCGATCATTAGTGTCATAAATTCATTTGAACAAGGTTCTCGCTGTAAACAAAATGTGACAATGACAAAGACGCGATATAACACATCGTCTAAACATCATCAACGATTGTGATTTTAGCGTCACGATATCATTCTAACTATAAATCATTATTACAGTATCAATCCGATTGCATTAGCAGTCAGTTATTGATGAGCACTTACAGGGCCTCTATAGACCATAATAAATTTTGGCCTTGGCCACCTATACAGGGCAAACAAAAATAGTTACAAATGTCAACCTTCACTATATTCCATCCGCTGAAAACTACTTGCGCGGCATATTCCATATGCAACTATCATAAATCTAATGGCTGTTTATAATAGAAAGGTAGCACCGAATTAAAGAAACTGACATTGTGAATAGTTAGAGTGCTTATGTAATTGCATAATGGGTGTGGTTAAATACAACCATTCACTCAAATGTACTGTGACAGCCTATTCAAGGGAGTGAACCAGTGATGGTGTCGTTGTTGGTTTTCTAACTAATTTTCTGCATTTTGCTGTGCCACATAGGATCTATGGTTGATATATGTCTATGCTTTTAGCGTTAAACATCACGATAGTGAATATGTGATTTACAGATGTGGGTTTCTTTAGGCAGATATTCATGTATTCGTTTATGGCAGGAGCCGCATGATAAATACTTTAGATTTACTCCAAAAGGAGGACCTTTTTTAACAAAACAAGCGAGTTTAACATGATCTTTGATCTGAACAGTGAAATAACTCATCAAAAATGTTATTTTGATAAAAAGAAAACATTGATCAACCCCATAGAAAAATTAATATTCGTTTAAAGTCTGCTGCAATACATATCGCTATGTAGAAATATTAAATCTTATTGATAAGAATTCATGATTCCAAAGCTAACAAGCCAATGGGCCGTACATCTACAACCGTACTTTTGTTATCACTCGGAATCTGCAAAGCTACGCAAGAGATTATTTGTCTGTGATTCACCCCTCAAGGAAGAGTGCTAATTAACGTACCCGTCTATAATTAACCAGTGTTCATTACGCGTTCCGATCAAGTTCTTGAAACCAGAGGACACGACTGTGTTGAAATCAGCATCTAAGTAGATTCTGAATAAGGCGCGTTAGTTGTGCAATATATCGGACAATGTGTGTAAGATGTTACAGCATTCATTCGTCGTCAGATATGAATATTGGTGTTAAATAAATGGTCGTCGATAAGGCTAAACATTTCCCGCTAAAAGGAGACCACCACCGACCCATGTTTAGACAGCTGCATTACGGTCCATAACGACCGCGCTTTTGCGTTCAACCAGTAAATTACTACTGTTCAGATCTCGAAGCCTCAAAACTGAATGCCTTCAACATCATTTACTACATCCCAAACAGAATTATCACTTAGGGCGGCAACGACTGATCATAGTTTAGCAGCTATAATGATCAGTAAAATAGAGTTGATGCTTGCATTTCGCTCGTTTTCCGAAGTAAAAGAAACAGCTGCTGTTTTCGGAACGACTTAGGTAGTAAATATCAGGTCTGCTACTGCGACAAAACGGGTACTAATTGGGTCTTAAGGAAGCAACGAGGGTAGAATTGGAGTCTGTTAATCTATCGGGAGTGGCAGATATATGTACGGCTGAGGCTGACTAAAGTTTTATGATTTCACATGGTATGGGCAGGCGTAACTACCTAATCAAGTATCTGCAAGAAACCGACGCAAAAAGGCTATGTGCCTGTTGAGGCATCCAACAGGCGCAATATAGATACAAACACAGGAAGAAATTGCCAAATGACATTTCTATTGTCAGTCAAGCTATTTTTATGACCCGTCATCTTATCCAGGGTAACGTCGTGCTAATGAGACCTTTCAGTTAACTAACGGCATTTCATTACCCGTTTGATAGATACTGCTTAGCCTGATTCATGTGCACTCCGAACTACCGCAGCATCCATTTAATCAGGCCGCAGTCATGTTGCACGTGGATAATTCAAATGACAATGTGGGACAACAAACAGTCGTTCAAATCAACATATCCTTAAGCCGTCACGTGTCAGTTAAAAGAACATGCTGCCTTCACACAAATGTGACATTGCTACTTTAGTGTCATTATTAAAGGGCGTCATCGTCATATTTGATGAATGATAAGTTAGTAAAACTTTAGTGATAAAGACAATTGTTACAAAACTAGCACAAATGAAATTATTAGTTGCAAGCACAATTTTAGGTAATTGTAATACATTGAGACTCAAGAAATCTAAATGTAGTTCTCTCAGGGGTCAATTATTCATGTTGATATAATGAGGATATTATCCGGATATGTCGCTTAACGTAATTCGTGAATGTGATCAAAAAGCAGTCCATCATACATTTTGCACATCTCATTTGACCAGAAAAATAATTCGTGCATAATAGTTAACTTCATGAAGTACAACACAGCCATATTTACAAATACCCAATGTGTAGGATTGCAGCTCTTGTAGAACCATCGATAGATTTTATAATCGCTCAGCCACGTGGTGAAGCAGCAGTGAAAACTACCAAGCATCAAGGCGATCGTTCACGAATGTGACCCATTGGTCAATTATGTTACCTAAAATTTGCGTGCGCTTTGATGGTAACTTCAAGAATGATCTTTATAAATCTCTGTTACGAGCCACGAAGGAGTAATTCAAAATGATAACATGACATCATGCTCATTAACAGACGATAACAAAAAGAACTTCTAAAAGATAAATCCGGTACCCTTAACTCAATTACTAAGATAAACAATATGCGAGCGTTTCTCACTGAATGACTCAAAATCGTTATGGGCTTAAGTATTATCCACTGTGTTAGATTTTTAGGTGGTCGGTCGACATGATAGGTGGCAAGGAATTGCATAGCGTAAGCCACACCGTGCAACAACATTTAAGCACAATGTGTGTAGAATAGACAACTTTTTGCAATTGATGGATCGACTATGGATCACTTGATTTTCAAGAGGACAGACATGTAAAGAGCAAAAACATCTTAATGGATCGTCTGAGCCCTTATTAGTTGTTAATAATTCTAGCAGGAATAACCAACACTAGAAAAAAGCACAACTGGTTTAAAGGCGCAGAATATATACGCTAGAAATTTTGCGTCTACTGGGCAGAGAACGGCTATCAGGAAATGTTCATTCAAAATGAATGTATGAAGCTGCAGTAAAATATACCTATTTTGGTTAGTTTGTATGCATATATGATTGTATGTTTGTATGTATGTATGTATGTATGTATGTATGTATGTATGTATGTATGTATGTATGTATGTATGTATGTATGTATGTATGTATGTATGTATATGTATGTATGTATGTATGTATGTATGTATGTATGTATGTATGTATGCATGCATGTATGTATGTATGTATGTATGTATGTATGTATGTATGTATGTATGTATGTATGTATGTATGTATGTATGTATGTATGTATGTATGTATGTATGTATGTATGTATGTATGTATGTATGTATGTATGTATGTATGTATGTATGTATGTATGTATGTATGTATGTTGTATGTCTGTATGTATGTATGTATGTATGTATGTATGTATGTGTATGTATGTCTGTATGTATGTATGTATGTATGTATATGTATGTATGTATGTATGTATGTATGTATGTCTGTATGTGTAAGTATGTCTATATATATATATATATATATATCTATCTCTATATATATATATATCCTCTATATATATCTATATATATCTATATATATATATATATATATATATATATATATCTATATATATATATAAGGCAAGAGAGAATAGAACTCACCATCCAAATCGAATGGGCGTTAGCAGATGACATGAGTGCATGGTTATTGATTATTTCATCAGTTTGTATTAACAGCATCCAATATTTTTAAGGATTTCAAATAGACGCAGCGCCTTTGTATTTATATTTCTGCCCACCATTGTCTCACAGCGAAAACCAAACCGCAATTACTAAGGTCGAGGAACAAGATGGGATTGCAGCGTAGCAGTTAGTGCACATTGTCTTAGCAATAAACTGCGACGGGTGTTATTCAATGTCATTGTCCCATCATTTCGGTATGTTAGCGTACTTTGTCAAACCAGAATTGTATAACAGATGCCTTAGATAACAGCGATTCATTCACAAGAATTGTGGAATTGTTTCGAGGCGAGTTTGTAAAGTGAAATTTTGCAATAGTTTTGCTTCATTTATTTAAATGACCGCGATGATTCATAACTTATTACATGTTAAGTAGGAATGCGATAATTTACATTCATTTGATAAAAACGTGCCATTGGTTGAATCGGGTTTTCGTTTGCCGATGAGACACGCATAGCAATTGCAAGCGTAGTGTTAGTCAGGCAATCTCTTGATGATCATGCGGTTAGTAATCTTTGCTGTTGCATCGAGAAGATTTCGGATTTTGTAGATTTGTATGTTGTAACGTTTTGTTACGATCATCGATTCGTGCTGCACCTATTTGCACGGCATGCTTTATTCAAGTTCTACTCAAGTTTTATCGTGGACGTACTCGCCCAGATCGCTAGTGGATGCTATTCGGAGAGCTGCAATCTTCACTAAATAGAGCTGCTGCGTGCGCAACAAGTAATTACAACTGACAAATTGCCCTAGGTCCGTTGCGGTGAAATACCAAATGATGATTACTTGAATGACCTCAGTCAATCAAACTGTCTCTTCAGCAAACCACAGGAGAACTATTCAAGGGGCAAACAAGACATCACACTCATTCACTAAGCAATGGAGCTCGATAATAAATCTGGTATCTTGAACATACTAACTAAGGTAGACACATTGGCGATTACATTCGTTTTAGACAATAAATCGGTCGGACGTTATGACAGATCCCAAAGAGTTGCGCTGGGTAAGATATAACTTGAGGAAACGATATAACACCATGGTAGTAAAACATACTGCATGATGAATGGACTCTGAATACATAATTCTACCAGATATTGGCAATGTAAATAACAAAACATAATTAAAGAGCAGACATAAGATTAACGAATCGACACCATTATAGCCAATATGACCATAAAGATTTGCGAGGTTTACGATACTGAAAATAATCACTAAAAATTATGTAGGTGCACTGGGAGAGTAGACATCAACATATAACGATAGAGCCTACTAAACAAGGGGAAACGACGATTATAGGGCCGTAAATTTATGAAGTATCAGGATATCGAGCGAAAATATAACGACACTCTTTAGAAATACAGCGATATAGACTTATACACTGTATATTACAGGTGTGCGTCTTAAATGATAGATATCATGTTCGATGTTTAATAAGAATAAGCTAAAATGCACGCGGAACAGAAATATATTTGCACCTGAATAATTTAACAACATAGATATTAACTCTGATATTGACTTAGGCATCTAAAACGATTACTTCAAGGTGTAGCGCATTGTGGTGCAGGTGGCTTTCATATTGCTGCATAGATTAAGCTTACTTGTTAATTATGCATACCAGGCAATTTACTAAAGCACGTTGTTTCCGAAAAAGGTTACAGCGATACGAATTGCACTATTAGCGATATCTAATGGCTTGCATCATGAAGCTGCAAGGTAGTCTAGGCCGTTGGCATCGCAATGCAGCATCTAACCTCCGTACGTTGGATACTGCTATTTGAAGTAACGTACTACCACAAGCCATAATTGATGAAGACCCCTTAATTTGTATTGGCAGTTTCATTCGTGCGCACCATGCTGGACAGCGGTTATAAGCCAATCTTGAGTATGCTTGATTCGTGTGCATTATTCCGTTTTCAAAATCATCAATCTGACCATAGTTATACAGACCAATATGAAAACAAAGGACACAGAATGATACGTAACATGTGGTCAGTGTATACTTATCAGTGATTACACAGTAAGTGGATAAATAGTAGTTGCACAGTAAGCGGTTTTCCCTATTGACCCGCTATAGTATAAATGAACACTGTGCACAATATGTCAATACAGTACAAACGTTACTATAATCAGCTATGTCATTTGTGGCGATCGCTGATCAAATAATGTTTTCGCCACACATTTGCCTGTCTATCTTGTTAAGGATAGAAAAGGGCCTCTTATGAAAATCACTGATAATGATCATTATGGAAAGTGAAAATATGTCGACCGGGAATATTCTATACATTTCCGATCCAGCTCATCGTCTGTTTGTAAATGCTATTTCATGTTTTGTAGCAATTGAAAGTTTGTTATTCAAGGGGTATTTACTTTAGGGAGATGAAATGTAGATTGCTATTCCCCTGTCATATATTTTGTCTTTATAATGCGGAAAGAGAATCGTCTAGTTAAGTATGCCACGTCAGGACTATCGTTATCACTTGGAAATGCTGAGTCAACCAAGGAACACTCTTTCCAATTATCGGGGATGTACAGGGACATATGGGAGGTAGCATATCAATTAGGAACGAAGTGCAAAATGACAACCAGCCGTCTCTATATCATGATTGCTCTCGCTATGATTACGTCTAGATCGATAATTGATTAAAATAACTCTACGCAATGCATTGCTGTGTATGTCACCTTTCAGAATCCGAGCAGACCCATATGTTAAACCAGGGCTGATTAACACAATGATATTGGCAGATAAGACGGCTCTATTTTTCCACAGAATTGATACCTAATACCCAAAAAGTCTTGGTAGTCAAGGGACAGGAACAAACATTAACACTTTTCACCCAATCTGATAAATTACCTGCAACGACAGGTGATTTTGTGTATTGACCCAATCGATGACTCGGTTATATGTCAAATTTACCTTGGTCATTTGCATATATTATAGATGTATGAAAATTGAACCTTACCAATATCATTCAATATCCACCCTGTATTGATCGCGAGTTGTTCTTTCGCAACTGATGTTGCATGCATTGCACCGGCATTAAGTCTGCCATTTGCCCCGCGCCATGTGATGTAGCAGTCCGCTTTATCAATTTAAGATAAGAAGCGTGACAGAAAAGAGGTAATTGCCATGTTTGATGGTATGTTTTGCTTCAAACCTCTTTTACATAATATCATCATTGTATGTAACTGGCAGCAGTAAATTGTCACCTGAGTGTTACTACCGCAACGCCATAAGAGGTAATCAAACATGACACTTGCACAGTATAACACAGTATTCGTAAGACTTGTAGGCCTAATCACTTTGTATCATTCTCAACGTGGTTTTGAAACACATTAGGTATTTGATTCAGATTCAATTTGATGTTTATCGCAAGCTGTTCCAAGCATCTCTGCACGCAAATCATCTTTACCATTGTTCATGCTCCTTAATAACTAGCTCCCCATAATTGTCAATAGAAATTATCAAAAGGACATGACTCAAACCGTTCAATGTTCAGTAGAGTGCGTTGTAAACAGACTAGAATTGCATTTTTGATACATGGCTTTTGATGATATCAATACAGGCTGCCACAACTGCTATAATGATCCGACAATGCAGCGTATGCAATAATCCTTATTGAAACGGCACTTTAAGTGTTTGCATTAATAAAGATTCATGCACACTGTCTGTAGAATTGTCATTCCATGCTACGCTATAATATGGTTTCATAGATTACTCTGCAGAGACAATTTTCTATAACCTTAATCGCCCCTACCCCACGTAGCAGCGCTGTTCGGTTCTGCCAGGCGATAGTCGCCATATTGCTCCATATCTAGTGGAATGAAGGTGTTATTCGAGGCATAACTCAATTTGACAAATACCTTTTAGCTGAAGGGCAAATTCATGGAAACTGGCTATTGTCAAAGCAAGGTCACACAAGTACATATTCCAATCTATTTCCGTGCAAGCAATCTAACATATTTAGCCTTGTGTACTTGCGGTTCAATCACGAAAAACTATGAGAATGTCGCATAACTACACGTCTGCTGGGCTTTAACCAATATAAGGTAGTGATTTCTAGCAGAATCATCGATTTTTGGCAATGTCAATACATGATCGTTATTTGGGAATATCACCGCTTAAGTTGAAAAATTATTTACTGCAGTTTGTTAACCAAGCGTTACTAATGAATTTGATAGCATGCATTTTTAGAATTAATAGATGTCTTGCATAGCCGCTTCCGTTGTAGCTTCTGGCATTCAGCTCTCGCCATGAAAATGTTAGGTATCAAGTGTACAGTGGCGGGGAATCAGTGCAATCATCATGCTCTTAAGTTGTTACCATACCATGTGATGCTGCATTCCGATTTGCACGGTTTATTTTAACGAGAAACATGCCATTAACCCAGAGTAATGTAGAGGAAGACCGAGGCTTGCCGTAACTTAAAGATAAGATGTTATGTCCCGACGAATTATGCTATCTTTTTTAACCAACTTCGGCATAGTAGCATGAATCGGCCGATTGTGCAAATTAAACAGGCTCCCCGAATTTCTCTATTAATATTCATCAATTGTATTATTGTACACGGTTGTTATAGATTGTACGAATGTACGAGTATGTGTGAATACTTGCTTAGAGAGGCAGATTAATATGAAACCTTTGCATGTCTAACAAGGCACAAATAGTCTTTATACTTCACTAAAAGATATTCCATTGAATGCAATTGAAAAACATCCAGTTCTCTTTCGATTTAATGCGTTTGTGTGGATCAACGATGACACCTAAATGTCATACCGCTGATATCTCCTCAGGGTGGAATCTCCCATAAGATAATCAAAGTGTTCTTTTGTCTGACCTATATTCAATACATTGATTTAAGTTAAACAGATTTTGAATGTCTAATCCGCAATGTATGCATTGTTTAACTTAGGAGCTTAGTTTTTTGTCCTCACTGTAGAGTAAAGTTTGGTGTCATATGCCATTTTTATAACAATACGTCAACAGCAGTATCGAGTTCATGTATTTCCATTAAGAAGAGAATTTGCACCACGACCGCAAATAACCATTGTCCAATTGATCATTCTCAGCTATTCATCACAACTCTGTTTATTTCATTATTTAGATATCTAGTTATCTGAGCTAACATTAATCCATACGCGATATGTTTGTTAGCTAACTTTTTGTCCAAACCAAACCCAGCATCAACAAAATAGAAGATGAAGATATACAAAAGAAACACGTGGTCATTTTTTACAATAAGCCTCTGCTGTACGAGTTGCTGCATTACAAAGCGACTAATATGACCGATGCTTGGTCTGTAAACACAGCTGTTGATTACAAAATAACCTATGTTTTAGGTCACACATGGCAACGATTCTGATGATTTGTGTACAAAGCACGTTAACCCGTTATAAACCAAATTACTATTGTCTATCTGTTAAGTGCAGAACTATGCTTCAAACAAACATTGGTAACATAAAATCGTTCAGCTCATTGACGTTCATAGCGAATGCAACCCAAAGATGAACCATCATTGGTATTCATGAATACTTTGCCATGCTCAATGATGCATAACTATCCTCATTTACAAGTTTTATGGCCTAAACTCGCCATGTATATTAAACGCTTAACTGAATTTGTGGTTATTAACAAGCTTCCGATGAACATAAAATGTACCCTACCTTACTTACTACACCTAGTGGTCGTTTTTACAAAAATTCAAAAGGCGTGCCGGTTATAGGCTCTTTATCGCGTTTATGCATATGTTCATGAAATTTAGACAACAATGCGCACTTTTTAGAAATCATTACCTTGATCAGTTTAGCGTTTTAGTAGATAATTTGCGAAAAAATCATAGGGGTTGATACTCAACCATTCTATTTTGTAAGTGGATGACAATCATTCTTATATAAGAACTTATTTGCCCGACGATACCACATGAAGAACGCATTTTCATCCCCCTGGCTGTCATCTGGACCCGCAGCAAGTAAAATGGTGTCTGCTATAAATTTACTTTATGACGACATTTGTGTTTGATAAAGTGTAAGCGCTTTCTTGTGACTTCATATATTTGGATGAGAAGCAATGCAGTTGACAGAACCGATAATGATAAGTTTATCTCAAATGGATAAAGAGCAGGATGAAGAAATATTGTTTGAGTGATCATTGGGCTTGGCATGGGGTAGACCAGAACTGCAGACATAGAAGTCGAAAGTATGTCTAAAAGTATGTCTAAAAGCAAGGTTACGAATAGTAAATTGACACAATTGTTAGCCTAATATTAAACTTTATTCGTGCAGTAAAGCAGTCCCTCGGATAGCATCATTGTTACTGAACACAGCAAATGTCTGGGTTAACGTGTGAATGTACACCAACATGAACACGTTTTTATCATTTGTGATTACTTACCTGAACAAACTGTACATGCCAACAAATGTCTGAAGCAGATATACACACATAATTAACCTTGGTAGCCGGAAATAATGGAGATATCATAATAACCCATACATTGATTTATTTTGGAAATTTCTTACTTCATTTTGTGTACTGTATTGAATAAAATGAAATTTTCTACGTAAACCATCAATAATTGTTAATGACTAATAGAACTTAGTGCTCGTGGATCAGGTTCACAGTTAAAAATAATCTATCAAGGATGTTATTTGTTCAGCACCGTGTAATACAAATATCAACCTTGTGACCTGAGCAAGTGAGATGCAATAATTTTTACAGATGCATCGGGCTGCTACTTTCACTAAATTTCATCTAGGCCTGTTCGAAATAGTGTAAGCTGAATATACTCTCCACTGCTTTTTCTATTAATCTTATTACAAGCAATGACTGCAAATGCAAAGATAGCTTGACTGATTACAAATTCATTTGTATTCTTGCAATGTCAAAAAATGAACAGTTTACTGCCTGGAGTGTTACTCTAACAATCATGTTGCCCAACAAGCACCATGGAGTAAGCTATGGACTCTGCTTGACCTTAATGGTGGAAAATTAATATCAGACAGAACGCATGCATTAAACAACCCCTTACGCAAAGGAAACCCTTACAAACAAAATAATGAATTTAAGAGTTACCAAATGTAGGGAGAGGATTATGTCGAAATGGCTTCGCCGAAATTTACTGTTGAGAGCGAACACTGAAGCTTGTGCAATTGTTCTGAGAGATTGTGAGAAAAACGGAGAGGCAAATTGAGAGGCATATGATTTCATGGTGACGCTTAATTGTGATGGATTATATATTTTGTTTCCTCTTGTAAGAAAAAGGGAGCAATAAACTACTGAGCGATTCTATCATTTTATTTGGAGCGAACAATTAATTATATTACAAACGCTCAACTCATGTATAAGGCGCATTCGAGGAAAAAGTAAAGGGGCACTGGACATGTTGTGATATCACGTACCGCAATAAGGTGTTGCTTTTGTACAGTGCCATCTACAAAAAAGCTGAATAATGGGTTGCATCTACATTCCAGCGGCGTGATACAGTCGATGCAGTGGTTATTAAATTGACTTACTGGCATAATAATTTGGTTACTTGAAATAGAATTACATATTGCGCCGCAGAGGAAATGTCTTGGAAGTGTCGAAAGATATCTCTGCCATTAACGTGCTGTGCACCCGTTGCAAGACTCTCTCTTAAGGCGTAATTGTCATCAATATTAAATGTGTTAGAAATTCAACTACCCATTTTAGAGAAGAAGCTGAAGCAATAACGCATAATTTTACAGCACATCTGCATTATTGTTAAGTGTTATTTCAGTTTAGGTGGAAACATGCAGCGCAACGCCAAGATTGTGTATGCTTACGAGGACAACATAAAACCATTTAAACCTGCAATCGCTTACAATAGGTAAAACATGTTGTAATGACCGCAAAAATATCACCGGCACTTGAATTACTTTTATATTTAATGTTGAAATGCAATCACATTCAGTTGCGCTGCTGCAAATGTTTATATTATTCAAATCCGATGCCTCACTTCTTTATCCAAGTCTGAACTATTTATGTCCGAAAAGACGACAAAGGCTTGCACTGTGATAGTAATAATTGCTGATCAGCTTTGCAATTTATGATTATTACAATTATAATGTTCGCTTGCTGATAGCAGGATTGTTCAAGTCGGGCAGTATTTGCTACATATCTATGCAAACCGTACGTTCGCAAACACGAAGACAGTTAATAAAATTAAAGAAAAGATTGGCTCCGTAAACAAACACACGAGTGTTTTTGTCAGACTTGCGACAAAGACATTGTGCACTTGCTTATGATGCCCTAGATGAGGAGTTTGCTGTAACCAAACTGCACAATGGCAGAGCGTCGGTTTATCATTTGTCGTGCGGAAAACCTTTAACGTTCCAATGCCATTTTGTTAGATGTGATGTAAATAGAGACCAGTACGACGCGATGAAGAGCTGGCAAAGTTTTGGCGAACAAGTTATCAATTTAGTATAGCATAGCCATTATCGCTCGCCATTACGCACTCCGAGAAAATATGAACCGAAAATGCGGCTTCACATCTCATATGATGACCAAGGGTTTGTGGGGGTGGGGTGCAGACAGTGTTTAAAATAATCTGTCATGGTGTACATAAAGTAAAACATTATATTTTGCATCTAGGAGTTTTCGGGCTTTGGAAAACCTTTATGGGCCGATTGAATTTCTTTACTGCCTTACGAAGCCATAAAAAGGTCAGTTTAACATGTGACTAAAACAGTCCCATAGTTAATCAAAGGTAGTCACGTTCGCGCCCTTAAACGAGTTTTTACAATCAACCCAAACTTTGCTGCAATTAATATTCAGCTCAAACAATGTCGGCTGAGACAGCTCATTAGCTATCATTGTTGCAGTTGTCTTAAGTCTTTTAACGCTGCTAGTCGCTCTCTGACATCATGAATGTTCAGTAAATAATCCGATGCAGCTTTTGTATTTAGTCGCTCATTGAGGTGTCGTTTGGACTCGCAATGATAGTACATTTACCAATTTACAGCGTATTAAATAATTCAATCGCCTAATTGCACCGAGTGCGGCTTAATTGCTTGAGTATTAAGAGAGTGAAAATCAACAGCTCGCAAGATGTTACGATACTGGTGGCGCTCTCTTGTCGCGTTTAATCACCACAGAAACAAAAAGACGTTTTCTAGATTTGCCGGACTAAAGTAATTTTGTCCCATTAGGAAAATAATTTATTCTTATCAGAGGGCTTAGACTATAAATCCTCAAGGCGATCCAGTAAATGCTTAGCAAGATAAAACGTAGCGAGAAGGAGACACTGTGTTTTGTGGTCCGGTGTGTTTAACATCGTCAATACCGTTGATGATTGCATTAAACGGGAACGTCTCCGAGCAATCTATCGAGACTCTAGAAAACCAAGCCTTATCACAATTTCACGAACAATAATCAACGTGTGTGTGTGTTATGATAGGCCGATGATCTAACCTTGGCACAGAAGTCCGACAGTACATCCTGCCTGGTATCACATTAACCGTGCTATTTCGCATCTGTGATGCCAGCGGATTGCGTGCTGTTGATGATGTGTCAAAGATACTTGCATAGCAAGAAGAAAATACCACATCATTTATTATTTGAATCCATGATGCAAATGAATAATTATTTGCGTTAATACGGTTGGATCGAATAGTCTAGGATATCCCCCTCATCATCCCAACAAGTCATCCACTACATGCCAGAAAGTATGGCCCACAAAATAACATATATATCAGGCACTCGTACATATGCTACCATACAAATTCAATACGTGTATATTATAATGAATTGTTGAAAAGCACTACGGTATGTTTGTTAAAAAAAGTAAATTAAGCAAACATTAATTTTTACCCGAACATTCGGACTTGGTGCGTCGTATTTAATGAAAACCAATGTTTGTGTGTGACATTGCATGACTCAATTTATTGTGACAAAATTTTCGAAGAGATTGATATTGTAACTCCCCCCACCATCAACATACCTGCAGAGTGCAGCGTGTTCAGAAGGCGGACATAGGCCGGCATGTTACTGCATGAACGAAATGGCGTGAGCAGGTGGATCTCTATAAGCAGTAGTAACAACAAAGTAATGTAATTACTGAGCGCAGGTTTAGTTACCATTTATATGCTTTAGTCACATTTTCCCTGCCAGAGACGGGTCATTCCCGGAGGGAGTTGTTGTTGACACGCTGGCGACGACCTGGGTTTTTTTGGGTCCCATAGGGCATGTCAAGGTAATTGATGGTGGTTACAATCGTACATCACGCCTCGTCCTTGGTAGTTTATGAAAGCGTCAAAGACAACGCATATTTTATATTGGGCATCAGTGGACGCAGCAATCATCATTATTATCACGCAAGGGAGGTAACAAATTGATGCCAAAGAGTTAGTCATATATTTTTGAGAGGGCGTAAACTTCAATGGCGAATCAGTAAAACCTCAAGTGTGATGACCTAATACCTGTTTACAAATGTCTCAGGCTGGTAATGAGAGTTGAGCGGTAGTTGTTGGGACCCTAATCACCGATGTATATATATATAGTTATATATATATATATATATATATATATATATATATATATATAGAGAGATATATATATATATATATATATATATATATATATATATATATATATATATATATAGATAGATATATATATATATATATATATATATATATACATATATATATATAATATATATTGATATATACATATATATATGAATATATATATATATATATATATGAATATATATTATATATATTAATATATATGATATATAAATATATATATATATATATATACATATATATATATATCAAAATATATATGCATACTTCATACGTACAAACATACACATACATACATACATACATACATGCATACATACATACATACATACATACATACATACATACATACATACATACATACATACATACATACATACATACATACATACATACATACATACACACATACATACATACATACATACACATACATACATACATACATACATACATACATACATACATACATACATACATACATACATACATACATACATACACATACATACATACATACATACATACATACATAGATACATACATACATACATACATACATACATACATACATACATACATATATACATACATACATACACACATACATACATACATACATACATACATACATACATACATACATACTACATACATACATACATACATACATACATACATACATACATACATACATACATACATACATATACATACATACATACATACATACATACATACATACATACATACATACATACATACATACATACATACATACATACATACATACATACATACATACATACATACATACATACATACATACATACATACATACATACATACATACATACATACATACATACATACATACATACATAAATACACAATAAATTTTATATGCGTAATAAGCTATTGGACAACCGTCGACATAATGCGGGTTTGTAAGTCAGCGATGAGGTTTGATGTCAACATTTTGGCGCTGTCCTCCGGGATGTTTTTTCGTGCAGAAAAGTTATATGCCAACGTTTGCATGCAAATGGTCGTGCGTCCATAACGCACCTCGATTAACCGTGCGCGTGAGTTGAATTGTCATAGAATTAGAATTAGATGCGTACTAAGTTATAATGGAAATATTATCGTTGACTGAGAAAGTTCTGAAAGAGATCCTCTCATTAGTCTTATTCAAATCGTTTGAAATGGGCGCGCATTAATTGTTATTCTCAATAATTAGCATTCATCTTTATCATCTCATTAGCAGACATTCTTCACTCCAGGCTTATTCTCATGTTTCACAGCTTTATGCTTATTCGCATTGTTACTACTTTGATCATACCTAATCTCAACAGATATACTTAACCCCGCTTGCTATTCTCAATAATACTCATTCACTTGACAATTTTATCAATTCCATAGACATTCGTCACTCATGGCATGAACAATGAGAGCACTTGCCGCACACAGTTATGATGCATTCAAATCGTTGTCATTTGTCAATTTGATGTAAGTATTGGGGAGGGAAAAACAGAGATTTAGCAGCCCATTCGCAACAACTGATGCAACGGCCATAGGAACTGTCTGCAACCGCATAGAAATAATATATTTCACACCGTGGTGGCACATGAATTTGCATGCAAATAAGAGCAAAAGGATTACACCAATGGGACAGTGTGTGCTTGCGTGCTTGTCTGAATATGGGTGTATGCGCATAATCACGAGCCGTATGTGTGTGTATCATTAGCATAAGTCTGGTTAAAAAGAAATTCAACGTATTTCGGTAATGCACTAAGTGCATAATTGATAGGTAATTTGCCACAATTTATATATATATATATATATATATATATATATATATATATATATATATATATATATATATATATATATATATATATATATATATATATATATATATATATATATATATATATATATATATATATATATACATATATAGAAACTGCTCACTCAATTGGATTAAAACAATTCGATAGTATGATATCTAATGATGACTAAATGTTTGCATGTTCGATTATATCTGTGCCTTTGGAGTTATGAGTGATTATTCGGGTGTTAGATGCTGCAACAGAATGGAACACTATTACTTACCCTAACGAATATGATGAAGTCTTTAGCGTTTTGAAGAAGTGGCGACATAATCTTTCATAATTGAATGCAAAACGAACAATAGGATGCACAATTAGCAAATATCACAGTGGGGCGATAATGCAATTAGCAATCTAGTAAACAAATTTTAAATGCAGGTATGTCATCGGAACTGCGTAACTGTGATTTACATAGTTTTGTTTCTCTTTAATATGGCTGCACTTTGCTAAAAGCACATTCCTGGGAATGACAGCATATATGACAACAGTATACAAACCATGCAATCTGAATATTGCTATTGAATAAATTCACGAAAATAAAAGATACTTTCAAAGTCAATGTCCAGTTGTGCATAATTTATCTTGCGTAACTGCGAATTTTGTATGTGTCCTATTTGGATGATGGTCCCTTTCAATGCCGGAGACGCGTGTCTTCGTTTCTAATAATGCTGATCCTTAATTAATTAATCGTGTTGTACATTGGGAGCATTATGCGCGCTAGCCTGATCATGTATGACTGTGTCATCATTCCGGATCAGCGATTCCAGAGATGGGAAACTGTATATCGTATAGCTTATAAACACGCTATTCGTACCACTCAAAGCAAATAATTCCTCGTACACATGATCACCTTGTTGTGTTGAATTAAGCTGTTTTGCGTGTGGTATTCATTGTGGTATATGATGGGTCGAACATGTTGAAAACATATTCAATAGACAACGAATATGAAATTTTGTCAGCTAAGTCATACAACTTTGCAAAAGAGCATCTACTTGTGATTCACCTCCGAAAAGCCCCACGGAAATGAATCCATGAGACATGGATTAATTCATTGCATAATTGTTCTAACGCATATGAAAACGTCACGTTGTGTGCTTATCCGTATAAAATGCGCCATACTCCTAGTGGCAGCGACTTGATTGTCATTTAATGCACCGTGTATCATTTAGAAAGGAGCTGATTTTCGATACATTGGGCTTGCAACAACCAATGAACGAACTGCATCAACGTACATTGCTTACTAGTTTTGTTCATATAACCTCTTTGCCAAGCGATGATTGTATGCATCTAACCATTGCGTAAATTGGTACATAAATCGTTGACAGATGCAGTAGCATATTTTTTGCCACATGAAAAATGCTATGTCGAGCGAAACACCTGCATTGCACATCATGTGTGTATGTGCAAGGAAGATGTTTTGAAATATATGTGTGCGTTTACAGGTGACATATTGTTACGACACTAATCAGCCACAATTAAGCAGCAGTCAAAGATTTGAGAGCCAAGTTAAAAGGATGCAGGTACGTTTTTAATGTACGTGAACGGCCTTCATAAAAAACGGATCGTTAATGTTATTGACAAATAGGACAAATATGGTGCTAGAGCTGAAGGAGGAAGAGATGGTATTAGCAAGCATGTTATGATATCGTAGTTCTCTGTGAAAATGGCAAGATAAGTACGAATAGACAATATGATTTCAGTTAGTACGACAAAATAATCAGAACTTCATGGAATAACATTTGTTTCTGTATGATTTATATAACTCCTACACTCAATACATCAACAACATACTGAAACATGTCACACTTATTTCGTTCACAGAGCAACCAAAGAAAAGCACACATGCTCTTAATTGATTTGAATGATAAAGCCATTTCTCTAAGTATGCCCTTTTTAAAAATTAACCTACGCAAATTGGATTCCGCTTTACTGATTTAATCTGATAATGAGGAATATGCCCCCGTGCTGTCTACAGCAATATGCTGCGCAAAGTTCTTCATTATCGCTGTTCTGCACAAAGATCGACCCAGCATCGAATCGTGGATAAAACCAGTTGCTCTCATTTACCGTGAATGAAATCTATTTTACTAGTCGTACGTTACAAAACTATGTGAGTAACCATTCTACCTATCTGTATCCAGCTTCTTGGACCACTAGTGCTTGTTAATGCGGTTTTATGTAAGCTAATGGTGTAGATCATCAACAGTGTAGATCATTATGCACACGGACAGTGCGAATTGACCCGTGTATATTGATAAAGCGTGCAGTTCGTCTAATATTTGTAATTGTCGCCGGCATGATAGAATACAAACCACGGGCCACAAAACTCATTCTGTTTTATCTCACCCGATCCGAAGATTTTACTAGATCGCCATGTGCGTAGCTTGGATGTTATCAATGTGTATGCCGAATTTCACGGGGTTTTGGGGGCATGCTCCCCCAGAATAATTTTTGACCATAGAATGTCCGAGGTGCGTTTTGGCGCATATTTGGTACAAATAAGAATGTTTAATAGACCATATATATCCTGACATTTTACTTAGATTTAAGTGTTATGACTGGAATAAGTTGGACAGCCACTGAACGTTAATTTTATATGGTTAATTAATAAACTACTTGCTGGCTATTTTACATTTGAGGTTTGTTTTCTGTATTAACATAATTATATTGTTGAATTAAATATATGCTATGCCGTTATTTTAAACATTAAGCCTTAACCCTCGAGTATATTGTATACCTTAGAAATGTTTTTGAAATTCATAAAATATCAGTCATTATTGCAGATAAAAGACAAGGGGAAAAACTAGCGACATCAACTTTCAACATCTGAAAGCGTTTCAAGTCAATGTCAAAGTAACATTAATCCGGCGTCATTTCTCCGAGGCAAACACGTTAATCACTTGGTCAATATCGATGTTCATGTCCTTGTGTACATGGATAAGGGCTAACGACGACAGCTTGTCAGACGTCATTGTTCTTCGCAAATAGTTTTTTAAGCGGTTCATTCCACTAAATGACCTTTCACATGTGACCGACCTTGGTGGCATGGTCAAAATGACCCCGATGATGGTACAAATGCACGTCTGCTGAAGGGACTCTTGGAGTCTTGAAGCCTTAATGTCTGTCATACTTCATCTAACTCTCCATCTAGCAATTTCCGACTTGAATGTCTCGTATGTATTAATTGCCTGAAAAATCGATTTTATGTTCCTTCGTTCCGCAATAAAATGAATACACAACAATCATTAGAATGTATTTTATGCTGCTGGATAAACGTACCGATTCATTCGGGACCAATGCATCAACTAAGTAGATACGATTCCCGTCTTGCTCTCAAATAAGGTCTAACGACAAAATATTTTAATGATTAACGTTACGGGCTGTTGCTGTATTGTAGTGGCAAATTGTTCACCACGAAACAATCTGTCATTCAAAAAGGAATCCCATGCAATCGACAAATGGAAAATGTTTTTACCAGTTCAATCATATCAGTTATCGTTGACAAATACCTTTTTATATAATTTGCAAGCAATCATCTTTATAACATATCCCCCGCCTTTGAATGTCAGATTGCCCTGAATATCGAGACATGACAGACGCAGTACATATTATTGGTGACGTCGTTATTCTTGCACCCCGCTTTGCTTTGTAAAATAATGAAATGGTGTAGCTGATGTATATATCACAGGAGAGCTCAATGAACGGTGGCGTGCAGGTTTAATGAAGCTCTTTTGCGTCGTGGCGCAGCATTATGTGGATATGCTGTTTTGAATACCACAATTACTGACAGACGACCCCAAATGCAAACAAAGTATAATATTACTGCAAAGGCAATTAAGTTTGTTGCTACAGTTTGGAGACGTTTTCTAACAAGCCGCTGCCTCATCGATTGATATACAGCGTGCTCTTCTCTGCTACCGTTTTCTTTGGTGAACGACTGGAGTAACGCGATGGAACCTAAACATGTCACCCATTACCAAATCATATAAACGACTTATGTGGGATGGTCATTGTATATTCTTTTCAGAGAACAAATGTTGCTACGCAGTAATTGTTTAACTAATAATTTGAACAGTGAAAATAAGCCTAAATCGTCAGTTAGCTAATTATCTGCTCTAAGTAATTCTAAGGTTGCTAAATATTTAAGACATGTAATGAGCATTGCCAATCGTAATACTGCATTGATTTACAGCCAAACGATTGTTAGAAATCTTAGTGTGTACAAAAATAATGATAAGGCTTTGAATACTGTATATTCCTCACGGGAGCCTTGAAAGGCCGGTGCTTGTGACAATTTACCCAATTTCGCTGAAGAGGATATTGCTGTTCTACTTAACGTTACATGCGATTACAACTCACGTTTCGTTATATTTCATTTGAACTGTACCTTGATTGGCTGTATAATGCGTGCAGAATAATTGATATTATTTTCATATCATTATCATATTTAAAACTGGGATGCTTTATTTGTTTATCTTCATGCGCTATTGTTGCCAAACTGGGATTCCAGTTTGCTGATGTAGGAGTGACCGGCATCCGATTGTGCACATGATGACAATACCTTCGTCTGCTTTTCTTTTAAGGATCTACTTTGCTAATGGGATAGGTGGATTGAACGTTTGAGGTTACATTAATTGCAAGCCAACGATAACACTACATCAAAGACCAATTATGCGCATATTACTTAATAGAGATTTACAAGTGTCACTCAAGCACCAAAACAAACAAGCAATTGCTCCCAGCGTTTAGATTATGTATAACTAATAATACTATGGGTGCTAATAAGGTCAATCCTTAAGCCATAATTGTAAGGCTTAGTTAGCTATGAGACAACTTCAGATCAGACCAGTGTACATCGATGCTGTATGTCTAAAATTATGGCGCTTTGTATGACATAACGGTCACCGCCAGTAGACGTATACGAGGACGAAAAACGTCTAAAAGAACAGCTGATACAGTCAATTATGGTATTAAGGCAGATTATGTTTCACCAGTTAATTTTGGCACAGCATAACAAAACTATATTGTGGGGTTTGTTAATAAACCACGCAGAAGCCATTGAAATAACTCTTGATTGTACCGCGCAGACAATGATGGTTCATAATGAATAATAATACAACACAAAGTTACTTATGTTGGCATGTATATATAAAATATAAAGAAAGCAAATTTACATGACCGCCATAAATTATTTACGACATTGCGTTCACCAACCAACCTAATTATTGTACTACAGTGGCATACTTAATGCACTATTCCGGGAGTAATAATGGTGTGGCGGGGGTTGATGGCATAGAAATACATATATCTCAGAGCATGCATGTTCATTTACGAAGATATACTGCCCGACGATAAACTGATAATGCCGAAAGTGCTGTTCTCATCTCCGATTCCGATTACGCACAAATGACATACATTATGTCAGAATTTAGTCTTAATAATGCACTGTGAAGAGATTGCGGTCGACAAGCATCACTAAGTACAATCAGTGTCTGGTCACCAAATAGATCAATTGACGTTGTTCTAAATAACATAGATATGGAACGTAAGGTAGCAGAGGTAGTTAAGCAAAGAGCAGTGATCGCTTAAGTGCGGGGTTGTTGCAGTTTTAGTAAGGTGAGTTGTACTCATCCACCTTCTGATGAAATATGTAGTAATTTCTTAACCTATGATAAATCTCGTTCAAATTGATATTCTATCAGTCAATGCGAAATTCGTTTGAACATCGTTTTCTATTGCAGATCACATACATTTTTGCTGTAATCTTATACAGGGACAACGCTTTCTACAAGAAGATCAGAGTGCACCACTAGTGGCATAGGCCAAACTTGTAAAAGTTCTAAAATTGGCCATGCGTTTTACTCTAGCGAGCACTGATAAGAGTGAGAATATTAACCGTAAGCCTAACCAAGACAATATATGTCACAAACATATCATATTCCTGGTATGCGTCATGGTATATTTTGACTGTAAGTAATGGAAATGTGAATCGTTGGAAAGACATGTACCCAAAGGATATAGCTGTTGAAGGTAACGCGCTTCTTATAAGATACCATTAGCAAATTAAGTTATGGTTTTCAGCTCTGCTCATGACTGAAGCTGATCCGACTCCTCCACTCCGGCGTCTGTCTGGCTGTCTGGCTGTCGTGGTAATATTCAGCCAAATTACACATGGCGATAGCTCCTTGCACACCAAATGCCCCACATGACATTAGACCTCTGAGTTACTTGCGAAATGGATTTTGGTGACACGTTTCTTTTACAGCAAGCTAGCGGCACATGGCGATAGCTCCTTGTACACATATATATATATATATATATAATATATAAATATACATATATATATATATATATATATATATATATATATATTTATAAATTATATATATATATATATATATATATATATATATATATATATATATATATATATATATATATATATATATATATATATATATATATATATATATATATATATATATATATATATAGCAAAGCAAATATAAAAACGACACATTCGTTTGGAGCCGTTTTGAAACAGATACGGGTCATGATATAGCGACAGTGTCTGCCCTCTATATGCATGCATGGAATTATATTGTAGTAATCTGTTAATCGGATACGATAAATTAATGTATGTTTGCATGAACACATGCGACATTGTAGACAGTGTTTGCATCGCTGATTGTAGAATTTATCAAGTGGAGGTGAGAGCAACGAACATTAGTAATTAAGAAGGGTGGCGCATGCGCAAATACTCATAAGTTTAATTAGAATCTTTAAGTGATGCTATTAACACTGAGCATGGCTAGATCTCTTTATGGTACCGAACTTCTTGATTTCAAGATAATATGGCACATGCGATAGCAACATCTTACAATCCGCCGATCTAAATGTTACGAAGAGGCGAAAATCCTCCTGCTTGGCAAAATTAAATAGGACACCAAAAGCTTATTGTTCCCAGCAACTACCGTAGTCACTCCGACGTTCCGTGCATCACGGAAAGTGAATGCGAGTAGCACAGGTCACTCTCAGGCCGCACAGAGAGCCATGTAAACTAGGCACATATGATTGATTTGAGTAATATAGCCATGCCGCATTGTAGGTCTTTTTTTAAAGTGAACGCAACGATTTTTACTCGCACATATAATCGCATTATGCTGATGGTGAATTTTCTAGCACTGCTGAAGTCATATAAAACGCGATTGGTTTTGTTTTAAATTCGTCACCAAGCGATTTGTTTTGCACCAAATCGCGGATAAAGTAACCAGCAGCTCTCATATAACAATGAAGATTTTTTGTTATACTGGTCGCATTTGCCAACACCATTCTTGGTATATAGATACTGGCGTTCGAAGCACTGGTGTGTGTTAATATGGTAATACTGAGGCTTATAGTGGCGGCCATCAACAGTGCAAAATAGCATACATACTGACAGTTGGCACGTGAGTATTAATACGACCGCATAGTAATGACATCTTCTTCGTAGCATCCTACGAACTGCTTAAATCACAAACAGTGGTCCAATTTAGATAAAATATGCATGTATCACTTTACAATTATAATAGCTGTTGATTTTATCACGCCCTTGGGTAAGGCTTAGGTATTGTATTAGTTCCTCTTTTATTGCGTCTTCCTCTTTACTTTGGACTTACCAACACAGCTTAAGAGTGCACAGGTAAGCTAAGGTTGGTTTATTTTCAGTATTATCCGGAAACAAACAGAGAACGAGGTAGAAGTAGTTTCTTGGAGTCGAAATGAGAGTGTGCTAGAAGTCTGTTACTTGGATGTTATATACCACGAAATTGGCTCTGCCGCCTTCATGTAATGATAGGAATATTCCACCATCCTAACGCTACCTCCTCCTCCAACACATTTCGATCGTAGCATCACACTAGGCATCAGAAACGGGCAGAAGCCGGTGTGGGGGCAAAGGCAGTGGTTTGGCCGAGACAGTATGGTCAGTCGGTTGGGAGAGAGGGTTGAGCTGCTACGCACACAGCACTCAAACCACCAGGGCCGGGCAAAAATGGAATGCCAAAACTCCTGGGCCACCAAGAACTCCTTGGTAACCAAGATGAGTTAGCAGCCAGCATGATATGCAGATAAATAAATAAATGGATAACGTCAAACCAAGTATTTAAACATAAATGATTTGGACTGCCTCTCGTTAAACAGCTTACAATACGAACCAATTAAAATACAAAATAACATTTGCAAATCATCAGCACTCAGGTGAGGATCGTTACAGATTTGTTGTTTGTTAGTTGTGCTGTTACAGAGTCATTGATCCTCACGAATCTAATGAAATGTCCAACAAAGCAACAATGTGGCTGTAATCAATGTATTGCCATGATAATAGATAGAGGAAGGTGACATAGTTTTCGTACTTCATATTTCTGTTAGGTGCCCTGATAGAATCCATAAGGCAATTATGTGGTAACTCAAAGGAGGAGTCCGTATCCTCAGCCCTTGTTTTGCTCTAAAAGAGTAATTCACGGGCGGCATAACGAGTATTACCAAAGTAATGACACAGTCGTGGCCATGCATTCGGTCTCGACGTGCGCGTTACATAACTGTTGTAACAACTGTTCCCGTGCTGATGAATATGGTTTGGGGTGAAGTGGGCGACTTTATTGAGCCTTGGACGGGTTGCTGTAGTTTTTGTGGGATAATAGTATCCCATTAGACAGCGATAGTGATATTTCGGCGCATATACTGTGCCATGAGATAACCATGTACTACTGCACTAGTAATTTTGTCCTTTAAAAACCTTATCGACTCATAGACTTTGAAATCATGGTGTCTTGTAAAGAGTGAACGGAGTGGCTGAAGCATGGTGTTGAACTTGCACTGATTGCTATGTGGCACTCAAGTGGCGTACCAGCACTCACTTCATGAGGGCCGCAGGTATTTATAAATGCATTACATACAGCAATTTAACTATATTTATCATTTATCAAGTTTCCTGATCAAATAATAACTGCGCTCAGTAACCTTGACAAAAATATGCCTTTACCGATTTTGCCAGGATCATTGATACGTAGTTCTCTAGGGAGCAACAATGTAAAAAGATTCCATCTTAGGGCCGTAATACGATATTTTGCAGAGATCCATAATTTTTTTGATTCTTTATAACCGATGTTTAATTCATTTACAACGGTGAAACCCGACAATAATTGCTAGCAAGCGCATTTTAAGGTGTTCCGTTGGTAGTTAAAAAGCAAAACTCAAGTCACAATTTGACGGACGTCCTATACTAGGTAAAGTGATTAACTGTTCAATAGGTATGTATTTTAAACCTAGGATAAAGTGCACAAAACAATGCACAGTCTGCTCTCGTTTGCGAAAATGAAAACGATGACAAAGATATGTTATGCACCATTATAACAAATGATGGACTATTGATTGCCGCAGTGACGTGTGTTCAAATGGCAATATGTATGCTAATAGTGCAGGTAATAAATCGCGCAAATCAGCATGCACAGTGACATTGCGAGACGACCACTGCATAGTAATAGCGCATGAGGCTCTCTCCCATCGAGTAATGACCTCTACAGTATCTTAATACCTGCTTGAGCAAAAAATAACAAATTTCGTGTTATATTTGGGGCAGACTATGCATGCATTGTGCTTATTTTTGACCAGCTTGTTGCTACCCGACGCGACTCTACCTGCAGCAGATAGTATAAATACGGTGAAATAGAGACGGCAATGGACACCACACTGTTGGTTGTTTTTTTAGTCCCGAAGGAAGTTTAGACGGGCTATAATTGATTTCATCATGAGTATTTGGGACTCAATTGAATCACATTTTCTTATGATGAGTATCGCATTCCGTCAAGACTTAAGGAGCAAAGTTGATCGTTTCACAAATAGTATTTTGCAATTTAAACTTAAGGCACTAGCTGCAGTTTTCAAAAGTATTTAAGTGCAAACTATGTGTTTTATGATACTACGCATAAAAGAAATAATGAATATAATAACAATACACGATACACGCGTATTTCATTGGTGAGATATTGCAGCATATTTATACATTTGTGAGGAAACCGATTGAGAGTCATGGGGAAACATCTTGTCCTTATTTATTGACTACTTATTAAGGTTGATCTCTGCGTGTCAGAAATAGACTAGGGGTGAATCCTTGAATTAAGTGCTGTATGACAATCAGATATATACAAATGATGGTTATCGAAACTGCATGTCGTTCATCTCCCTCCCGGCGCATAAGCTAAGATAATTGCATTCGTCCATATAACGCATACGGGGCGCATGCTAATTATGCAAAAATCCTGTTTGGCATAAAAAGAACTAGATAAATGTGTTTAAAATAAACCTAAAACGATATCAAAGTTGAGGCCATGCATGCTCATTGTATATCCAATTTGTGCAAGTGTTTTGTTGTTAGCGCCAATTCAATGGCAAGTGTTTGTATAATAAGTTAAGTTGACTGTCCACTGCTCGCATAAGCAAATGACAACTCTTGGGCCGCTGGGGTATTCCTGCCTACCACAGATGTAGGTTGAATATGGAAACGATTATTAATGATTTGATGCTCATATCAGGACCTAAGCTTTCAAGCATATTGTCCACTGAAAAAAAATACTTCTACTCTAACTGTGTAATAGCATGATGTAAAATAATTCTTCGGGCAATGGTTTTAATTATTTGTTAACTTAAGTTTTGATAAGAAAGCAGAAAACCCGTCGACAGTATATAGTCAGCAGGAATGGAAACTGTTCACGTCCGTCAACCACTTGTATTAAGACTAGCACAGATGCATGGACTTGCACCGAGGTTAGGTACTTTTGTATTTACAATATCCATCTCGGCGAGCATTAGCAGAATGTTTTTCACAATGCGATTACTTGCCTCACCAAAATCAATAACAGCGCGAACGAACACGAAGACTAACACTCGCATTTCCCGCATGCAAACTGGGTAGATTGCCAAACATGAAAACCCTTACCACGATTTAAATCTTCATCTCGTCTTGTTATGTTAGTACATAAAATTTCCGCTTAACAGCATATCTATATCAACTAAATGGTGATTGTGACCTTGTTCACGATGGCCTGACACCTGGCTTCATAAGAAGAAGCTAATTCAATGCTAGTCGGCTGGTGCCACCGCAGTAACACTGTTGTCGCTCCCAGGGGACAAATGTAAAGTGTTGGATCGTATTTAATTTGGTAATGGTTTTCATGCTTGGCAATCTAACCAGTTTGCATGCGAGGATTGCGAATGTTAGTCTTCGTGTTCATTCGTGCTGTTATAATCTTCATCAACCAAACAACCGGCTAAATGCCCACACGAATACAGAATTTCCACATTCGCACATCACCGTCTAGTATACGTCAGCTGCTAACTACCCAGTTCGATTTGAGACGCAGGTTTGATACGTTAGCCACTGAAAAGGTGTTGGTTATGGGGGCTGGGGTCAGGAGCCGATAGAGAGGATACGATCCCATAGGTCCCTTGTAAAGGTATTTATTATGCCGCCGAGAGAGCCACAGAAACAAGTCATACCATTGCCATTATTTGTACAATCGATGATGCCATGCAGCCTAGGAAGATTGTATTATTACAATGAGGTGATCATGAGTAGAAGGTCTTTGGCAGAGTTTGTGTATCATGTTACAAAATTAATTTTGGCTAATTACAGTACTGGTGAATATACTCCAATGCTGGTGATATTTATGTATGACATGTTGATATTCGTTGTCAGTTTGGTCTTTTCCAGTAATGCTGTCACTTAGTAATGCCTCGAGCGCATGTCAAAAAAATAATCATCTGTAATGTTAATACACAGGGGTTAATTACAATGAAAGTTATCACCGCCACATAATTATGCGAGCACTTTGTAGTGGGTGAGCCCTCTTAGCGAAGCTACAAGCTCTTTTATGTGGTTGCCAATATTCGCAATATATGTCAAAAATAATATCCAAACAAACGCCTTGTGCTTGCAATTTCGATGCTCGATTTAGACCTTCGTTTTACAATATTGACAATTGTTCTTAACATTTATTACTGTCAATACTGTGATGCCATTCATTTTAGCGAGCACAGATATTATCTTTGGCATTAGTAAATAACACTGTTTGACTTTTTATACCTTACATACCTTTCAATGCTGGTGGTATGTCTATCATTATCGAACCAACCAGTACAGACTTCAGCCATAATATCAACCATTTAAAAAGAATACTCTCGATAGGCATAATGGATTATTTACCTAACTTTGCTTTCAATGAATATAAATCCAAAACCGAATGTGTTGGTCATACATATCTTGTCCAAATCATTCATGGTAAAACTTTCAAATCTGTATTAACAGATTAAGGTTGGAGTGATATGAAAGCAGAGAAAAGACACGTATATATTAATCATAACAAAATACAAAGAAATAGAGTGCACCCGTAAAAAACATTAATTCGTGGATAACAAGAGGCATTAAAACGTCCGTCGGAATAAGATAGCAAAATATTTACATCATATTGCAAAAATGACTTCACCATGCAATTTTCCGCAACACAATTAATGAAGAGCTGAATCAAGATGCTCGCTATGTCAAGACAGATTACTCTATTCCTAAACTTGCTGACTATAATACAAATCCTAAAATATGGATAACCATAAAGGAATTGATGAACAGAGATTCATGCATGCAGAAAGTCGTTATAGATATTGAGGCTGAAAACATCATTTGCAATCTGCACAAGTGCTTGCCTGTATGGGACGATATTGTGCCACACATTGTTAAATATTTCAGAAAAAGTAACTTGTTTGTAATCGTTACTTGCCGAACTCGTTTAAGACGTTATGTATCTTCACGATCATCAAGCTAGAAATGTGATCCCATATCAAGTTCCTTTCTTCCGAATGAATATAAGCTAAGCATGGTTTTGTTACATGCCATGTATTTGAATAAATCTACTCATCTGCTGATTCCACTTCAATTTCATAGCGTTCATTGCTTTAACCTATAAACTTCTAACAAATGAATGTTACCTATTGCCGAGTAGATTATTTGTACAATTCGAAGCATAAGGAATCTTCCATGCATTGTCAATATTTTACTGCTCTTTGAATGCAGCTTTGTAGGTTTTTATCTGTGTGTGATTTAGCAGTACAACAAAGCTTTGGGTATTTTTTTATACAATTTGTGTGAATAGTTGTAGCGTGTCTTAGATTTAATCTACAGTACACATAATTTTTATCAGGCAATAAAAAATTATCATTATTTTTATTATCAAGTTATGGCAACAGAACAGAGCAATTAAAGTCACACATTGTTTTCGGCATTTCGCCTCTCTGTAAAGATGAACTGAATAATAGCAAGTAACACCCGCGGTTACAGGTGCAATTTGTCTGAATAGTTGTTGCGTGTCTTAGATTTAATCTACAGTTCACATAATTTTTATCAGGCAATAAAAATTATCATTATTTTTACTACCAAGTTATAGCAACAGACCAGAGCTATTAAAGTCACACATTGTTTTTGGCATTTCGCCTCTTTGTAAAGATGAACTGAATAGCAGCAAGTAACCGTAGCGTTTTGGGGTAGCTAGATAAAGCACCAAATGTTAAACAACGTACCTATGCACTCCCGTTCGTCAAGCAAAATCTAGAAGTGTTATTTATCAATTTGCATGGTGACAAAATTATGTAGTCAAGCGTTCAAGGCATTTACGTGCGTTTTTGTGAAGTCGATAAGCTATTAACTCGGTTTGATATCAATATGGTTGCCGGCAATCAATAGTGCAGTTTGGAATGTGCATTCAAATTAAGAGTTGTTTTCGCAAAAAGGTTACAAAATAGCCAGTCTGGCTTCAACAATAGGGTATCTCTGGAACCTTGTTTTTCATGATCCGTGAGATTTTACTTCACTGATAACTAAGATGCTAATGAGAAAAGACGCATGGGTGCCAGTGAAGACTGTTACTAGCAATCTGACGTAGTGTTGATGTCTTGGTGTCGATATTTTCTTATATTTCCAGCTATCAGCTTATGATAGGAGTTTGTGTCAGAAAGATCAGGTTACACGACCCCACATGGGCAATGTCAGTAATGCACCTTTTGTATAATGATATCACATGTCTTCATCTAATATGTCGTCATATAAAATCAAGCGATGGACAAAGCGAGTGGATATGTAGGTGGGTGGCATGAGTGTAATTAAGGTATGGGCCAGTGAAATTGATTCCGACTAGCAGAAATACAGGCCCTTTTGCCGGTATTTGAAAAAGTAAAGTGGAGACCCTGCTCACCTGTCTAGTTCTCTCCATCTTACTGAGGTAAGATGATGATATTGATCAATTTATAGGCAGATTGCAGGGTTTTCGCACAATATAGGTCGTAAAAAAGCGGCTCCAAACTTGCCATTTTTCTAAATAAGCATGAAGTTTATACGTAAAATACAACAAGGTTGTTTTCTAATGCAGTATATAATAACAGCTTCCTTTTCTCATTCAAAGAAGTTTAAGGCTAAATTTGGTACATGTTTTTCTTCCTTCTCAAGCTGTAAAACTGTTGCTGGATATTCTACGCCTTTCTCCTCAAGTAGGCCACTGAATGTTTGGTCCACTTTTCCAACCTCTCTAGAATAACAACATCACAATCACTCAAAACATCGCTAATATCTTCTGAGGAGAGAACCACCTGCTGTTTGTTACGCAATACAGGCTCAACATACTCAGTGCCGCCATCGTCGGTGTGCTTCATGAGTCTTACATGCAGGGCAAATTGATACTTGATTCCGTTGAGCTCTTGTAGCTCATCAGTCAAAACTGTCCTCATCTGCCGACGAACACCATCAATGAACATTAAAACGTCCACACTAACTTCTCCGGAAAGTTCATAACCCATCAATATTTTTAAAGCGTAAGGCAGGCATTGGCTGAGGACTTTTTACATCGGTTACAGGGGTTACACGATTTTTAAGTTTTTGAAGTTCATCTTTAGATCGTGGGTAGAAAGGGTTAACACCATTGATTGCAATATAGGAAGCTCTTGCTTTACAGCTTGAATGTTTTGAGGCAGCTGCAATGCCTCAGGTTAAGGCTTAGTCGTATGTTGTTTAATTTTATTTTCAAGTTTGTCGAGGGTTTCTTTAGATCGAGGGTATGAAGGTCTTAACCCCCTAATTTTCTCATACTCTTCTCTTGCTCAACGCTCTCGAATATGGTGTAAATTTTTAATAATTATATATAAAAAGCATACTTATGTGTAAATATTCATTAAATAATTTAAGCCGTTCTAGAGGGCAATTTATTCTTTATTTGAGATTTCATTTGAATATAATTATTGATTTCCCTGTTTGCGAGTTTAAACTCATCATTGGAATAGTTATTGTTTTCTGACATCATTTCCGCAATACTATTCAATTTTTACTTTGAGCTAGTACGAGCACTATATTATTTTTCGTCATCTCATTATTTAATTTCCTACGTATATTTATGTTTCTGTAAACAAAAAATACTCTCATTTGTCAGTATACGCTGTGGTCATATGATTTGATTACGCATATATTTAATATATAACCAATCTTGCTTGAACCTGAGAGAGCTTTGCGTCCGTGGCAAGTATTCCGATTATCGTCTCTGGTAGTGAGTAGCGCGTAGTATTGTCGTTGCTGTTGTTCGGCAACATCCAAGAGCCATATCGCCCCAATGACGTTCATTCACTTAGCTCTGATCTTTGCTGAGAAAGATTTGGTACATTTCGTATATCATATTGTGCTGAAGTTCGCTGGTTCAAAACCAAATCCGAACGTCAATTTGTAAAGCGTTTTTCGCGTTTTCGTTCAGGTCGAGATAAAGTTAACCGATTGTGATAATTGATTTTAACTGTTGAATCATTAGAGTCATACTTTATAAATGAAAGCCGTGTATACACTTTGGTACTGTCTCACAGCATTTTAATACTCCCAAACGACATTTGTAATTGCGGTAGTGTTTAGG
>CM067358.1:39826641-39861641 GCA_034190875.2 Urechis unicinctus | reverse complement strand
TTATAAGTTCATGAGCCTACATGTATATATTGAGATATAAATGTAGAAGTATTCTCATGTTAGCGTATACTCTCATATATATATATATACACGCATATATTATACACTTATAGTTGTATTTATATATATATATATATCAATGTGCTTGTATTCATGCATATTTGTATGGATATATAATTTATATATATTTACATACTATGTCTATATATGTATAGATAACTATATAGTTTCAGATATATACTTATATACATAGATATATATCGGTGTATATCTATAGGCATATATATACATATTTAGTTGAATATATTTGTTTGCATTGCTTTAGCTTACAAATCAAATAATCGGATGATTAATCTGCTAAGCAAACTTAGTCACAACCTTTGCTTCGTTGTGTTAATATTATTGTAAACCTTTTTAGACAAGTTACTTGCCTCCTAATCTGAATAGATGTATGTATTGAGGGTATTATCGCGGCATATTTAAAGAGACCATAATCAAATTATTTGATGCTGACGTAAATTGAAATCTGTACTTATCATAACAACAACGTCTATCTCACGTGTCCCATGCTCACCGACAGCATGGCCTAGTCGTTTATTCGTCCCTATCTAAATTTGCTTAGATGCGTATTGCTAAGTTTGCAGGAAATCTTTTCGAACAGGTGTCATTTGTTTATCGCAGATGCTAATATAGATGTAACTTAGTGAAGATTGAAATGCTTACTCTCTAGTTGGATGTGTGTTGATGAACCCAACGAATCAGCCAGGCGGACAAACAAAATCAACGTAACTTGTAATAAAACGGATAAAAATGGCAACCAAACAGTGGTAACATAAGTTTATTGAACAGTTATATTCTTTAGAAGACATTTTAAATAAATGCTTTGTTATTTATGAATCGGACAGCATTTCTTCTACGACATCGTTTGGATTATATACTCACAATACATCCAATTACATACACCTAGATGGGTACTTTAGCAGTGGTCTATCTTTTAACCTGATGAAAATATATACGACACTTTACAACATATTACATCATCAGCCAATCGTACATAGAAATTCACGGCATGCATGTTAGGTGCAATATCATGGCAATTTCTTCTATTCCTATAGACCTAAAGTGAATATCTAGCATGGAATATAATGTGCCTGCACTCTAAAGTGAGGTGGCCTCGATGACGCTTTCTTCTCTTTCACTCTGCGCGGGCATGATGATTACTTGGAGCTAAAGAATGTCGGTCTTGCAATTGACACGAGGACGCACCTCAAACACACGATCGATCATCATCCAGGCTCACCCAACACCGCTCGCGTTTCAAGTTAACGCAGACATACGACAGCATGATACTGTAGGCAACGCGATGTAATTATGTGCAGGTATGGATTAAGGTACGTATGGCATCATGAGCCGAAGAATCTACTTTCGATGCAATTGGCTAAGGATTGCTTGATACTATTCATCATCATAGTAATTATTTCCCTTCCACATTGTTTGCGGTGATTTGGGCCTCAAGACGTTTTAATTTTTCTCCAAAATATCTGTAAATTTAAATGCATTCTGGTAGTTTTTTTAAAACAATTCAGCGTAAATACTATCATATATATTTGGACGCAAACACATATTATATGTCGTTGGACACATACAGGGATTCTCACATTGCTTTGTAAAAGTGCTGCCGTTTACGCGATCCATAATTTCATATATACATTGAACCATGAACAAGCGTAAGAAAAAGGAGATGAACAATACATTGCATATATGTTCAATCATACTGTGGATGAAATAGAATAATGACTTATGACCTAAATAAGACTGTACGGTCACACTTTGCCATG
The DNA here is from genome assembly GCA_034190875.2 of Urechis unicinctus. NCBI lineage: Eukaryota > Metazoa > Annelida > Polychaeta > Xenopneusta > Urechidae > Urechis > Urechis unicinctus. The sequence continues at coordinate 39,859,803 of CM067358.1, read as the reverse complement.
TATTGCTGTGAAAGTTTGTACGACTATAAGAGAGGAAAGCTAATCAAAACCGATAATGCGAGTGTATTTTGTGGCTCTTGAATGACAACGAATACTGTTATATATATATTGGGATTAAGGCATAATGAAAAATGTGCTGCGTGTTTATCAAATCCATTTTATCCGCTATAAATGTAATATGTCATATTCAATTTGTATTTGCACAATGCCTACCCATACAATAATTTCTCACGGCTAAAGTAACCCTCTGAATAAACATATGACGCGAGGTCAAATAACCCACCTCGGTTAGCCAAAATTAGGCAATCAAATTGATCATGGGCCAATACAACTATTGTTATTGTTATCAATCAATATATTAAGATGATGTGTGTCTTAGGAGTTATGCAACCAAATTGTTAGATATGGAAAAGTGTCCCGAATAGATGAACCCACTGAGTTGTAGTACCTTCACTACTTAAAATCCTTGGAATTGAATCTAGTTTGGGATTTTCCGCTGTGTCCGGGATGTGCCGCTGCTTGACGACGAGCAGGTATCGACCGCATGGCATAAGCTATTACCAGACTCACCTCGACCTTATGTAGGGGATATAAATCTATTTTGATAACGCTGTCGTGATTTGGATTTCACACAAGATAAATAAACATTTAATTGTTTTCATACCAACAATAATGTGCTATGCGATCAGGATATTCAGCAGACTATTGGAAATTGTCAACGTTTAGTAAATATGATACACGTTTGGTAGATCAAAAGCGTTAGAAACCGTAATTGTGGCAGTAGCGCAAAACAACCAATCATGTACGAGAATAATTATCCCACGTACCATATATATTTCTCCAGCATCTTATCAGTCATACATTACGCTATCGACACTGACCATCATACAATAAGTTGTCAGAGGTACTGCTTGACTAGCCAGTAATACAATTCATTAGTACTTGGATAAGTAAACACTTCGAAAACCACCACATTTGTCAATACTAAGGCAACTTGCGCAGGATTAAATTGCAAAATGGCTCCCATTACTCTGTATCCATCTTATGTTTGTAATCGGATAGTATAGGAAATAATTAAGCAACATAATCCTAATGACGCAGTTATTAAGAAAATCTACACTGGCCCTGAGCAATAAATAAGGGCATCAACTTACCTAGACTGAATAGAAATAGCTTTGGTTCTATACATCAACCGCCAACCTTTCGTAAATTTGCATCCGCGAAAGGATATACGGCTATGTAGCCGCACTTAACAATATCAATTGCATAGGCCGATGGCGGTGACAATGCACCTGATTGCTGGTGAAAATCGTTTACCGTAAAGAAGAACACCCAGCATAAACAATACTCCCTTTTGTACGTTTCCCGAGCATGCTATTGGACATATTCTTCCAATAGTTAACTTAAAGCAATATCTGACTAGCTAATAAAGTACGACCTAGACGATTATTAAACAAATCCGATTAATTCCACTACACACTTCAGCTGAATCCTTATACTGCACACAACATATACAGCTGATGTGTATAATCCGATGAGAGACAGAATATTAAACATTTCAATGCTAAAGACGTAGATAGTTAGAAAATTCCAAAGTGTCTTCAGTAACAAATAACGACATTTCGTTCGCCTTGCCCATTTCATGGTGGCACAAAATATTCGTTTGTGCATTTATTCAAAAAGAAGAGTGATTGGCTCACGGTTTTGTCAGGCATTGCGCAGGTTCTAGTTGTCTAATAATGAAAGATCAGAGGCAAGGTAAATGCACTGAGCAATTTCGTCACATGGTTCTTGTCGCAACCTTGAACACTGTGAAAAGGTTCAACTGGATAATCTAGTGGGACAAAAAAAATACACTCTTCAACGCCATAGTATCTCAATCGCACAATCAATACGCTACCAAGGCTATCAACTTAATACTAAACGTATCGGTTTATTTGCCCCAAACTCGAAGGCAATTACGATATTAAGATGTTCACTTGTCAATCATAGTAGCTAACATGCATCAAACTTGACAAATAATCCTTGCTCAATGTCTTATATATATCGACACACACACACATATATAGGTATATTTGTATATATATAAAAAAAATTATTTATATACATATAAATAATTATATATATATATATATATATATAAATAAAACATATATATATCAATGTATGTAAATATATATATATACATAAACGTATGTATATATATATTGAAATAAATATACTCACATAAATATATATATATGCATATGTATATATACAAGTATATATATGTACATATATATTCATGTATAAATGTATGCATAATTATACTTAAATATACACACAAATATATATTTATATATACATATAAATATATATATAATTGTATATATATATATATAACCATATATATATATATATATAAATATATATATATGTAATTATATATATGCATCTATGGATGTTCATGTACATATTTGTATATTCAAATACAAACATACATAAATATATATATATAAATATAGATAGATATTTATATATAGATATACAGATATATATATATATATATATAAATATATATATATATGGTTATATATATATATATATGTATGTGTTTATATATATATATATATATATATATATATATATATATATATATATATATATATATATATATATATATATATATATATATATATATATATATGTGTGTGTGTGTGTGTGTATATATATATATGCATGTTTACCCGCCCAGTATACGATCATTTCTACTCTCTCAATAAATTAACAGTTTGAAGCAAAATTTAAATTTATCCTGGGATTCATAATATCATGATGGCACATGAATGCATCAGAGACTTGTTTTATCTCTTTGATGTGTCTGAACACAAGCACCCCAGATTGCCTATGTAATTTTCCAGCTTTTTCAAAAGTGTTATTTGCTCATAACTGACCTTATATTGATGGTATCGATGTAAGTTATCGATATCACAGCAAACAACTAAAATACTGCCTTAACCTACTACTGCAACAAAATCGCCTCGACCAGCCAGCATAGAGGTAAGCAATTAAGGGTCGAGCACTTGGCATTGATTTCGATTGGACATGAGTTAAACTGGGACTGTTGAAAGTTGTTATTTAAAATTAACTTATAAATAACTGTTAATGCTGCGCACAAATGATATGCTGCTATATATCCCTTAGTGGTTGGAGTTGACCTTTGCTGTTCTGTGGGTTTATCATGATAGCTGCGCAAATGGTATTCCAAGGGAGTTGTTGCGGGTTCATATGATTACATTGAAGTGATTGATGTCAACGTAGATGTACTGTCGTCGGAATGGTAACAGTTTGTATAGTAATTGTTTGTCACGGTAGATTATGTTATCAGACACTTTGGAGACGGGTAACGTGCAGCATACTCATCACCGAATGGAGTAAAACATCACCATCGATTGCAGGCAACAAAGAGGTGTGTAGTCGTCCTTCTATTCATCAACAATTTGTAACGCCGAATTGATCAGTAAATACGAACCGTGGCAGATTGACACAAAACTAGCCTACTAATTAAAGCTCGATACGGCATCAGCAAGTATATTTCTCCTATTGGAAATATGAAGTCGTTCAAGTGGGCCTCACGTCCATATGTGTAGCATAAGGGTTGATGAAGCAGGAGTGCTTAAGATATGTGGATCGGAAACAGGTCTAAGAGCTGACACATGTCAATATTACATTCGGCATACCACATACGCTGTAAGCAGATATTCTAGTGACTTTATTTTCATCATAATGTTTTGTGTGTTTGGTACTTAGTCTACTACATGTATATTTTCATCTCATCCGTACTAATATTAATATACACATACAAATCTTCCTCCTACACGAAGTAGTTGTTCCCTAATTGAATGTGTCGAGCCGAACAGTGGTGCATATTTAACAAAATGGTACACGAACGCAGACATGTATTATCCACGGTCTCTGCATCTATATATGGTTAACCTATTCTCGTCATCTCGGCGGTTAAATTGTGGAATGATTTAAATTAATGGGCGTCTGACACGTATACTGAACACATAGCTATGACACAAACGTGCAGTAACAATCAGCTTTCATTGGAATCGCAACGTCTCTTTGAATGCATGAACGACATCATCAGAGGAGAGTGCATGCTCAGCCAGACGTGCATATCAGGTAATTACCGAGCGTAACCAAAGCGAGGCCCATAGATGTGCATTGATAAAGAAACCTGTAAAAAGCCGTTGATAAACAACCTGCTTACAGTAAGTAAACGGTGTGAGAACTGACATCGAAAGAACACTCTCATTAGCCATGTTACACTCACCTAGGCATTATACCTTATCACATATGTGAGAAAGGTATAAATGAATAGGTGTGTATAGCGAGCGCATTCAAAATGATCTTTCAAGCAGATTCATCGCAATTTTTGTAACACGTAGTCAAGTACTGAAGCCTCGTTGCTTTTTCTATTATGAATCAGCATATATTCAATTATTGGTATCAGATACACGTTTTTGATAAGAAGGTCTATCCGTGATTTATGTACTGTGCAATATCAGGCGAAATTTCTGTGCAAGGGTACATGTGAAATCGAACAGTTATGACACGAATTTTCTGTACTAATACTAATCATCTATGGCATCAATTAGAATCGCAATGGGGAAGAAATGCCCAACAAGACCTGCAACATAAGTCGATTGTTTTGTGCGGGAGTACACATGTGCGGTAGTACATATATTATTCACCATTCGGAAAGTTACTATTTGCATTTACTTCAATAACAATTAAGGAAGAGGTTGATTGTGACATTGTATTCTATATTCAAAAGGATGCAAGCGATGCAAGTCAATAGCGTACATGAATAAAGCAGTAACAGCAAAGCCCATTTCTAGCCGATAAATAATTACTAGCGACCATCATAGTCTCGCAGTTTACCGGCCTCGAATTGTCGTGCTAAAAAGACTTCGTGCATAATTAATAGCTCGGAACGCAAATACCCACAAAGCATTGCTTAGGGTCTGCGTGCAGTAATACTTTCCGATTACAAACATAAGATGGATAGAGAGTAATGGGAGCCATTTTGCAATTTAAGCCTGCGCGAGCTTCCTCAGTACTGACAAATGTGGTGGTGTTCGAAGTGTTTACTTCTCCAAGTACTTATGAATTGTATTACCTCACTGGCTAGTCAAGCAGTGCCTTTGACAAACTATTTTATGATGGTCAGTGTCGATAGCTTTATATATGACTGATAAGATGCTGAAGAAATATACATGGTACGTGGGATAATTATTCTCGTACATGATTGGTTGTTTTGCGCTATTGAAAGTATTACGGTTTCTAATGCTTTTGAACTACCAAACGTGCATCATATTTACTAAACGTATTACAATGTGAGTTGTTCCTGGTTCGCATAATTACACGGAAGTGATTATGTCAATATAGATGTACTGTCGCCGGAATGGTCGCAGTTTGCATAATAATTGTTTGTCACGGTCGATTACGTTATCAGACACTCTTGAGACGGGTAATTGCGGTAGTGTTTAGGCTATTTGATATTTCCGATTCTACTACTGATACAACATTTTAATAACAACGGATTATTGATGGGCTTTTTAAGAAAATCAGAGTCCATGAGAATGGAGATAAGGCCTCTCTCTCATTGTGTATATTGTGTCAAACACATCAAACAGCTTTACAGAAAATCACTTTCTTGTAACCGCATGATGCGTCTCTGGTTATCTTATTCCGGGAATTAGGGGAATGTATTAAGCATCTTTGTACATCCGGAACGATGCGTTGTCTAGTTTGGTTTCAGCAACATATATCATGGACTTACAAGTAACTGCTCTGTGTAGATAATTGACGCTGAAGAGCGGAACAAGCTACGGATGTGATATATATTGATCGGGTTGTTTTGTTATGTCGCGGTTAATTGGGAACTTACCTAGATCCATCTTGGATATTCGGGTTTCCTAATTGCAGATATTTCTTAAATTGTCATGGAATGGATTGTATATATTCATATACGCCGCGATTGCAATCAGTTAATGTCAGTGACTTTTGTAGAATAGATAATAGAACAGTCAGTCAACTATTGAAGTTATGACCGAACTGTTCGTATTTAAGACACTTGTGGTACTCCAAAATGAAAAAGCAATAGTTACAGCCGTAATATTTAACGTGAGTCACGCGTATGCTAGGTATGCTTTGACACATTGTAAGTGAGGTTTATCAGAGCATTTAATTGTGGTATTTCTTTGGCAAATTTATTAGAGCAGATTGTGCAAAGCAGGAAGCAGCACCCTAGGACTCCATCGGTTGAGGCGATGCAGTACAGCGAAAATTAATCCAATAAAATAATAAAGGTATCCCGGACCGCGCAACAGTAGCCTGGATCTATAAATACACACACACACACATATATATATATATATATATATATATATATATATATATATATATATATATATATATATATATATATATATATATATATATATATATATATATATATATATATATATATATATATATATATATGTGTGTGTGTGTGTGTGTGTGTGTGTGTGTGTGTATATGGTATCCCATCCGAAGTGAAACCCATGTGTATTTATAGATCCAGGCTACTGTTGCGCGGTCCGGGATACCTTTATTATTTTATTGGATTAATTTTCGCTATATATATATATATATATATATATATATATATATATAGATATAGATATATCTATCTATATATATCTCTATATACATATATATATATATAGTATATCTTTAGATCTATATAATCTCCTCTCTATATATATGTATATATCTGTATATATATATCTAAATCTCTATATATCTATCTTTATATACGAATATATATCTATATATCTCTTATATATATCTATATGTCTATATATACATACCTATATCTATTTTCTATATATATATATTTCTCTATAAATCTATATTTCCCTCTATATAGATATATAAATATACACAATGTATATATATACATGCATATATATATACATCTCTAAAGTTATATATATATATATATATTTGATATATACCTATATCTCTTTATAGACCTAAAATATAGATATATCTCTAGAGAGAGATATACATAGATCTATATATATATATTTCCCTAAATATATATCTCTCTATATTCTATATGTTTATATTATCATCAATTCTATATACGTCTGTATATATATATATATATATATATATATATATATATATATATATATATATATATATAAACATATATATATATATAAATATATATATATATACAGACGTATATAGAATATGATAAATATAAACATACATATATATATATATATATATATTTCCGTAGGCCTATCAATACTTTATATATATATATTTATGCATATATATATATAGGCCTATATAAAATACATATATATATATCTATATTATACATATATATATATATATATATATATATACAATATATATATTTATACATATAAATGCGTCTATTAATATATAAGCACATATAAGCACATATGCCTATATATATATAATATATACATATATATATATATATTAATGTATATATATATATATATATGTATGTATGTATATATATTTATATATATATCTCTTTATATACTTATATATATACATATTTTATATATATATTTTATATATGTATATATACATATATATATACATATCTATTTATATAAATATATATATATATGTATATATTTATCATCAATTCTATATACGTCTGTATGTATATGTATATATACTTACATTTTCCCTAGGTCTATCAATACTATATATATATTTATATATATAAACACATATTTATATATATATATATATATATATATATATATATATATATATATACATATATATATATGTATCAAATATATGTATACATATAAAGATATGTACATATAAATATATATATTTATACATATAAATACGTATATCATTATATATGCACATATGCACATACACATATTATAAGTTCATGAGCCTACATGTATATATTGAGATATAAATGTAGAAGTATTCTCATGTTAGCGTATACTCTCATATATATATATATATACACGCATATATTATACACTTATAGTTGTATTTATATATATATATATATCAATGTGCTTGTATTCATGCATATTTGTATGGATATATAATTTATATATATTTACATACTATGTCTATATATGTATAGATAACTATATAGATTCAGATATATACTTATATACATAGATATATATCGGTGTATTTCTATATGCATATATATACATATTTAGTTGAATATATTTGTTTGCATTGCTTTAGCTTACAAATCAAATAATCGATGATTAATCTGCTAAGCAAACTTAGTCACAACCTTTGCTTCGTTGTGTTAATATTATTGTAAACCGTTTTAGACAAGTTACTTGCCTCCTAATCTGAATAGATGTATGTATTGAGGGTATTATCGCGGCATATTTAAAGAGACCATAATCAAATTATTTGATGCTGACGTAAATTGAAATCTGTACTTATCATAACAACAACGTCTATCTCACGTGTCCCATGCTCACCGACAGCATGGCCTAGTCGTTTATTCGTCCCTATCTAAATTTGCTTAGATGCGTATTGCTAAGTTTGCAGGAAATCTTTTCGAACAGGTGTCATTTGTTTATCGCAGATGCTAATATAGATGTAACTTAGTGAAGATTGAAATGCTTACTCTCTAGTTGGATGTGTGTTGATGAACCCAACGAATCAGCCAGGCGGACAAACAAAATCAACGTAACTTGTAATAAAACGGATAAAAATGGCAACCAAACAGTGGTAACATAAGTTTATTGAACAGTTATATTCTTTAGAAGACATTTTAAATAAATGCTTTGTTATTTATGAATCGGACAGCATTTCTTCTACGACATCGTTTGGATTATATACTCACAATACATCCAATTACATACACCTAGATGGGTACTTTAGCAGTGGTCTATCTTTTAACCTGATGAAAATATATACGACACTTTACAACATATTACATCATCAGCCAATCATACATAGAAATTCACGGCATGCATGTTAGGTGCAATATCATGGCAATTTCTTCTATTCCTATAGACCTAAAGTGAATATCTAGCATGGAATATAATGTGCCTGCACTCTAAAGTGAGGTGGCCTCGATGACGCTTTCTTCTCTTTCACTCTGCGCGGGCATGATGATTACTTGGAGCTAAAGAATGGCGGTCTTGCAATTGACACGAGGACGCACCTCAAACACACGATCGATCATCATCTAGGCTCACCCAACGCCGCTCGCGTTTCAAGTTAACGCAGACATACGACAGCATGATACTGTAGGCAATGCGATGTAATTATGTGCAGGTATGGATTAAGGTACGTATGGCATGATGAGCCTAAGAATCTACTTTTGATGCAATTGGCTAAGGATTGCTTGATACTATTCATCATCATAGTAATTATTTCCCTTCCACATTGTTTGCGGTGATTTGGGCCTCAAGACGTTTTAATTTTTCTCCAAAATATCTGTAAATTTAAATGCATTCTGGTAGTTTTTTAAAACAATTCAGCGTAAATACTATTATATATATTTGGACGCAAACACATATTATATGTCGTTGGACACATACAGGGATTCTCACATTGCTTTGTGAAAGTGCTGCCGTTTACGCGATCAATAATTTCATATATACATTGAACCATGAACAAGCGTGAGACAAAGGAGATGAACAATATATTGCATATATGTTCAATCATACTGTGGATGAAATAGAATAATGACTTATGACCTAAATAAGACTGTAAGGTCAAACTTTGCCATGTATTGCTGTGAAAGTTTGTACGACTATAAGAGAGGAAAGCTAATCAAAACCGATAATGCGAGTGTATTTTGTGGCTCTTGAATGACAACGAATACTGTTATATATATATTGGGATTAAGGCATAATGAAAAATGTGCTGCGTGTTTATCAAATCCATTTTATCCGCTATAAATGTAATATGTCATATTCAATTTGTATTTGCACAATGCCTACCCATACAATAATTTCTCACGGCTAAAGTAACCCTCTGAATAAACATATGACGCGAGGTCAAATAACCCACCTCGGTTAGCCAAAATTAGGCAATCAAATTGATCATGGGCCAATACAACTATTGTTATTGTTATCAATCAATATATTAAGATGATGTGTGTCTTAGGAGTTATGCAACCAAATTGTTAGATATCGAAAAGTGTTCCGAATAGATGAACCCACTGAGTTGTAATACCTTGAATACTTAAAATCCTTGGAATTGAATCTAGTTTGGGATTTTCCGCTGCTTCCGGGATGTGCCGCTGCTTGACGACGAGCAGGTATCGACCGCATGGCATAAGCTATTACCAGACTCACCTCGACCTTATGTAGGGGATATAAATCTATTTTGATAACGCTGTCGTGATTTGGATTTCACACAAGATAAATAAACATTTAATTGTTTTCATACCAACAATAATGTGCTATGCGATCAGGATATTCAGCAGACTATTGGAAATTGTCAACGTTTAGTAAATATGATACACGTTTGGTAGATCAAAAGCGTTAGAAACCGTAATTGTGTCAGTAGCGCAAAACAACCAATCATGTACGAGAATAATTATCCCACGTACCATATATATATTTCTCCAGCATCTTATCAGTCATACATTACGCTATCGACACTGACCATCATACAATAAGTTGTCAGAGGTACTGCTTGACTAGCCAGTAATACAATTCATTAGTACTTGGATAAGTAAACACTTCGAAAACCACCACATTTGTCAATACTAAGGCAACTTGCGCAGGATTAAATTGCAAAATGGCTCCCATTACTCTGTATCCATCTTATGTTTGTAATCGGATAGTATAGGAAATAATTAAGCAACATAATCCTAATGACGCAGTTATTAAGAAAATCTACACTGGCCCTGAGCAATAAATAAGGGCATCAACTTACCTAGACTGAATAGAAATAGCTTTGGTTCTATACATCAACCGCCAACCTTTCGTAAATTTGCATCCGCGAAAGGATATACGGCTATGTAGCCGCACTTAACAATATCAACTGGATAGGCCGATGGCGGTGACAATGCACCTGATTGCTGGTGAAAATCGTTTACCGTAAAGAACACCCAGCATAAACAATACTCCCTTTTGTACGTTTCCCGAGCATGCTATTGGACATATTCTTCCAATAGTTAACTTAAAGCAATATCTGACTAGCTAATAAAGTACGACCTAGACGATTATTAAACAAATCCGATTAATTCCACTACACACTTCAGCTGAATCCTTATACTGCACACAACATATACAGCTGATGTGTATAATCCGATGAGAGACAGAATATTAAACATTTCAATGCTAAAGACGTAGATAGTTAGAAAATTCCAAAGTGTCTTCAGTAACAAATAACGACATTTCGTTCGCCTTGCCCATTTCATGGTGGCACAAAATATTCGTTTGTGCATTTATTCAAAAAGAAGAGTGATTGGCTCACGGTTTTGTCAGGCATTGCGCAGGTTCTAGTTGTCTAATAATGAAAGATCAGAGGCAAGGTAAATGCACTGAGCAATTTCGTCACATGGTTCTTGTCGCAACCTTGAACACTGTGAAAAGGTTCAACTGGATAATCTAGTGGGACAAAAAAAATACACTCTTCAACGCCATAGTATCTCAATCGCACAATCAATACGCTACCAAGGCTATCAACTTAATACTAAACGTATCGGTTTATTTGCCCCAAACTCGAAGGCAATTACGATATTAAGATGTTCACTTGTCAATCATAGTAGCTAACATGCATCAAACTTGACAAATAATCCTTGCTCAATGTCTTATATATATCGACACACACACACATATATAGGTATATTTGTATATATATAAAAAAAATTATTTATATACATATAAATATATATATATATATATAATAAATAAACATATATATATCAATGTATGTAAATATATATATATACATAAACGTATGTATATATATATTGAAATAAATATATACTCACATAAATATATATATATGCATATGTATATATACAAGTATATATATGTACATATATATTCATGTATAAATGTATGCATAATTATACTTAAATATACACACAAATATATATTTATATATACATATAAATATATATATAATTGTATATATATATATATATAACCATATATATATACATATATAAATATATATATGTAATTATATATATGCATCTATGGATGTTCATGTACATATTTGTATATTCAAATACAAACATACATAAATATATATATATATATATATATATATATATATATATATATATAATATATATATATACATATAAATATATAGATATATATGGTTATATATATATATATATGATATATGTGTGTTTTTATATATATATATTTATATATATATATATATATATATATATATATATATATATATATATATATATATATATATATATATATATATGTGTGTGTGTGTGTGTCTATATATATATGCATGTTTACCCGCCCAGTATCCGATCATTTCTACTCTCAATAAATTAACATTTAAATTTATCCTGGGATTCATAATATCATGATGGCACATGAATGCATCAGAGACTTGTTTTATCTCTTTGATGTGTCTGAACACAAGCACCCCAGATTGCCTATGTAAATTTTCCAGCTTTTTCAAAAGTGTTATTTGCTCATAACTGACCTTATATTGATGGTATCGATGTAAGTTATCGATATCACAGCAAACAACTAAAATACTGCCTTAACCTACTACTGCAACAAAATCGCCTCGACCAGCCAGCATAGAGGTAAGCAATTAAGGGTCGAGCACTTGGCATTGATTTCGATTGGACATGAGTTAAACTGGGACTGTTGAAAGTTGTTATTTAAAATTAACTTATAAATAACTGTTAATGCTGCGCACAAATGATATGCTGCTATATATCCCTTAGTGGTTGGAGTTGACCTTTGCTGTTCTGTGGGTTTATCATGATAGCTGCGCAAATGGTATTCCAAGGGAGTTGTTGCGGGTTCATATGATTACATTGAAGTGATTGATGTCAACGTAGATGTACTGTCGTCGGAATGGTAACAGTTTGTATAGTAATTGTTTGTCACGGTAGATTATGTTATCAGACACTTTGGAGACGGGTAACGTGCAGCATACTCATCACCGAATGGAGTAAAACATCACCATCGATTGCAGGCAACAAAGAGGTGTGTAGTCGTCCTTCTATTCATCAACAATTTGTAACGCCGAATTGATCAGTAAATACGAACCGTGGCAGATTGACACAAAACTAGCCTACTAATTAAAGCTCGATACGGCATCAGCAAGTATATTTCTCCTATTGGAAATATGAAGTCGTTCAAGTGGGCCTCACGTCCATATGTGTAGCATAAGGGTTGATGAAGCAGGAGTGCTTAAGATATGTGGATCGGAAACAGGTCTAAGAGCTGACACATGTCAATATTACATTCGGCATACCACATACGCTGTAAGCAGATATTCTAGAGACTTTATTTTCATCATAATGGTTGTTGTGTTTGGTACTTAGTCTACTACATGTATATTTTCATCTCATCCGTACTAATATTAATATACACATACAAATCTTCCTCCTACACGAAGTAGTTGTTCCCTAATTGAATGTGTCGAGCCGAACAGTGGTGCATATTTAACAAAATGGTACACGAACGCAGACATGTATTATCCACGGTCTCTGCATCTATATATGGTTAACCTATTCTCGTCATCTCGGCGGTTAAATTGTGGAATGATTTAAATTAATGGGCGTCTGACACGTATACTGAACACATAGCTATGACACAAACGTGCAGTAACAATCAGCTTTCATTGGAATCGCAACGTCTCTTTGAATGCATGAACGACATCATCAGAGGAGAGTGCATGCTCAGCCAGACGTGCATATCAGGTAATTACCGAGCGTAACCAAAGCGAGGCCCATAGATGTGCATTGATAAGAAACCTGTAAAAAGCCGTTGATAAACAACCTGCTTACAGTAAGTAAACGGTGTGAGAACTGACATCGAAAGAACACTCTCATTAGCCATGTTACACTCACCTAGGCATTATACCTTATCACATATGTGAGAAAGGTATAAATGAATAGGTGTGTATAGCGAGCGCATTCAAAATGATCTTTCAAGCAGATTCATCGCAATTTTTGTAACACGTAGTCAAGTACTGAAGCCTCGTTGCTTTTTCTATTATGAATCAGCATATATTCAATTATTGGTATCAGATACACGTTTTTGATAAGAAGGTCTATCCGTGATTTATGTACTGTGCAATATCAGGCGAAATTTCTGTGCAAGGGTACATGTGAAATCGAACAGTTATGACACGAATTTTCTGTACTAATACTAATCATCTATGGCATCAATTAGAATCGCAATGGGGAAGAAATGCCCAACAAGACCTGCAACATAAGTCGATTGTTTTTGTGCGGGGAGTACACATGTGCGGTAGTACATATATATTATTCACCATTCGGAAGTTAGTTACTATTTGCATTTACTTCAATAACAATTAAGGAAGAGGTTGATTGTGACATTGTATTCTATATTCAAAAGGATGCAAGCGATGCAAGTCAATAGCGTACATGAATAAAGCAGTAACAGCAAAGCCCATTTCTAGCCGATAAATAATTACTAGCGACCTTCATAGTCTCGCAGTTTACCGGCCTCGAATTGTCGCGCTAAAAATACTTCGTGCATAATTAATAGCTCGGAACGCAAATACCCATTAAGCATTGCTTAGGGTCTGCGTGCAGTAATACTTTCCGATTACAAACATAAGATGGATAGAGAGTAATGGGAGCCATTTTGCAATTTAAGCCTGCGCGAGCTTCCTCAGTACTGACAAATGTGGTGGTGTTCGAAGTGTTTACTTCTCCAAGTACTTATGAATTGTATTACCTCACTGGCTAGTCAAGCAGTGCCTTTGACAAACTATTTTATGATGGTCAGTGTCGATAGCTTTATATATGACTGATAAGATGCTGAAGAAATATACATGGTACGTGGGATAATTATTCTCGTACATGATTGGTTGTTTTGCGCTATTGAAAGTATTACGGTTTCTAATGCTTTTGAACTACCAAACGTGCATCATATTTACTAAACGTATTACAATGTGAGTTGTTCCTGGTTCGCATAATTACACGGAAGTGATTATGTCAATATAGATGTACTGTCGCCGGAATGGTCGCAGTTTGCATAATAATTGTTTGTCACGGTCGATTACGTTATCAGACACTCTTGAGACGGGTAACGTGCAGCATACTGATTGTATATTACAAAGCTATATGGGAACATAGAGCTTCCATATGTTGATGTCCGTAACCGAAATTTCATTGATCTATTTGACAGTTCCCAACCAGAATCAAGTCATAAACATCATGTTATCTTATTTTCATCCATGAATTAATTACTATAACTGTTATGTACACTTGTTAAGACCGTTCTGGATGACATAAACGCAATCAATATATCATTGCACACCGTGAAGACGGAGAAGCACTTCAAACAACATATGCTATTTACGCTGGGCCATATCTTAGTCATTCATCACCGAATAGAGGAAAACAGGAAAGCAGAGGGGAGTAAATGCTCAGCCAGACGTGCAAATCAGGTAATTACCGAGAGTAACAAAATCGTGGCCCATAAGTGCACTTTGATAAAGAAACCTGTAAAAAGCCGTTGATAAACAACCTGCTTACAGTAAGTAAACTGTGTGCGTACTGACATCGACGGAACACCGTCATTAGCAATGTAACACTCACCTAGGCGTTATACTTTAACACATGTGTGGGAAAGGGTTAAATGAATAGGTGTGTATAACGAGCGTATTCAAAATGATCTTTCAAGCAGATTCATCGCAATTTTCGTAACACATAGTCATCTGATGAAGTCTCGTTGCTCTTTCACTTGCCAATCAGCATATATTCAAATATTGGTATCAGATAGAGGTCTTTGAGAAGAAGGTCTATCCGTGTTTTTATGTACTGTGCAATAACAGGCGATATTTGTGTGCAAAGGTACATCGAACAGTTATGACACGAATGTGCGGTACTAATACTAGTCATCTATGGCATTAATTAGAGTCGCAATGGGGAAGAAATGCCAAATAAGACCTGCAGCGTAAGTCGATTGTTTTGTGCGGGAGTACACATGGGCGGTAGTACATATATTATTCACCATTCGGAAAGGTACTGTTTGCGTGTACTCTAATAACAATTAAGGAAACGGTTGATTGTGCCGTTGTATTTTATATTCAAAAGGATGCAAGCGATGCAAGTCAATAGCCTACATGAATAAAGCAGTAACCGCAAAGCCCACTTCTAGCAGATAAATAATTATTAGCGACCTTCATAATTTCGCAGTTTACCGGCCTTGAATTGCCGTGCTCAAAAGACTTCGTGCATAATTAATATCTCGGAACGCCAATACCCATTAAGCATTGCTTTGGGTTCTGTGTGCAGTAACAATGCCATCTCTCCAATTATATAGGTGTACTTATTGAATTCATGGGCCCATGTCATCTGTGTAGTACGCACATCAATGACACGAACAAGCGGTACAAACAGGTTATTAGGTATATTGGAATCGCAAGTCAGATCAAACATAATCAGAGCGAAAGGAATGCAACAAGCTAAACCGGACCTGCAAATCAGGGGCATGCAAATTGCAGCAACGATATGGCCAACATGTGACGATCATAAGGGAAACCTGCATTCGGTAACAGTGCCCGTGTTGTAATCGTAGCTACATATACTGACGAGTCCGAGGTTATGCCATTGGCTTTTGAGATTACTTGATGTGCGCTTTCAAATCCGCAATGCTTGATGTTTACTTCTAGCCTCTTGATAAACTTATTTCAATGAACAAATAAGTCATTTATGTTGGCGTAAATATCATAGATGACGCACAGGCTATCCATGACATTCTTTTAAGCGTTATACACGAGTACATGTCGTACATTGATAAATGAATGTCGCAACGAAAAAATGATCACCATTACTTTTATGCGCATGAGGCTATGAACCTTATGGATCGAGATTCTTTCCATCTCCTGAATACACGCTCTATAACCCTTTTTTGCACATATACTATAAAGATTAATGACAGTTGCCTTTTGCCTGACAAACCTTACGGAACAGCTACAGCCTACTCAA
The DNA here is from genome assembly GCA_034190875.2 of Urechis unicinctus. NCBI lineage: Eukaryota > Metazoa > Annelida > Polychaeta > Xenopneusta > Urechidae > Urechis > Urechis unicinctus. The sequence continues at coordinate 39,842,573 of CM067358.1, read as the reverse complement.
AGAATGACTGCGTTGTTTGTCGTGCCAATTAGTTGAAATTTCATGTAATTTGTTTACATGAAGTGTGCTAGCTGACATTATATACGCGTGCAATAAGCTATTAATCTGAAATAAAATGGAAACGAAGGCAATCTCCTTCATTTTCATCTATAACCAAATGCGAGGGACTATTTGCTTGCTTAAGCCAGCGCATATTGCCGCCCTCACATTTGCAAACGGAACAGCGGCATATGAATGAGATTCTTTGCTCCTACTTTTAACGTATGTAAGTTCCTTAACAGGAAGTTTTCGCCCCTTGCAAGTAAGGTTCAGCTCATCCTAGTCGTTTAAGGAGCCAATTATTCGTATTGATGTATTCAGATCCGTATTCACATCGGAGCTTGAGATGAGGTGCCACTTAGTTTAAGGAGAGTCGAGGGTAGCACGCATATCTGATAAACTCCGCCACCTGGCAGCAGATATGCTTCAATCATCATTAATTCAATATATATCCATGGAAGAGACGACTTGCATATTCAGTGATATATATGTCCAATTACAACGGCATCTCGTATTTCTATCACCTGTCGTCCACTACTGTCAAGATGTTTATTAGGATGATGAATACTGAAGAAAGCTGATGCAGACCGAACTATTTCGTTTTACATGAAGATGTGGTGTAAACATAGCTTTCAGCTTATGCGGATTCAACTTGCACATACCTAGCTACAATCCGAATTTAGTACAGTAATAGTTGTCTCTGCTCGTCACTGACGATATGGACTGCAAGCAATAAAAGTAAATTAGGTAAAGATGTAGTTGTGCTAAGTTTAAAAGCAAAATTGTTTATTGGTTTCTGTTCAAAAGTGTTAGGTAGATTTCAATGTAATTTTATAGAAATCATTGACTGACGATCTGTCCATGTTCCTATTGGATATGACCGTAAAACATAGAGTTATCAGCTATGCTACCTCCACGAACAACTGCAGCCAGCTCAACAATGAAGTCGCTCTTACTAATCAACACAATCATCATTAACAACCAATTTATTGTCGCCACAATCATCATCGAATTACTGTACCTCATAATCAGCATTGCAAGCATATTTTGCGATAATGTATATGTGCCTCGCTAATGTATTCATGTGCATGAAATCGGTTATCGTGACTTCAATATGACCAATTGCATAAGTTTGGTCTTCTTTTATTATAAAACCCATGTCTGCTAAGGTCACTATAACAGCGCACCGCTCACACCGACAAACATAATCTTTACTGCTGCGACACATGTGATTGCGTTGTTACCGTAATTAAGCATTTGGTCGGCACCTGTAGACCACTGACCTCTACTAGAAGGATGACACTAATTGATGATGAAAGAAATTCGGTTCACCAGACGGTAAATTCAATAAAGAAATATGCTGTCTGTCGTAAAGGTATTGAATATAGCTAAATTGTTTATGTAACTTGTTATCAGAACCGAACATGATCGATCATATTTGTGTATTGCATTCTCACACTCAGGAGCGAACTGATAGCTTGACGCCTGTTCTTGTCCCTTTTTGTCAGGTCATCACGAAAGAAAAGACGCGTCGCGAGTTTGCCTCTTTCTACAATTTTGATTGAACAACTGTCGGCATAATCAATGCGAATATGCATGGTCGTCATCACTCCATATCGTTTTCTCACAACGCAAACTACTGTGCTCATAATATACTAATAATGACACGAAGGTGGAACTGTATTATTGCTTGTTACAGAGAACTATTTGACAATGCTGTCATTTTGGCACATATGTGGCGCCTTCAGTCTTTGTATAACCACCAGTGTCATTGTTGTAGGCGACTAAACGATCCTAAATATACACCCCTGACAATAAGATAACGACATCCTTCCTAAAACGGATGAAAAACAGGGGCTAATCATATCTTGCGCAAGTTGTGCGCTTGCCTAGAAACATCTCTTTGTAGTTCGCGGTAACACATCAGGGTCCGCGGCCAAGCGTATTAATGTGCAAATTTGATCAATTATGATATATTTGGTCTCTAATCTCGGGTTCTGCCTATAAGCATTAGCTAAGCCTTGGACAGGACTCATTTCCGCACTTCATTATTCGGAATTCGACACTCAGGGAACACATCCACAGCCTGGTACACTTGTTAATGTCACAATCATGTGTCAGGTTGCATGAACGATCAGATAAGAATGTGATACAGTTCGTTAGCTAGGTATTTAATAACACGACAAGTAAAAAGCTCTCATGTTTTCGAAAAGTATCAAAACGGCTATCGTGATTTTTGTCCTTTTCAGATAGCAAAGCAATCGCTTCCAGATATTGTGGTTACAGCCAGTAGTAAATACACCTGACCACGGTTAAAATTGCACAATATATTGCAATAGACCTCGGCCTTGGCAATGATATAAAGATTTAAACAACATGCAGGATAACTTACCAAACAGGACCTGACACTGTAGATGGTTGTCCTCTGCTTTAGCCTCAGTCGACAATATTATTTCGCGTAACATACAACAGCAATCGAACTTGAGAATGGACATTAAATTTGGGAAAGCTGCTTGTTAGCCGAAATGTCATTGAATAAATAAATTGACTCAAGATGTTTTTATTTGCTGCCAACGGGGATTCATAACTACATCAAAGTGTGCATGTTTCTGTTGATAATTGGATAATTTACATAAAAAACTGGCTAGTGAGATGGTCATTCATGGCTCGTATCGAGCATGTGCATGATGCGTTGGCCGATACTAGCAACTTACGCAACACCTGCATATAACTATTGTGCGTTGTATGTTCAAACATGCCGTAGTATGCGTGCCGGGAATTGTTCGTTCATTATTAATCAAATCGTGATTCACATTTCGGGAGCCTAGACAACCTTACAAGCATTTATTAAACGTTCGGTCAGATCAGTAGAAAATGCAAATCGAGCACTCCTTAAGCTTTTGAAGGTATTCCTCAGATTCATCATTAATTTCCCTAAAATGTTTCAAGCAAAAACAATGTCAAGGTCTTTCGGGTATTGCTTAAAATTTAGCAATCAATGGTCGGTGCGAACGCTAGTGCTCTTAAAAATATATATACATATATATATATATATATATATATATATATATATATATATATATATATATATATATATATATATATATATATATATAAATACATATATACATATATTAATATATATATATATATATATATATATATATATATATTTATATGCGCATATGTATTTATATATATATATATATTTAGATAAAACATATATATATTCATTTATATATATATATATATATATATATATATATATATGTAATATATATATATATATATAGATATATTCTATATATATACATATATATAATATACATATGTATATATATATGTACATATCTAAATATATACGTGTATATATGCTTATATATACAAATCTATATACATATGAAGTTATTTTTCATTATATATATACATATATACAGATATTAGAGATATATATAGAGATATAGAGAGAGAGATATAGATAGAGACAGAGAGATAGATATAGATATATATAGATATATATATATAGAGAGATATATAGATATATAGATAGAGAGAGAGAGACATAGATATATATATATATCTAGATATATCTCTCTATATATCTATATATATATCTCTAGATATCTCTCTATCTCTATCTATATATATATATATATATATATATATATATATATCTATATATATATATATATATATATATATATATATATATATATATATATATATGCATACGGTGTCCGGCGACATTGTCTGTGGACGTGCTGCCATGTAGCCCACTATCAGCACATGCCCCCGTATACCACTATAAATCATAAGGAAGATTACGATTCGCGAATAAAGATCCAAATACGTGATGTTGTGCTACACAGCAGAAAGCTACACGAAGTAAAAAAGGAGCGCAATCGCTTAATATAATATTTGAAACAATTGTGATGTTAGGATGTTGCTTTCATTATTCAGCACGCATAAAATATAGACCAGTCTCAGATAGCTGATCTTACTCAAAACAAGACATTTGTTTCTAAGCTGACGATAAATATTTGCTTCAAAAGACTTTTTGCAAGGAAATATTTGACAGCTGACAAAATGTGCTAGTCGTTTTCATTCTTAGATTTCAGAGGAAAATATTATTTATTACAGAGCAATGCTCTTTGTGCATCATAGATGTATTATCTTCTTTAATGCCAACCACTAGTAACATTTTGGACTAAGAAACTGCTACCTCAAATAAAAAAATAATACGATGATCTGATACCCTAAGATGACTTAATATTTGCACATTTGTTTTTGTCTCCGTGGAAATGGTTATGAGAGATTATTCGGATTAATCATACATCGAGTGTTAGATGTTGCAAAGGAATCTAACACTTTTACCTACCCGAATGAATATGCGCACCCAACGACTCAGGTCATTGGGATTTTAAAGTAATGGCGATATAGCCTATCATAATTAATCATCATTTATTCGTAAGAACAAACAAAAGATGATACAAAATTAGCAAAGATCACAGTTGGTCGACAATGCAATTAGTAACCAAATTAAGAAACTTGAAATGGAGGAAGATCAACGGAATTGTGTAAGACCTACACAGTTTTGTATCTCTATTAATATGACTAGACTTCTACAAAGTACATTCCTAGAAATGCCAGCATATATGACAGCAGCATGCAAGCTATAAAATCTGAATACTGCCATTTATATATTTTATGAAAATAATGAATGCTTTCAAAGTCAACGTCACAATAGGCATAATTTTTCTTGCGTAATTGCGATCTTTCATGTTTCCTATTCAGATGATGGTCACTTACAATGCCATAGACGTGTTTCTTCGTTGTTTATTATGCAGACCCTTCACTGTTAATTTACTTAATTGTGTTGTACATTTAGAGTATTAAGAGCGTTAGCCTGATCATGTATGCCTGTATCGTAATTCCGGATCACCGATTCCAGTGAAGGGAATCTTAAAGTCACATAGCTGCGGTGTCATATGAACACGCTATTCTTACCATTGATAGAACTCATCCATCGCACACATCATAGCCCTGTTATGTTGTATTTAGTGGTTTTGCGTGTGTTATTCATCATGGTATATGTTCGGTCGAACGACGTTGAAAGAAAATATTGAATGGACTTAAATGTTGTCAACCAAGTCATCATATTTTGTGTCGGTGACGTCACTTATTCTAGCACTCCACCTTGGCACGTTTACTCAAGCTTTTTTTGCGTCAAGGCGCAGCATTATGTGGAGAAGCTGTTCTGCAAATCACAATTACTGACAGACGACCCCAATTGCAAACCATGTGTAACATTATTGCAATGCCAATTAAGTTTGATATTATAGTTTGGTAACGTTTCAAAAAAGCGGCTACCGTTTTCTTGGGTGAACCACTTAAGTAACGCTCTTTTGCGGTGGAACCTAAACATGTCACCCTTTACAAAGATTGATGCCTGTGCGCAAATTGCGCAAATATGGCGCTTTGTTATGGCATAACGGGCACAGCCAGTGGACATATACGAGGACAAAAAACGTCTAAAAGAACAGCTGACGCAGTCATTTATGGTGAAAAGCCAGTTGAATTTGGCACATCATTGCAAAAAAATATTGCGGCTTTTTTTTATAAACCACGCAGATCGAATGAAATAATTCTCTATTGTATCCGGCAGACAATAAAGATTCATAATGAATAATAATACAACATATAGTTACTTGTGTTGGCATGTATATATAAAATATCCAGAAAGCAAATTACATGGCTGCCATCAAGCATTATTGCACTGCAATAGAATACTTTATTACCCTATTCCGGGAGAAATAACGGTGTGGCGGTGGGTGATGACAAAACAAAATAGCATATATTTCAGAGCATGCATGTTCAATTACGCCGATATGCTGCCCGACGATAGCTGAATAATGTCAAAAGTGCTATTCTCATCTCCGTTTCCGATTACGCACAAATGACATACATTGTGTCAGAATGTAGACTTAATCATACACTGTAAGAAGATCGACAAATATCACTAGGTATAATCGAACTTTGGTCCCAAAATTGATCAATTGACGTTGTTCCAAATAATATAGATATGGAACGTAAGTTATAACAGTAAGCAAATACCAATGATCATTTTAGTACGGGGTTGTTGCAGTTTTAGTAGAGTTGTACTCATCGGCCTTCAGATTAAATATGTAGTAATTTCTTACCCTATGATATATTTGGTTCAAATTGATATTCCATCAGTCAATGCGAAATTCGTTTGAACGTCGTTTCTATGGCAGATCACATACATTTGCTGCTGCAATTTAAAACCAGGGACAACGTGCACTACAAGAAGATCAGAGTGGCATAAGCTAAATTTGTAAAATTTCTAAAATTAGCCATACGTTTTATTGTAGCGAGCACTGATAAGAGTGAGAAATCTGATATATATAACCCAATATATATATATACATATATATCATATATCCTGGTATATATCGTTGGAAAAGGTATATGATATATATATTGTGAAGGTATATATATATATATGATACCATTAGCAATAATAATTATGATTTCCATATATATCTATATATGTATGAAGCTTATCCGACATATATCATCCTATGTCTTGTCTCTGGGGTACACCCTAAATTTTAACCAGTGTTTTGAGTTCTCAACTTATCCATAGTGGATTTCTAGTCGCATGTGAAACTACAATAGCCGCTTGGTTTTGTTATTCCTGATTTTCTGTGCACAATACTTATCGTAGGAGAGAGTAAATAGTCTTTTCATTGCCGTCCAGTTCAGTGTTTGACAAGAAAGTGATGGGTTTCATGCCCAATACTCCAAAAGCATTTAGTAAATTGGTGGCTTTAAGAGGGAACATTTTCTCTAGGTTGGTTACAAACTTTTGAATGAACTGATCTTATATAGAAAGTGACTTCTTTGACTTTGTGATGACATTGTTTCCTTTGAAGATAAGCTGTCCCCTTATGAGTGGTTCTATCTTTACATCATTAGCCAGTTGTGTTTCATAGCTTCCTGGATGGATCCTTTCGTCCCTTTTTGTGGTCATTTATGGTGTGTTGCACTGCTACAGGAACATAGGCAATGTCTTTTTCTCTCTTTGGGAAGAGTATGCTGAGTTTATTTACGATGGGAATGATATCCATTAGCCAGTATGTTGTACATATCAAATCTTCTGTAGCAATATTTTTTTTCCCAATTCCCTGCCCTCTTGGGTCGGTTTCTTCTGCAAAGAATGTGATCAGGGAATCCAAACAGCTGTATACGGCTCTTCAAGAATCTCTTGTATGGATTCGAGTTTCTCTGTACGTACAGCTGACTTCTTAATATAATAGAAGATTGAGGTAATTGTCTCCTGGTACTGCTTATCTGCTGCTTGGGAGGAACAGAGAGAAAGACGATGAGCTATGCAGCCAATATTGACGAGCATTGGCTTTAGATCTCTCACTCTGCCAGCAACGCCTTTACCATCACCTACAAGACACATAATAAATATAATTATAAAAGGCCTAAGTCTGCTAAAATGGTGGTTGCCTTCAGTTACGTCTGAATAGAAACAACTTTGACTACCAGTACATAGTATATGAATAATATCTAGATCTGCTCAGCATGCAGAATATAAATGTTGTGTAAGTAGCTTTATTATAGCTTTTTTATTTCTAAGTGAGCCGCCCAGCCGAATAGAATCGCTCCCCTACTCAACACTACGTGCCCCCTGCAAAGTGGCCCGCTCGCGCTGTCAAACGTGTCATGAGCCTCTCCCCAACGGGCAAGCAGCCCACGGTCGTTATACATTGCGCCTTGCTAATTGTAGTTTCGTCTTTGAGTGAGTGTCAGTCGCCTCATAGCATTTTAATGACCAAGGTATGATAGTGCGCATAGTTAAAGTACCATCCGAACAACCATCTTGATCTGTGGGAGCTGCAAAAGCTAATCGTACTAGTTTCTAACTTTCTGTCGTGTCTCATCGGTTAACACAATACTTAAATCCAAACGCACGTTGACGGGCATGTTTAAAATCACATATCCTCCTATTCATAAATAGATGTCCGAGTAGAGCAAAACACTAATGCTGCGTAATAAAATGCTGTTGGGGAAGTTCTTTTAGAGGTGATACGTTACATTCAAACACATTATTATTTCCACTGTAAATTTAAAGAAAAAAATAATGCATATTACCTATCATAACTGCAGCTGAATCAGTCCCTATACCCATCACTGAGGAGAGTGGAACCTTTCTAGCATCCAGTAGTTTCAATAAAGCAGCTGTAACTGTTTCCCTTTTACCATCTAGCAAGTCAACATGGGTATTCACTTCAAATGACTCACGATCTACAGTCACTAGCTTTGTCAATGTCAGTGCTTTCATCAGACATTATTGTGACAAAGATGGAACGCTGAGGCTTTTCATCTACCGTTTTTCGGATAGTTGGGGCAATACATTCCAGAATATCATTGGCGGTGGTTTCAGATTTTTGCGTAGTATTTTGCCCAAAACCCAGTTCACTAATATTTGGGCAGTTGTTCTTTGGCTAGCCACATCACCGCTTTAATTGTTGTCAGCAGGCCTTTTTCCTTCTCGGATATATTTTTTAAGTTCATGTTTTGAAGAGTGTGACCTTTAGTAGCCTCCACGTGTTCAGTGGGTGACATTATCTTTTCATCCTTATTCCCACGCTTCCTGTTAATACCGATGTGCCTCAGTAGCGTACTGACCCGGAAATTATATGTACCCTTGGTCATTGTGTTCGTCATACCAGTCGCTCGACACGTATGATAATATATCTCATTCTTTTATCGTAACTTTGCCAGGAGTAGGATGTCAGCCACGTATCGCAGAAATTTCGTTTCCGCCGCTTGGACTTGGCGGTTACCCTAATAGTGTCGGCTTCAGGTTTACTGTCACTGCTGTCGGAAGAGCTGTCATTGTCAGCTTCAAAGTTAGCGAAAGAATCAGCATCATTTGCAGGTGCCGGGCGCCTAAAATAATGTGTTAATGTCCGCTGTTTTGTAACTGCTGTAGTATCCATACCAAGTAAGTTTCGAAAACACGCTTTCTCGGAAGTTTGTAACCAATGACTACGCCTGTGTCAATATTTTTTTTGCGCTCATACTATCGTTGCACCGAGGCATCAGTCGGTCGCGAAAACATTGCACAACAACCGGATACCCGGGGATATGGCTTAATACGTGTGAAAGCTGATGGTGAAGGCAATACGATGCTGCCGGGTACCAGCTTGCCAGACGCCTTGTTACGGAAATCGACGAAAACGTCTAATTTGATACTTGGCCCTTTAAGTGTAGGGTGTAGATTCATTGAAAAGACACGATGTGACTCCTTTCTTCGTTAACTGAATATGAATGCAGATTACCACAATGTTTGATTCACGGACTTCAGTTGCATATGTGGGTCATTTGGGTACAAAAGGGTCAAATGACGCAAGGACGCGCTCAGAAATGAACTCCGAATTATTATTATTATGATATATATATATATATATATAGAGATATATATATATATATATATATATATATATATATATATATATATATATACATATATATATACATATGTATATATATATACATATATATTTATGTATATATACATAAAAGATGTATATACATATATATATATAAATGATAGATTAATATATGTATATATATAAAAAGATATATATATAAATATGTATATATATACATATATATATATATATATTTATATATATATATTATATATATATATGTATATATATATATATATGTATATATATATATATAGATATATATATGTGTAAACATATATGTATATATATATGTATATTTATATATATATATATATATATATATATATTGTTTATATATTTATAGATATATATGTATATATATATAAATATATATATATATATATATATATATATATCTATTATGAATATATGCATATATATATATATATATATATATATATATATATATTTATATATAACGTAAATTCACGACACAAATTAATATAAACTGCTATATATATATATATATATATATATATATATATATATATGTGTGTGTGTGTGTGTGTGTGTGTATATACACGCACCCCCCCCCCCACATATATATATATATATATATATATATATATATATATATATATATATATATATATATATATATATATATATATATATATATATATATATATATATATATATATATATATATATATATATATATATATATATATATATATATATATATATATATATATAGGCACCCTTATCTCAGCCAATCAGAGCTCGAGAAAAAGCTCGGTCATTTTCCATTATCGCCTCAAACGCACAGTTTGCCGTGCTATAACTGCAACCGCGTCGATATATCACCAAGAAACAACTTCATTAGCGAAAGTCCCTCGTCGAGAACCGCTGCCTTAACATGGCAACACTATGGAGATTCTTAATATCACGCACACATTGCAAGTCTTATATCGAAGGTTTTCTCAAGAGACATTTGCTTGCCAGCCGCTAATCTGGTTGCGTATCGCTCATCGGGAAGTCACGGTATAATTCCATCTCCCCAGAATCATGCTAAAGCGCGAAATTCTAACACCTGCCGAGCCTTGTCTACTGCGCATCAGTGTTGCTAGCATCAAACAACGACGAAGTCGACGGAGCTCTGATTGCCGGAGTTCGGCAAATTCTGCAAGTCTCACACGACTAACTATCGAAGCTTATTCTAATCAAATAAACCAACTAGTATAGAAAAAAGAGTATTTATCTAATCATCAACAACACAAATGCAGCTGAGGCCGAATGCGGGATTAAGATCTACCCCTCATATTTACAGCTCCCAGGCAGATACCTTACATAACATAGGTTTACGCTAATTATCATTATTGGGAGACAGCGTAGTTGTTAATTATCGCGTGAAGGTGCCATTGAGATAAGTATGTTATCGCATGGTCACGCTGATGATCGCATATCACCCACGTGAACACGCAATAAACAATATATTTATATATATATATATACATATTATATACATATATATATATATATATATATATATATATATATATATATATATATATATATATATGTGTGTGTGTGTGCCTATGTAAATGTTTGCGTGTGTGTGTGTGTTTGTGGTGTTTTGTGGGTTTGTCCTGGGTGTGTGGTCAAATTGATATAGATATGACTCCAAAGAGCTTATTATTTCCAGCAACTACCGTAGCCACTATATATATATCTATATCTCTCCGTAATATCTATATGCATCATAATTGAATTGTGTTTTGAATGCACTTTGAATGTCGATATATATGCACAGGTATACACTTTCAGGCCGAGCAGAGAGAGCAGTATACCTAGGCAAATACATGATTGATTTGATTTTAATATGGCCATGCTATATTTGTAGGTATCCTCTCTCTCTCTCTATCGCATCCTCTCTCTATATATATCTATATCTCTCTCTCTATATATCTCTCTATCTCATATATATATGGTGAGTATGCAATTGAGAAAGGTAGCGCATGCGGCAATACTCATAAGTCATATAAAACGCTAAGATGTTTTTGATTCAATTTGTTTTAAATATCGTCTTTCTGTAAAGTACCAAATCGCGGATAATGTAACCAGCAGCTCTCATCTAACGATGACGACTTTTTTGTTATGCTGGTCGCGCTTGCCAACACCATTCTTGTCATATAGATGCTGTCGCTCGAGGCACTGGCATGTGTTAATATGGTAATTTGGAGGCTAATAGTGTCGGCCATCAGCAGCGCAGATGAGCATGCAATCGGACAGTTCGAATTGAACCGTGAATATTGATAGAGCATCATGTTACGACCACAGAGTAATGATTTCTTCTTCGTAGCTTCCACTGAACTACATAAAACAAAAACATTGGCCCAATATAGATTAAATATGCATGTATCAATTTCCAATTATAATGGCCGTTAATTTGATGTTGGTTAGTTGTGTTGTTGCAGAGTCATCGATCATCACGAATCTATTGAAATATCTATGCATTAAGTAAACGTATAAAACGAGCGACAACAATGAAGTCGAACATAGCTGTCGATCACGGCAGCAATTAGACATCTCAAAGAGTGTTCCACGTAAATTTGCTCATATCTCAGCAAAATATATATTCAACATCTGGTATTCGATTTAGATTATGTTGCAATAACATCTGCAACTGCGCTCAATAACCTTGACAGAACATGCCTATAGCGTTTTTGAAAGAATCATGGATATGTAGTTCTCTAGGGAGCAACACTTCAAAATAAATACGGCGACAACGAAATGTTATGGACTGTTATAGCAAATGATGGACTATTGATTCCCGCAAAGACGTGTGTTCAAATGGCAATATATATGCTAATAGTGCAGGTAATAAATCGCATGCACAGTGACAAAACGAGACGCCCACTGCATAATGATAGCGCATGGGGCTCTGTCCCACCGAGTAATGACCTCTACTTTGCAGTACATAAATACCTGCTTGAGCAGAATGTGCATGAGTTGTGCTTCTTTTGACCAGCTGAGTTTGTTGTTACCCGACTCGACCTTACCTGCAGCGGGTAGTGTAAATACGGCGAATTAGAGACTGCAACGGACAACACACTGTTTGCTGATTTTTTAGTTTAGTCACGAATGAAGTTTAGACGGGCTTTAATTGATTTCATAAAAAATATTTAGGGTTCAATTGAAATCCCATTTTGTTATGATGAGTATCGCATTCTGTCAAGACTAAAGACATTTGCCAAATATGGGATAGTATAATGCAATGTAACCTTAAGGTACTAGCTTCAGTTTTCAGTAATTTATTGGTTTCAAAAGTATTTAAGCGCATATTATGTTTTTTTATAGTACCTTTTCATAAGCGGAATAATGAATATAACAACAATACACGATACACGCATATTCCATTGATGAGATGTTGCAGCACATTTATACATTTGTGATGGAACTGATCGAGATTCATGCATGAAACATCTAATGACTATTAATTTACTACTTACTTAGTTGATCTCTGCGTGGCAAAGATAAATAATAAATGACCATACATTCGCGTAATGCCAACACCGGGCACATTTTTTTGGCTTTTTTGTATTTGTGTTTGTGCCGGTCATATTGGTTCAGATTTATTTGAATGAGGAGAAGTTTAAGTCAGACACAATACGGAGAACTAGAGTGTATATATACTAAGGGATTGGTCACGTGAGTATATTGCTCAGTAAAGTATGTTATACCTGTCATTCCTACTGCATACACGCTACTACGGTCATGTAACTATGCAAACTATTTGCGACTGTCGAGGGTCGACCCTTCAAACAGATAGAGCTGCTGCGGTGGCGAAAGCGCAATGCAGATAGCAAAACGGCAGCCCTTAACAAAACGCCGAAGTGCACGTTAAACAGGTCGAAGCCTACATGATAGCACAGAGCAACAAAAAGCAATTGCTATGTAACTAAACGAAACACATTCTTTAAAGCGAAAGCTGCAATTTTTATAATGGCGAGGCTCATGTCTGACGGAGCCATGTCAAGGCCCTTACCAATCACATAATCAACCTTTGAGGAGCAGGTTTTAATACCTGCTGATTGATGAGGGAATGTCAACTGGCGAGTTGATAGCATCCTCAATATTAGCCTGAAATTGCTTTCGAGCATCAAAGGATGTGTCTTTTCCTAGTATCTCTGAGTGGGTCTGCGCCTGAGCACCAAGAATAGCCCAAACATAGGTTCGAATACTGTCGTTAATTCGTGAGATACCTGGGGCTCTGAATCCCTGAGATTCTTCCAGTATGTAATTATTCCAGGCATAGCTTGCACCCGCAGTATCTTGTTTTATGTAATCAACATGTCTAGAGCCACCCTGGAAAACAAAGCCGTCTGTTCGTTGGTAAACACACGCCCTCCTGTTTTGTACAAGTTGTGGTTGCCGTAATGAATGATTGGCCGTACAACGTGTGTCTTGGGGTCAGTAAAGTAGATCCATCAGATACCCTGGTTTCCACTTGTTATCCTCCAATCGATATTTTGGGTAACACCAAACTCATTGCAGAGGTCATGGTAGATTCTCTTGTTAAAGGTATTATTAGTGGCTGACAATGTAGCGTCATTCGGTAGAGCTACCCTCATTTCGTTCAGGAGTTTCCGAAGTGTGTAGAGTTAGGGTGATTCAACGTGGATACACCAAAGCTGCACCATACAACAAAATTAGCATGCTTCTTGTATGGTGCTCCAGCCAACTATCAGTTTATCGTTTTATCGTCGCTTATGTTTGGCACCACATAGTGCTCAAACAGGTTGAAAAACTCCACGTTGAACGCCTCTGTACTGTCTTCCGCTTGCACCTGGATGAGGTGCTATATGGGGAGGGGGGTACAGCGGGCCCGGTTTGCATGTACCATTCCTATTGAATCTATAGGCTCGTGTATTCATGTTTACAACTATGTACAATACTCTGCCTAATGTTCAAAGCAGTGAAGCTGTGTCCCTACAAAATCCTATTGATAACACAGCAGGCAATCTATTTGTTGGCCTAAGATCAATCACGTATACTGTGTGCAGGTACATTGTCGAATCCAATGAGAGCATTGTATGGCAGTCAAGGCCTACAGGAAGAGGTAAAATTGCCCCGTTAAAACCTGACCTCTGGAATGTTAAACTTATACAAGAGACAATTACATCATTAGGTCGTGGTTTGATGGTTAATGCTGTAAAGGAGTTTATTACCGTAAGAGTTCCTGACAATGGGGCTGTGCGCATATCAGACGGAGTGTTAAAAATGTTGGGTCTCGGAAGGCAGTGTATGGTCCCTTCAGATACTTACACCGGTGACCGGCCCATCCATTTTGGCATCTTTAACCCACTTTATATTCACCTCGACCAAGACAGTACCACCCACATCATGCTAGATGGTGCGCCCACCGCGCTACATGAAGTTGTGGGCTTAGAGGGTGACTCATTCTGTGATATTATAGCCACGAAGTTCGATAATCCTGTCTCGAAGTATGTTACTAGCGGAACTGTGCACGATAATAAAGGAAGGCTATTGAATAATCGCATCTTAACTGTAAGCATTGTTATTGAATTTATAATATGTCAATAAAAACGAACATTTGTGTACCTAGGCAAAAACCGAAGAGCACTCTTCAGGGTAATGACCTCTCCGAATATGCAACAAAAACCTATGTATCTATTGGTAACTCACAAAAGAATGGATAAAGCTTGCGGTACTATAACTGGAGACCTGGAAATGGGAGTTAATAAAATCCTTTATTTGGGAGACCCGATTTCACTAAAGGATGCTGCCAATACAAAGTATGTTAATGCACAACACAGACAGCATTGCAGGGACCTGACACAACACGTAAACTCACACACAAAACATCTCAATACTATATGGGCAGAAGTGATCCGCACCATTTACAGAGGATGTAAGTGGTCGTTTGGTGATGGGACCAGGGGTCAAACCTCACGAGACAAAATCTGTGGATATACCATGTTATCAAATGGTAAGATAATTTGCATGGGGTTGTCCGCTGGTGTGGGAGCTGATACTGATACTATAACAGTTGTTCCTGTTATTCATGGAACAAATCAATCGATAGGGATACACAAGTCTGCTGACTAACGAGCTGTTGTAATATTTTTAGAACAACCTTCACAGTTGGAACAAAACAACGTTATTATTTTTTATACAATCACTGCAAACCTAATTGATCTTAACATGCAGACTAATTTAGAGTTGGGCCCGACGCGCTTTTCTCTTGCGTGTAGCACACCCTAAGTGAGCAGGGAACATAAAATACGATACCCTGAATAAGCTGTAATTAGGAATGTAGTGAAGATGAGGGGCGATGAGCAAGAACAGTTGCTCTCT
>CM067358.1:39781641-39821641 GCA_034190875.2 Urechis unicinctus | reverse complement strand
GCCTGCTATTTGGCTTGTATCCCCCGCACTAAGTAATCCAATTATTGTCTATGTGACATGAGTAGCAGCGTATTACTGTTATTGCTGTAGTTCTGATTAATATTGGCCATTCGGTTCCGTGTTAACTGCAGCTTGTATACATTCGTCTTTTAAATCAGCCCCCTGCTTACAATATCCAAGAGCCATATCGCCACCATGTCGATTCATTCACTTAGCTCTGATCATTGCTAAGGAAGATTTGGTACATTTACTATATCATTTTGTGCTAAAGTTAAAGGCTCGTTGGTTTAAAACCAAATCCGAACGTCAATTCGTATGACCGTGTGTCTTGCACACACACACACATATATATATATATGTCCCGGTTAAAACGGGACTTCCTTAAATCCATTATAAATATTCGGATTTCCTAATTGCAGATATTTCTCAGATGTTGATGGAATGGATTCTATATATATACAAAAGACGCCGGGAATGTGATCAGTTAAAGTCAGCTACTTACGTAAAATAGATTAATTGACCAGTATATATATATATATATATATATATATATATATATATATATATATATATATATATATATATATATATATATATATATATATATATATATATATATATATATATATATATATATATATCTATATATATATATATATAGATATATATATATATATATATATATTTATTATATATATATATATATTATTATATCAATATCTATCTATGCTATATTTGTAAGTGAGCGAGATCATCGGCCTAGGTTAGCAAGATCATCTTACAGATGCGTGCATGAGCTGTCGCTTGTGTACAATATATTAACATTAGTTCCTAAACACTTTGATAACAAGCAAACTTTAAGACACGTTGCCATTTGCGCATCGATTCTAGCACAATTATATTCTCAACGACATCTGTATGCCTAGAAGCATATGTGTTACTGCTGTTTCTACCATTAAAGTGTTTTTATGTTGTTGGTGCGTTGACATGTCACGTGTTAAAGGCGAAGGAACTTCCGCGAAGCAAGATATTCTACTCATATTTGTTACAATCATTAAATAATTCCAGATAGTCGATGCGATGTGTCGTTTCGTGTATTACGTATTTTACTCAGCAAACAGGTGCATAACGATATGCAGGTTAATTCGGTAAATAGAACTTGCACTGTTATTGTCGCGAGTATATTTCAACGTATAAATTAGCGGAAGATTTTGGCAAGGATGGGTTTGTATACTAAGGTGCATAAATGATTCACCAAATCGACCGAGTCCAGATCGATAAAGGCAAGTTACACAAACCAATGAGATAGATTGACAACGCAAGTTGGAGCCAATTTGATTAAAATAATTAAAGTATAAATTACCAATAGATAAATGTTGCGCACAATATCGCAGACCAAATGTATCCCATTGGCAGCATCTTTCAAAAGCGCAGACGACTAAAAAACGCGAACAGCATAAAATAACCGCTTATTAGGTCGAAAATATGGCGGGATGTGGGCCAAAATATCTTTGCCTACAAAGAAATCTCGACTTGCTACTAGGTCGATTTATATATATATACATATATATATATATATATATATATATATATATATATATATATATATATATATATATATATATATATATATATATATATATATATATATATATATAGATATAGATATAGATATAGATATAGATATACATACATTTATATATATATATATATTTATATGTATAAAAAATATATATATATATTAATATAATAAATATAAATATTTTTTTCCAATCGAATATTTGGCTAATTAATATGCTCAGTTGACCTGGTAACAAAAGCTTTCCTCTTGCTATGCTTCGTTTTATTATATCAAATCTAAGGTAAAACGCTCTCGGCAAATTACTTGCCGCCTAATCATAATAGATTTACATATCCTTGGAGAGGTATTTTCGTAGCATATTCAATGGTACCGTAATCGTCACAAATGGGTTGTTGGTCACGTAAATTACAATTCTTAAATTTAGTTTGGTTACCGACAGCAAATCCTGAACAGGTATGATTGTATCAGATTCTGTTATAGATTTAACATAGTGAAGATTGCAATGCTTACTCTCTAGTTGGATGTACTTTCATGAACGCAACGAATCAGCAAGGCGGACAAATGCAATCAACGAAAACTTGTAATGGGGGTATATAAATTGCAACCAGGATGTGGTAAAACAAGTTTATCGTATAGTTATATTCTTGAGAAGACATTTGAAATAATTGCTTTGTTATTTATGGAATCAGACAATATTACTTTTAGGAAGGCTTTTGAAGTTTCGTTAAACGCAATGAGTTATCACACAGATATATACATGAATATAGATATTTATATAAATATATGTATATATACATATATATATATACATATACATATATATATATACATAGACATATATATATATATATATATATATATATATATATATATATATATATATATATATATATATATATATATATATATATATATATATATATATATATATATATATATATATATATATATATATATATATATATATATATATATATATTTATGTACGGACTATACATATAACCATTATACATATACCGACTATAAATATACCGACTATACATATACCGACTATACATATACCCTTTATATACACATACCCACTACACATATACCGACTATACATATACCGACTATACATATACCGACTATACATAAACCTACTATACATATACCGATAATACATATACAATCTTTACATATACCGACTATACATATACCGACTATACATATACCCACTATACATATACCGGTTATGCATATATCGACTATACATATACCGACTATACATATACCCTGTATATACACATAACCACTACACATATACCGACTATACATATACCGACTATACATATACCGAATATACAAATACCGACTATACATATACCGACCATACATATACCGACTATACATATACAAACTATACATATACTCACTATACATTTACCCACTATATATATACAAACTATACATATTCCCACTATACATATACTCACTATACGTATACCGACTATTCATATACCGACTATACATATACCCACTATATATATCGACTATACATATACCGACTATACATATACCCCCTATACATATACCTACTATACAAATACCCACTATACATATACCTACTATGCATATACCCACTATACATATACCGACTATACATATACCCACCATACATATACCGACTTTACAAATACTGACTATACATATACCCATTATACATATACCGAGTATGTATATACCGACTATACATATACAGATAATACATATACCCACTATACATATACCTACTATGCATTTACCCACTATACATATACCGACTATACATATACCGACTATACATATACCGACTGTACTTATACCGACTAAACGTATACCGACTATACCTATACCGACTATACATATACAGACTATACATATACCGACTATACATATACCGATCATACATATACCGACTATACATATACCAACTATGAAATATAGCGACTATACATATACCGAATATACATATACCGGCTATACATATAACGCGACCGGTGTTCGGTGGGCCTGGATGATGATATATATATTATTATATATATATATATATATATATATATATATATATATATATATATATATATATATATATATATATATTGAAATATACATAGTGTGTTATATTAAAGAAAACAACAACCGGCTGACCCGAATACGACGAGTGAGCGATAAATAAAGCACTAATACAATGAAAACACTTTTCTGAACACCAGGTGATGCATACAAGCTTAAAAGTGGGTATATTATACATGAATACAATACAAAACAAATGAAATAACTTACACCGTAGTTAGCTGCGTTTTCCGAACATTCTGGGGAAAAGTTATACGACGAATTTGACAACGAACTTCGTTCCCACACAAAACAGAGCGGCAGCGCCCCTAGCAAACAGCTATAAACCAAAAGGTAAGGTAACCGGCTAACGCAGAGAGCAGCACACTCCTCGCCTGATATAAACATATATCACTAATTTGTTAATACAGTAATGACAGTCAAAATATTAAGTCTAGCTTTCCACTAGCACGATCACTTCTGTGATAGGTCGAGCATAAGTGTGAATCTTGCCCTCCTTTGAGACCCGAAGTTTGACTTCTCGGGTTAGTCCGTCTTTGCCCAGGAAAGCTTCACTGACCAGACCAACTGGCCAGTCGTTGCGATGAAGGTCTTTTTCTTTTAAGAGAACAACATCACCTTCTTTGACGTTCCTGTGAGGGTCAAGCCACTTGCGTCTCCCTTGCAGGGAGGCTAGATACTCTGAGCTCCACCTCCTCCAGAACATGTCCGCCAGAGCTTGTACCCGTCTCCACTGGGCTAGGTACATGCTCTTGCTGTCGGTGACATTCAAGCGAACAACCTCGCTTGTCTTTTGTGTGAGAATCATGGCAGGAGTTAGTATATGTGGGTCGTCTGGGTCCGTTGAGACCGGAATCAAAGGTCGTGCGTTGACGATCGCACACACTTCGGCCATTAATATAGTGAGGACCTCATGGGTGAGGGGCTTGTTGAGCATCTGAAGCATGATTGAGTCTAAGATCCTCCTTACGATACCGATCATACGTTCCCACACTCCTCCCATGTGCGACGCATGAGGAGGGTTGAAGATCCATTCTATTCCATTGAGTAGTAGATGTTCCTTCGGGAGGTTGACACATCCTGTGAAATTGGTGCCACAGTCAGAGCGGAAGATCTTGACAGGGCCGCGCATGGCGTTGAGTCGACGTAGAGCATTTATAAAAGAGTAACTACTATGCTCCTCTACGACCTCGATGTGAATGGCTCGTGTCGTGAGGCACGTAAAGAGGACTGCTCAACGTTTGCTGTTGGCCTGGCCACCTCTCGTGCGTCGAGCAATGATGTTCCAGGGACCAAAAGTGTCAACTCCCACGTTAGTAAATGGAGGTCCTGTCTCCAGACGGTCAGCAGGGAGGTCAGCCATTTTCTGGATTTCATGCTTGCCTCGAAGCTTGCGACATGTCACACATTTGTAGATGATTGATGACACCAACCGTTTGCCACCAATGATCCAGAACCCAGCTGATCTGACAGCTCCTTCGGTGAAGTGTCGTCCTTGGTGCATCACTTCTTCGTGGTAATGCCTAACTAGCAGGGTGGCTACCTGTTGAGATTTGTCAATGATGAGAGGGTGTTTCTCATCTGAGTCAAGTTTTGAAAATCTCAAGCGACCACCGACTCGAAGCATCCCTTCAGGATCTATGTATGGGTCCAGTTTCGCTATGGTGCTGCTCTTGAGAGGTTTTGAGCCAACTCGGAGAGCAATGATCTCTTCTTCAAAGGAGTCGCGCTGTACTTCTTGAATGATCAACTTCTTAGCACGTTCTAGGTCGTCTGCAACCAGATCACGACGGCATCGGATGCCTCGTTTGGGTCCAGTGAAGGTTGAAGCGACTCGAGTCAGCCTGGCTATCGCTTTCACCAGAGAGATCCACTTCGAGAAACGTGTGAACCTCATGACTCCAAGTGAGTTGATGCTGACATTTGTCGCCAGAGCAGTGACTTGGGGACGGACTTCTCCATCGTCTTCCTTTATCATGCAGCCATCTGTGTCAAGTGTCATCTCAGGGGGATTCTGTCTGGAGTGAAGGAATAGTGGCCCTTGCAGCCAGCTTGAGTCAGCAAGCTGATCGGCCGGTATGGCCCTCGTTCCTGAATCAGCAGGGTTCAGGTGGGTAGGGACGTACACCCATTGTTCTGGTCTTGTGAGACGCAGAATCTGTTGCACCCTGTTCGCTACGTAAATGAAGAATCGTCTTGTGCGGTTCTTAATGTAGCCCAGTACTACCTTACTCTCCGAGTAGTACACTGTTGCATCAAAGGTAAGGTTCAGGTTGTCCTGGATGAAATTTCCTATCTCTGAAGCCAGCAAGGCAGCACACAGCTCCAGACGGGGCATGGTGAGGGCATGCTTGGGTGCAACTTTCGCCTTTCCTATGATTATGCTGCAATGGCCTTTTCAGAGGCATCGGTGAAGACATGGAGCTCCCTACGGAAAGCAGACAGTAAACTGTATGCACGTGCAATCTGCAGGTCTTTGAGTGACCCCAGGGAGTCTTTCCAATGCTCCCACTTAGTGAGCATCTCCTCCAGCATTGGTGTGTCCCAGTCTGTCGTCATTGACACCAGATCTCTGAGGAGCAACTTTCCTTGAATGGTTACTGGGGCTAGGAAACCCATCGGGTCATACAAGCTGTTGACCATAGAGAGAACACCCCTGCGTGTATTTTGCTTGTCCCTGCTACTAACACAGAAGGTAAATGTGTCAGTCTTAATGTCCCAGCTAACTCCGAGGGATCTATGCACAGGTGTGCGGTTCTTGGTGAAGTCCAGACCACGAAGATCTTTGGCAAGATCCTCCGCGGGAAATGAGCTCATCACTTCTTCACTGTTTGAAGCTATCTTGTGGAGCCGAAGATTGCCTCCTTTGAGCAATGCTTCTTGGGTTGTCTTGATCAACTCAATGGCCTGCTGACCAGTGGGGAGGGAGGTGAGACCGTCATCTACATAGAAGTCCTGTTGGACGAACCGTTTCATGTCTGGGCCGAATGTCTCCTTTTCGATCTGAGCCTTCCTCAAGCCATAGGTGGCAACTGCCTGGGGAGCAGCTATTTCCAAACACGTGTACACACATACGATACTCTATTTGTTCTTTGTCCGGGTCATTGTCCTTGTACCACAGAAATCTGAGAAAGTTCTTATGAGGTTCATGAACTTTGAAACAGTAAAACATTTGTTTGATGTCCCCTGTGACGGCCACAGCTTCCCGGCGGAATCTCAGCAGGATGCCCAACAGGTTGTTGGTCAGATCTGGCCCTGTCAGGAGGACGTCGTTGAGGGATACCCCGTTGAACTTCGCTGATGAGTCGAACACACCTCTGATCTGATCAGGTTTCATGGGGTGATATACCCCAACGATTGGAAGGTACCAGCACTCATCATTCTCCTGTAGAGGAGGGGCTACCTCCGCATGACCGGCATCGAAGATTCCTTTCATGAATGAAACCAAATGCTGCCTCTTGCGAGGGTCTTTTCTCAGGCTGGAGGTAAGCGTCTTAGCACGCTTCACAGCTTGAGGTCTGTTGTTCGGCAGCCTTGTTCTTTCTCTGCGGAAAGGAAGAGGAGCTACCCAACAGCCGCCTTGGTCCTTGCTGAAGTCATGGTCCATGACTTCCAGAAATTCACGATCTTCGATGGAGGTTCCAATCTTGTCGTCGTCCTCGGTTCTGATGAAGACATCTTTCGGCGTACGGAACTCTGTTGCTGTGTGAAAGACAGATGGTGCATTGAAGTGCTCTCTAGTTTCACACATGTTGGGGCATGGAGTGAACAGTGAAGGTCGGTTGTTTGAAAGAACGGAGGTCTTGTTGACTACGACACTATCTGGCTGGTGAGCTCCACCGAGGCAGGACTCTCCAATGATGACCCATCCAAGGCTGAGCCGCTGGCCATATGGTGTACGGTCTGGACCGATGCGTTGGTCTAGCACATGGTGAGCTTCAATGAGATCTCTACCTATCAGCAGCAACATCTCAGCTTCGCGGTCCACAGGTGGGATATGAGCTTCAATGTCGAGCAGGTGAGGGTAGTGACGTGCTACCTCAGGGGCAGGTATCTCTTCCCTAGTGTTAGGTATCTGGTCACACTCGATGAGGACCGAAAGCTTGTGTTGGGTGTTTCCATCCACAGATTCCACGATCAAGCCGTGAGCCTTTCTACCAGATGTCCTGATGCATCCGTTGCATGATGAGAGTGTGTACTCTATATCATCCCCGTGGATGTCGAGCAAATCGAACAGTTCAGACTTGACGAGTGATCGGTTGCTTTGATCGTCAATTATGGCATAGGCCTTCACAGATTTTAATGAGTCGTTCTCAAGGTAGACTGTAACCAGTAACATCTTGGCGCAGGACTTGCTAAGAACACCACTTCTACAGATCTGGGTGCACTTTGAAGTCACAGGCCCGTCAACGGAGTCAGGAGCAGGCTTGCTTCGGCTCTCCTCGTCATGAACGTGCAAGGCTGTTGGGTGATAGTCGCTGCCGCAGTCACAGTGGACAGTTGCCATACAGTCTTTAACCATATGTCCGAGTTCACAATACTTAAAGCAGCCACCGTTCTTCTTCAGAATCTGCCTTCTTTCTATGATGGGTTTGGATCTAAAGACTTTGCAGTCAGTGAGGGCTGTCTAGTGTTGTGTATTGGGCACGGGGCTTACCTGTGTTCTTGGACGAGGTAGACTGTTTGTCGAACACATCAGTCTTGCGGGAAAAGATGTGTTCCCGGGATCAAACGATCTTCTCGTTCTTCGAAGCAGAGGGTGGTGTAGAAAAGTCGTATGCGAAGCAAGTGTTATTTCGTGTTCTGCTAACATTTCTGATGAACTGTGTGAATTCCGAAAAGGGTGGGAAATGTACACCATGTCTTTGGTTGTACTTCACTGCATTCCAAGTCCACTTCTCTTGAAGTCCTGTCGGAAGTTTGTTCACAATGGGGTTCACTCCAGCCGATGTGTCGAAATAGGACAATAGAAGGCCATATTGTGGATCCTCCATGGCAGATTCGATCTCTGACAAGATGTCCGCTAACTCGTACAGTTTGCTCGTGTCCTTATTCGTCAGCTTTGGGAAGGCTGTAAGTTTTTGTTTCAGTGATGATTCCACCATCTCAGGTGCGCCATAGCGTTCATCAAGTCGCTCCCAAATTCGCTGAAGGGCTGAACGTGGTTTTCTAGGGTTTGCAAATTTAATGCTATTGGCTTGCTTTTTGCTATTCGGCCCTAGCCATTTGATCACGAGGTCGAGCTCCTCTGTGGAAGACAGGCCTACCTCATCTATAGTGCTGCGGAACGTTTCTTTCCAAGCGATGTAGGATTCTGGTCTGTCATTAAAGCTAGACATCCTGTTCCACATGAGTTCTTTCTACAGGAGAACATTAGTCCATTCTGGTATGAAAAGGGGAGCTCTGGGATTCAGATCTGAGTTGGGAACCTCCCGCTTGACATGGTCAATCACGTATGCAGCAGTTCTCTCGGCTCTGCTTTCTGTAGGGAGTTTTGTCGGTGTGACAATCCGTGCTGATTGTCTTGAGCATCCTGTCATTGATTGAGCATTCTGACCCTGCCACATCTCCAGGGTTCAGGACCTCTAATTCCGCTTCTAGGGCAGCTGCCACCTCCTTTTCATGAGTGAGGAGCCTCTATTTTTACGCTTTGCTTTAGCCCTTACCTTAGAGGATGTGGAAGACACATTGGAAGTTATAGAGGGTACATCCTGCTCTAGCAGCCTGGATGCGAGTTCTTTTTTATCAATCTATCCTCCTTTTTCTAGTGTCACAAATTCGTCCTGTCCTTGGGCTTTGGGCTGTGTAAGGGCGGCTAAGGAAATCAACACATGACGTCACGAGTGTCTTATGCTGCGATGCGTTGAGAGATATTTGATTCTTGATCTCTTGTAAGGAAGCCAGATCATCGCGATAATCTTCTATCCTATTGATATCAATGCGTAATTTGCTGAAGGCAGATTTGGCGTTGCTGACGTGTTAATCTCTGAGGGTGACGTACCTACTCGTCCCCTGTTCTGTCATGGTTCTGCAACGCTTCTTTTCCCTGTCGGTAGACATTGAGAAGGCTGGCACTACTGTGGGGTTTGATGAAGATTCCGATGGTCAGCTGGTTGTGTGCCCTGGAGCACCGTACAGTTAGCGAACACCTTGTTTATTACCCGATCTCGTGGACCAAAGGGTAAAAGACTGCAGAAGCAAACCAGAATTTCCAGTAAGAGTGAAATATACATAGTGTGTTATATAACTTGAAAGGAAACAACAACCGGCTGACCCGAATACGATGAGTGAGCGATAAATAAAGCACTAATACAATGAAAACATATTTCTGAACACCAGGTGATGCATGCAAGCTTAAAGGTGGGTATATTATACATGAATACAATACAAAACAAATAAAATAACTTACACCGTAGTTAGCTGCGTTTTCCTAACCTTCTGGGGAAAAGTTATACGACGAAGTTGACAACGAGCTTCGTTCCCACACAAAACAGAGCGGCAGCGCCCCTAGCGAACGGCTATAAACCAAATAAGGTAACGGGCGAACGCAGAAGGCAGCACAATTTATACACACACACATATATATATATATATATATAGATATATATATATATATATATATATATATATATATATATATATATATATATTTATATTATATATATATATATATATATATTATATTATATATATATATATATATATTATATATATATATATATATATATATATATATATATATATATATATATATTTATATATATATCATTTTCCAGGCCCATATATATATATAGATATATTTATATATATATATATTTATATTTAACTATGTATGTATATATATAAATATGCATACATATATGCATATTCATATATAAATATATATGTATATATATCAGCACGAACGTGACCTTTATTGGACCAACCGCCAACTTTTCGTGCACTTGCGTCCTGGAAAGGATATACCGTTATGTCCACTTACAGTGAATGCACATTTTCTTTCAAAATGTTTGAAAATATTTTGGTTAGACCATTTTAATACTTCTTGCCGCTTGCTTGAAACAATCCAATAATTAATAATGTATGTCATGATAATATTACAATTGCTTAATTATCTGCACTGGAATAGATATAAATAGGAAAATAGCTTTGATATGTTTGCTGAGTGCTTCATCGTTGAAATAGCTGCATGAAACATTATCAATTGCATGGACCGTCGCATTTTAAGCTGTGAAAATGCAACTGATTGCTTGTAATAATCGTTTCCCGCAAAGTACACCCAGCCACTACATACATCTATGTGTACTGTACGTTTCTCGAGCATCCTATTGGACATATCCCTCCAATAGTTATTTAAACACAATATCTGACTAGCTAATAAGGTACGACCTAGACCATTATCACGTTTTAAGAAAAACAAATCACTATTCTCTAAAGCTGACTCGTAATACTGCACTACAAATATCCGATCAATGTGTATGATCCGATGATAGAGATAATATTCAACAATTCAATGCTATAGACGAAGATATTTAAGAAAGCACACAACATCCGCTTGTGCATACATTCCAAAAGAAGAGCGATTCGTTCAAGGTTTTTTAAGGCAATGCGCAGGTTCTAATTATACATGATGAAAGGTCAGAAGCATGGTAAGGTTTCGATAAATGTACTGAGCAATTCCGTCACAGGGTTCTGTCGCAACCTTTAGCACAGTGATAACCTTCAACAAGAGTATCTGGTGGGACAAATGACAAATACACACAGCGAACTTCCCAAATCTCCATCGCACAAACAATATGCATAACTGTTTATTTGCCCAATGCACGAAAGCAACTCCGATATGAAGTTAGCATGCCAATTATAGCAACCAACATACATCTTAAACTTCGATAACCAGTCCTTGCTCAATGTCTTATATATATACCGATATATATATATATATATATATATACATATATATATATATTTATACCAGCCCGACCATTTTGGTACAAATCACCAACCATTTTGGCCCCTACTTACATTTTTGTCGATGATCATGGGGCCAAAATAGTCAGCGTCATCTCATAGGCTTACACAACTGCGCTTCCCCACCAAATTGTAACTTTGTTTGCTACTACTCCGCCTAAGGTTGGAAACTTATTATTCGGTGTAACTATCCACTTTTTCTTGGCGTTAACTGCCTTTCCCTGAATTTACATTTTAGATAAATAAGAAGAAATGTAGCACTTAAGCTGGGAATTAGAGACGCAGATCAGCATTCAAAACGATTGGAGAATCTCACTGAAATGAGATACCGGTTTTCTCGATCTATGATGTGTAAAGTTTCAAGTAATAAATGAAATCATATCGTATCAACGGACTGTTTTTAACAAGGGATCGTTTTATGTTATCAGTTTGCTCATGTCTTAAAATAAGATTGTCCCCACGAACGCATCTGCGCGTTCAAGCTGAAGGTATATTTTGGGATTGTAACAATTCCAGCTTTCCATACCGCGTGGAATTTCCGGTACACGAGCGAGTATAAACAAAGGTGATCGGTCAGCCATGACCATTTTACACGCTATGTTTCCATTTGATTCTTATTTGGTCAGTATGATTCCAACGTTTAAATATTGAATATCATTCATGTGACAATGAACGTTATTTTTGCGGGAAGAATTTTCATGTACGACAAATTATGAAATACCCGTAGTTTACAGTGGTTAGCGAGCTTCACCGGGCTGTTCCGCATGTGGCCCGTGGGCTCTACCGTTCACACTCGCACTTACCGATCAAACTATTCCAACGGCCGACAAATCCCAGATACCACGTTAATGTTACTAGATGCCTGCAGCTTGGTTGGACAGATCTACCGATTACCGTTGATTTTTTTAAAATGTATTTCCTAACGTTCATTTAACCCTATTGACTATTGGCCATTTTAGCGAACGGCATTTGCCCCATCTGTCAGATGTAAACATTGCCTGATCTTGACAGCGGACATGCGCACCGGTATCACAATAACTCAAACGCTCCAATTCTGTTGTTGCGTAAGGTAGGGGATCCTGGTTCCAGGATCATCGATCCCACTCGTCTTCAGAATTAAAGTTAATGCCCTGTAACTCACAATGTTGTATGGTGGACAATGACACTAGCCACTAGGATGGCTAGTGTCAAAGTACACTATATAACAACTCTGGTGGTACTGTGTTAGTGGGGTGGGGTTACTCTTTCAAATGTGATTTTTTTTCAAAGGTTGAAGATTGTTTTGTTTGCTTATGACATCCTTGAAGTATATACTTGCATCAGTAATGTTAACCTTAACATGGAAATAGCATGATCTGCTAATATGATGTATCATTTTTATACACTAAAACATGAGTTCTTTATTACATTCCTATAAGTTTGATTATGTGTTATATGATAGTTCAGTCATGGACAGAGTCACATTTTTTGCCATCAATTAGTCAGGAGAGTGATCCTTTAGATATTAATAGTATCTATCCAAAACAACTGTGCTGGTTTGAGTTGACAGCCAAGTTCAACAGTGACTAGGCAAATAATCAGACCCTAAGTAGGTTTTTGAAGTCAAGAGCCTCTTTTGTCTGGGTATCTGCCACATCAATATTGGTAATAAAATTGTTGTCAAATGTTCAATGTTTGTAATCCAACAATTGTTCAATAGTACAATCACATCATTTAAATATATCATGTATAATTTATAAATGACATGGTCATCTGTCAGTTAGTCTTAAAAGATGTGCATCTGGTCTAGTATTGAAAGGGTTATTAAGCATATCTAAAACCCCAAATCACACATGAGGCCTTTTTAGGAAAGTGCAGTTCCAAAGATGTGACAAACTGGTTGGTTAGGCATGACTTTGAAGGTCACTTTATTGGTTGCCCATCCCGGACCTGTTGCTTGCCACTTATAAGGTATAATTTATGGGACCATTAGG
Organism: Urechis unicinctus; assembly: GCA_034190875.2. Classification (NCBI taxonomy): domain Eukaryota; kingdom Metazoa; phylum Annelida; class Polychaeta; order Xenopneusta; family Urechidae; genus Urechis; species Urechis unicinctus. The sequence goes on along the minus strand of CM067358.1, from coordinate 39,808,024 downwards.
CAGTAACCATTAATAGTTATGCTCCTCAGCACAGTTTTGCCCTGTCCATCTGTGCTTGTAAACTTTTGGTGTCACGTTTTTTTAATAATGCAAGTCACGGTTATATTGATTGTCACTCACTTACAAACAAAATATCACCCCTTTGTGACCTGATTGTTGAAAAAAAATTCTCATTAGCTATGTTAAACAAATAGGGAATACCTGTTTCAAATTAAACATGAACCACTTTTATATTGATGATCACTTACTAAGTAAATATCAGCACTGCATGAACTTTTTTTCCAGAGTGATTATCTCAATGGGGAATAATTCTTAATGGCACTTTTCTTATAATGCAAGCTTGCAACTTTACATTGACCAAATCTTGCAAACTTTAACTCATAGCTTTATGGCTTTTGTCCTCTGACTTGCTAGATAAAAGCAAATTAAAATTGCTTGTTCCAGGAAAAATGTAGCTAAGTTATTATTAGCTCATGGTTGTTTGGGGGAATCATTTCTTAAAAACTTAAATTATTAGGCTAAAATGATCAAGCTATTTGCATAACTACTTGGCGATGGACCAGTGTTGCTAGACAAGTGGGTTTGGGGGATATTGTACAGCCCTGGTGTGTCATTGAATACAATGTAATACTATAAACGCTATGATTAAATGCTGTCATAACTTGTTAATGTCAAAAGCAGCAGAGTTCAATAGCCATAGGCATTCTGTCTTTATTGTTAGGCAATGAGATTGCTCAGCAGCATTCACCATCTGATCTTAATATTATGGACCCAGTATCTCTATTTAATCATATTGGAGATACATTTCCTCTTGGTTAATCTGCCCTATTTAGGAAATTTATTTGTTCAAGATGGGCAATATCAGCTGTCCAAACATCATAACTATGCTCATCTATCTCTGCATGATTCCTCCTCATATCAAAGGGAGCAGTGTTTTGCTTTAGGACCACTAGGCTCTTACTTAGTGAAAAGACATATTCTTTCGTCTTATCATTTCATGACAATTGGTGATTTGAGATAAATGGGTAGTTTAATATAAGAATAGTGAGGAGGTCATGTGGCTTCCTCTGCCTTACTGACAGTAATGTAGATAAAGCCACATGACCTCCTAACTATTGTACATAATGAGTTACATTTGCAACATTAAGGTCCATGTGTTTAACCAGCATGACATTTTATTTTCTTGTGGCTAAGTGAATATTTAGGATTAACCAATATTGTGGCTTCACCAGTGTTGTGGCTTCATCAATATTTTGGCTTCACCAATGTTGTGACTTCACCAGTGTTCTTTTTCACCCATATTGTGGCTTCACCAATACTGTGGTTTCACCAATATTGTGGCTTCACCAATACTGTGGCTTCAATAATATTATGGCTTCATCAATATTGTGGCTTCACCAATATTGTGGCTTCATCAATATTGTGGCTTCACCAATGTTGAGGTTTCACGAATATTGTGGCTTCATAAATAATGTGGCTTCACCAAAACTGTGGCTTCACCAATGTTGTGGCTTCACCAGTGTTGTGGCTTCACCAATATTGTGGCTTCACCAATACTGTGGCTTCACCAATATTGTGGCTTCACCAATGTTGTGGCTTCACCAGTGTTGTGGCTTCATCAATTTTATGGCTTCATCAAAATTTTGGCTTCACTAATGTTGTTGCTTCACCAGTGTTGTTTTTCACCAATGTTGTGGCTTCACCAATAATGTGGCTTTACCAATACTGTGGCTTCACCAGTGTTGTGGCTCAACCAATATTGTCGCTTCACCAATACTGTGGCTTCAATAATATTGTGGCTTCATCATTATCGTGGATTCACCAATATTGTGGCTTCACCAATACTGTGGCTTCACCAATGTTGTGGTTTCACAAATATTGTGGCTTCATAAATAATGTGGCTTCACCAGTGTTGTGGTTTCATCAATGTTATGGCTTCATCAATGTTATGGTTTCACCAATGTTGTAGCTTCACCAATGTTGTGGCTTCATCAATGATTTGGCTTTACTAATTTTTTGGCTTCACAAATGTTTTGGCCTCTCTTTTGTATCATATCCTATGGAGATATATCAATCACTGAGACTTAAAAAGACATGTTATGCCTAAATGTCATTGCTGTCAAAACAATCAGAGTGACAAAAATGACAAAAACAATGAGTATTATCTGTATTTGCTGTGTATTTGCTGTGTAGAAGTTTTTATCAGAGGTTCTGTTTACCCATTATGACTGTTAAGCTCCACCTAGTCCTGATTGATGGTCCCGCAGTTATGATGAATGCACTTGTGTATACTGTCACATTGTTGTACACTTAATCTGCTTTGTATTTATCTGCAATTCATATCGCCTCTTCATCACCAGCCCAGCATAACACGGACCTGAGATTATCTTTAGTACCAGCCCGTCGTGACATTGACCTGGGGTTCTTATCACCAACCCATCATGACACTGACCTGGGGTTCTTATCACCAGCCCAGTATGTCACTGACCTGGCGTTCTTATCACCAACCAATAGTGACACTGACCTGGGGTTCTTATCACCAGCCAAGTATGTCACTGACCTGGGAACTTATCAACAGCCCAATATGTATCAAACCTGGGGTTCTTATCACCAACTAATCGTGACACTGACCTGGGGTTCTTATCACCAGCCCATAGTGACACAGACCTGGGATTCTCTTTATCACCAACCCATCATGACACTGATCTGGGGTTTTTATCACCAGCCCATTATGTCACTGACCTAGGGTTCGCCTAACATGGCATCATTTTTGTTTGGAGGGGTAGGACAAGTCAGGAGGGGTGCCCAATTGAGTTAATTTCCAGCCCTGTTACCGATGACTGAACTTTGCTCTCTGGGCTGGACTTATTCTGAACATCTGGTGAAAGCTTTGTCACAGAATCCACTTCAGATGAACATCAGATATGTATGTCCTCATCCTCAGATGTGCACAATTTTAAATGTGACCTCAGGTTTAGGGATTATGTGGATGAGACACCATTTTATCAGTGGTTAAGTGACCATGGGAGATGCCCCAAAGCCAACCCATGGGAGCATCCAAGCATTGAATTCTGGTATATTTATCAATGCTCAGCTCCATAGCAACCTGCCTGGTGGTCACTAGTCAATGCCTGTCATCTCAGTACCCAGAAAGAGAATGTTAAAGTTGCCATCAGTGGTCAATGAAGGAAGGTTACATTAACTATTGATGGTTGGGCTGTTTGTTATTGGTTATATAATTGCAGTTTAAGTGCATATTGATAAGATCAGGCTCACAATGGTTTGTTTTACCAATATTCTATTAGTTAATATTCAAATGCAGATTCAGTTTCTGTCACATGAGAGAGGATTAGTTTTTACTTCCTTTACTTAATAACAAGAGATTGATTTATGTGACATGTTGTATTGATGATCAACCTAATAAGGTTGGTAAGAATTAATTTTGTGTAATGTATTACATAGACTTCCTTTATTTCCTATGATATAAAACTGAAAGGCAGTTTGAAAATTTAATTTTATGTGTAACAGAATGTGCAACTAAAGCTGGGGCACCGCAGGATAATCATCTTTTGCTGAATCATATGGACAAGCTGTATTATGGATTCACCAATTGAAACCCACCAAGACTGGACCTCTTGAAAGACTATTTCTGATAGTACAACATAAGACGCTGTTGTGGTAGTTCCTGTCGATCATGTTCAAATTTATCTGTAGATATGCTTTGCTTGATATCCCGGTCATTGATTTCCTCATATTGTTAACCCTTATGAGGTAATTACAATTTACATTCAGTCCATTAAGGTCAATTTATTCAGCTGATTCAACTCTGAATGCCTATATTGTGGAGACATGTTTTGTAGAATTTAAGTGACCCTGGATAGGCAAGTGAACAGCAATCAAAGTTTCATCACCAACAAAACAATTTCATCTTCTACCTAGTCCTGACCTTAATAAATCCTTCAGCACATTGCCTGCAGATGCTGCTGTATTTTTCATTCTGTAACTACATGTTATTATGCGGCAAACTGAATAAAGGTGATATATTTAAAACTTAAAGATTGTTTAATCTATGTTTTAATAATGGTGTCCTGAGAGGATTTGTATCATTCGCACTGAAGGATGAGATTCAGCTAAATTCTCAAAATAAATCTAATGTAAGGCAAGACAATCATACTCTGTCAAATGAACAGATAACACATATAATAAAGAATGCACTATTAATCAATTGGAGGTCAGTTTGACACTTGATGAAGCAAATTGTGAATAGATGCATGAACATATTCAGCTGGACACATCATTATATGACATGCACATACTTTGATAAGTGCCCTGTTACCTAAACTTCTCGGCTGGTTTGCATGGTTGCAGTTAATATTTTATAACACAAAAACAAATTATTGAAACGTATATTATAAGAGCGAGGACTGGGTTCATAACGCTATGTGATGCTGCCTCCACGGCTCCGTGTCATTCAGTGTATAGCTAGCTAGCTGCTCAGAACTTCACAGTCTGTCAACCCGACCGATTTGGGAGACACCCAAATAGCTTCAGTCGAAAGTTATTTGCTCTCAAATTACCATATCTTATTTGCCTTTCATTAACTATATATAAACACGTCTTCTTTCATTTAATTTGAACTGATTTAAGATTATCACCTTGTTGTTTTTGTCGCACCAAATCTAAGTGGATTTTGCAACTTTTGCCATGTGCGGCAAGACTGTCGCAATGTCGCACGGAGATAAATAGTGACAGCTGTTTGGACTCTCCCGATTAAAGGGACGGGGGATGTTGTCCAACATCGTTGACAGACAGATTACAGTCTTCAGGTTGGTAAATAACATTAAGCTGCCCAAAGCAATCGATATGTATAATAGTTACAGCAATAAAATCAATGATGGCAGTTTAATTATCCATGAATCAGAATATAAATACGTTAGAATATATGACCTAAGTGCATTTTTGACTTAGAATCGTCCGTGCTGCAATATTAGAGAGGACAATCTTCAGAATGTTAGGTATCACTAATTCGTGCTAAAATTCGCAGTTCCTAAGTATAAACTTGTATCCAAATTAATAACGGGTACGTTAAAGAACTCGCTTTTCTTTTAAATAGGTGCATATTTTCTCCGTTCCCCCGGTACACCTGCCGCTCGGCAAGGTTCGAAACTTTTCGGAGCAACACATTGCGTCAGCATTTCGTGGAATCGCGCCGATAATTTAATTTCACTATTTTTTTCATGGCTCGTTGAATATTGTGAAGTTCGAATTATGCATAAACGATGAGAAATCGAAAAAAGTTTCTTTCGGTTCCCGAATGACCTAAAAACAACGCGCAATACTCTGTGTAAGCTTGTTTTTAGGAATTTATTTAAGTCGTTTATAGTTTCATTGACCTTCTAAGCTTTGTAACCCAAGGTTGTATAAACGATGGTCTGTCAGTAGTAGGTTGGTTGGGACAATAATGGTTGGTTATATCGGAAGGCAATAAGGGCTGGTCGGCTCATTTGTTTATTTTAATCGCCAATATGGTTGGATAAATAAAATGGCCAAAATGGTTGGTTATATAAAATGGCCAAAATGGTTGGCTTTATAAAAAAAGTTCCAAAATGGTTGGTTTTTTGCATGACAAAATTATCAGGACTATTTTGGTACAACCATTTTGGCCTATAATTTTTACAATCTTCTAAAATAAGTTTTGAATGAAGATATTAACTGAAAGCTGTACAAGGCGGATGTATAATGTTTTGCATCCGTGATATCACATAATTTTAGCTCCTCATAGCGAAATAATCGAATGACCCAAAATGGTCGGTTTTGTCGATATTGTCCAAAATGGTTGAAATTGAAAGTATATATATATATATATATATATATATATATATATATATATATATATATATATATATATATATATATATATATATATATATATATATATATATATATATATATATATATATATTTATATATATACATGTATATATATATATAATTATTCATATATATATATATATTTATATATATATGCGCACTGTTTGGGAATGTCCATTTGTTATTATGTGGATAACACCTGTTAGCGAGCTACATATATATATATATATATATATATAGATATATATATATATATATATATATATATATATATATATATATATATATATATATTTATATATATAAATGTATATATAAATATACATATATATATAATATATATATATATGTATATACATATATATTTATGAATATAAATATATTTATATATACATATATATGAATATATATATATTTATATAAATGTATAGACCTATATATATATATATATATATATATAAATATATTTATATACATATATATACCTATTTTATATATATATATAATATATATAGTGACTTTATGTTTTGCAAACCGTTTAAAAATATATATATATAAATATATGTATATTATATATATATCTAAATATATACATATATATATATATATATTTATATATATATATATATATAGATATATCTATATATATAGATATATATATATATATATATATATATATATATATATATATATATATATATATATATATATATATAATATATGACCAACCGTTAGTCAAGATACAGTGTCTAACAACAAGTTGAACTACACATTCAACAATTTGCTGTTTCAAGGTAATTCTTCTCAATCGGCAATCACTGTATCTTATTAACGCTGCTTTGTGAGTCAGATAATAGACATCAATTGCTCATGTCTGACTGCTCGCAATAATCCCATCAGAAAACATCTAAAACGCTGATCTGTAGAGATATGAAGATACTGAAAGGCCAAATCGTTATAAATGATACGCTAATATACCTTAATCTCATCAACGACTATACAATTTAATCGGGGACAATTATCTCGCAGATCCTATCGTGCATTGAATATCATGTCATCTCACCATATAACACTTGGTACCCAATTCAGGTGAAATGTAACACTAGCAAAATCTACGAACGGTTCGTTGAATAGCTAGGGTTTATAATTTACAGTAGCATACTAATATATAGCCTTGTTTAAGATTATGTCTAACCAATAGCATTTTTGTCCGCGCAAGATTATGATTGCATTTAACGGATGATCCCTCAGTACTGCAGACGCAGGAATATAAACAATATATGGATTAGCATCATGTTGAAGAGGTGTCACTGCCCCATGGCAAGGCGGTGAGGACCATTTGTCGGAATTACATTTGGCACACCACGGAAGACAACGCCAAATGTGTTGTGTTCTTTATAAGTATTATATCATCTATCTTTTATCTTCATGCATAAATACCTTGCTTCTAAACAGGCTTCGGTTTCTTGTTGAACCGGACTGGGATCATGCAAATTCATCTTTATGATATAAGCAAGAGAATTCCTGTATTGTTTGGTGAGATATATGTAAAGTCATTACGTACGCTTGCAATGAGCTATTAATCTGAAATTAAATGAACACGAAGGTAATCCCCTTCTTTGTCATCTATAGCCCTATTCGAGGGGCTATTTGCTTGCCTAAGCCAATGCAACTGGCCGGCCTTGCATTTGCAAACGGAACAGCAGCAAATGGACGAGATTCTAGATCCTACTTTCAACGTACGTAAACACCTTAGCTCGAAATTTCTTGCTCTTGTAATTAAGGCTTAGCTCAACTCAGTCGTTTAAGTAGCCAATAATGCGTATTGATGTGTTCAGACCCTTATTCACAACAGAGCACAAGATGCGGTGCCTCTTAGTTTAAGGCGAGTCGAGGGTAACACGCACACGCCACCTGGCAGAAGATATGCTTCAATCATCAACCACTTGTTCAAAATATCTCCATGTTATCGCGATTTGTTATCTACCGCCTAGATTTTCTTTAAAAAAACAAATGACATTGCCACACAGGAGAAAGAGCTCAGCATATCGATTGCACAACGCCAGCTTGTCGAATGACATACTAACATGTCCCCAAACTATTCTTACCCACAGCAGATAGGTAACAGGAACGCATTCATATCTTAATCAGTAAGAGACGACTTGCATATTCAGTATTATATATGACCCATTACAACGGCTTCTTATATTTCACTTGCCGTCCACTACTGTCAGGACGTTTATTAAGATGATGAATACCGAAGAAAGCTGTGGCAGGCCGAACTACTCCGTTTTACATGAAGATGAGGTGTAAACATAGCTTTCAGCTTATGTGGATTTACCTTACACATATCTAGCAGCAATTCGATCTTTGTACAGTAATTGTTGTCTCTGCTCGTCACTGACGATATAGACTGCAAGCAATAAAAGTAAATGAGGTACAGATGTAGTGGTGCAAAGTTTAAAAGCAAAATTGTTTATTGGTTTCTGTTCGAAAGTGCAAGGTCGATTTCAATGTAATTTTACAGCAATTAATGACTGACGATCTGTCCACGTTCTTATTGGATATGAACGTAAAACCTAGATATTCGCTACCTCCAGAACACCTCGCAGCAAGCTCAACAATGAATGCCCTCTAACATATCAACACAATCATCATTAACAACCTATCTATAGTCACCACAATCATTATCGAATAACTGATCCTCATAATCAGCATAGCAAGCATATTTTGCGATGAATTATATGCGCCTCGCATATGCATTATTGTGCATTGATTCGCTGTATCGCGAATGTCATATATTTGGTCTCCTATTATTATAAAACCCATGTTTGCTAAGGTTAATATTACGTCGCACCGCCAACTCAGACAAATATTATCATTACTGCTGCGACACATGCGCTTGCGTAGTTACTGCAATTAAGCATTTGGTTGGCACAAAACCACTGACCTCTACCACACGGATGACACTAATCGATGATGAAAGAAATTCGGTTCCCCAGATGGTAAATTCAATAATGAAATGTGCTGTCTGTCGTAAAGGTATTGAATATAATTGTAATGTTAGCGTTACTTGTCATCAGACCAGAACATGATCGATCATATTTTTGTATGGTATTCTTACACTCTGTAGCGAACTGAGAGATTGGCGCTCGTTACTGTTCCTGCTTTTCAGGTGATCATAAAAGACACGACGAGTCGCAAGTTTGCATTTTTCTACAATTTTCGATTGGACGACGGTTAGCGTAATCAATGCGAGTGTGCATGGTCGTCAACACTCAATATCGTTTTCTCACAACGCAAACTTCAGTATTCATAGTACACTTTTAATGGCACGAAGGTGGAACTGTATTATAGCTTGTTACAGAGCACTATTTAACAAAGCTGTCATTTTGGCACATATGTGGCGCCTTTGGTCATCGTATCGCTAGCAGTGTCCTTGTTGTAGGCGACTAAACGATAATAAATATACACTCCGGACAATAAGACAATGGCATTCTTCCTTAAACGGACGCAAAATAGCAGCTAATCATATTTAGCGCTTGTATAGAAACATCTCAATCACCTCGGTTTCTGCCTATAAGCATTAGCTTAGCCTTGGGAAGGGCTCATTTCCTCAATATATTATTCGAAATCCGACACTCAAGGAACACATCCACAGTTTGGTACACTTGTTAACGTCAAAATCATGTGTCATGTTTGCATGAGTGATCAGATAAGTATGTGATGTTAGCTAAGGTATCTATTAAGTACGCAAGCCAAAAGCTCTCACTTTTTCGAAAAGTATCAACACAGCTATAGTGATTCTTTTCTTGTTCAGATAGTAAATCAATCGCCTCTGGATATTGTTGTTGTAGCTAGTAGTACATACACTTGAATCCCGTTGAAGTTAAACCATGGCATTGATAACAAGATTTAAACAACATGCCTGAATACGTACCTAACAGGACTTGACACTGCTTGTCAAATGGGTCCCCTCTGCCGACGATATTATTCAGGGCTTGCAAGAATATCGGTCGGGTACATATAACAGTAATCAAACTTGAGGAGGGACAATGAATTCAGGATGGCTGCAAGTTAGCAGAAATGTCATTTAATGAAAAAGTTTACTGCCAACGAAAATTTCTAACTACATCAAAGTGTGCATGTTTCGGCTAATAATTGGACACTTTACATGACAAACTGGCTGGTTAGAGGATCATTCACGGACTGTAACGATTATGTGCATGCTGTGTTTGCAGATACAAGCAATTTAATCAACACCAGCACGTAGCTATTTTGCGTTGTATGTTCAGACACGCCGTAGTATCTGCGCCGGTAATTGTTCGTATATTATTGACCAAATCGTGATTTACATTGCGGTGGCATAAACAACCTTAGAAGCACTAATTAAACGTTCTGCCAGATAAGTAGAAAATGCAAAACGAGAACTTATTAAGCTTGAAGGAATTCCTCAGATTTATCGATAATTTCCCGAAAATGGTCGATGCAAAAATAATGCCTAGGTCTTTCGGCGATTGCTTACAATTTAGCATATTTAATAATCGTTGCGTACGCTTGTGCCCGCACGTTATACATATATATATATTTTTGTTTTATAGTGCTCTGGAAAAGGTTTCCTTTTTGACATGTATCACAGGGTTCAATACGGATTACGATCTACAAATAATGATCCAGATACGCAGTGGTTTGCAACACTTCACAAACAACACAAAGTAAAAGAAGCGCGCAAATGATTTCGTTAAAACTGCTTTCAGTTAACTTTGTCAAGTCAACCAAACTCTAAATATCGCTCAGCCGATGATAAATATCAGCTGCAATTTAAGTAAGCCACAATGCTGTTCTTCAAATTAAGAGACTTGCAATGGAGGAATATCAACGGAATTGTGTAAGGCTTACACAGTATTGTTTCTCTGTTATTATGACTACAATTCTCTAAAAGTACATTCCTAGAAATGCCAGCATGTATGACTGCAGCTTGCAAATGATGAAATCTAAATATTGCCATTAATTTTTATTACGAAAATAATGGATGCTTTCGACGGCACATCCGGCATAATTTATCTTGCGTAATTGCTATCTTTCATATTTCCTGTTCAGAAAATGGTCAATGCCATAGACGTGTGTCTTCGTTGTTCTTTATGCACACCCTTTGCTGTTAATGGTATTAATTGTGTAGTACATTAGGAGCATTAGGACCGTTAGCCTGATCATGTATGCCTGTATCGTAATTCCGGATCACCGATACCAGTGATGAGAAACGTTAAGTCGCTTATCTGCAGTGTCATATGAACACGCTATTCTTACCACTGAGAGAACTCATCCATCGTACACATCATCATCCTGTTATGTTGTATTTAGTTGTTTTGGGTGTGCTATTCGTCGTGGTATATGTTAAGTCGAACGATGTTGAAAACAATATTTAATGGTCTACGAATATAAAATGTTGTCAACGACTTTTGCAATAGAGCGTCTATTTGGGATTCATATCCGCAAAGCCCCACGAAAATGAATCCATGAGACATAATTTATTTCATTACGTAATGGTTCTAACGCATATGAAAACATCAGGTTGTAAGCCTATCTGTATAAAAATGCGCAATTCCTGATAGCCAGAGCGTATTAGCAAGCATGTGATTATGTCGAATACGATAAATATATGTATGTTTGCATGAACACAGGCAACACTCTAATAAACAATGTTGGCGTCGCTGATTACGGAGTTTATTAAGTGGAGGTGAGAGCAATCAGCATTAATAATTGAGAAGGGTGGCGCATGAGGCAATACTCATAAGTTTAGTCAGTGATGCTATAAACCTTGCGCATGGCTAGATCCCTTTATGTTGCATAAAAAGTTGATTTAAGACAATATTGCACATATTATAGCAATATCACACAATGCGCCTATATGAATATTACGGAGAGGCAAAAATACAAAAAAAAAAAAAAAAAAAAAAAAAAAAAAAAAAAAAAAAAAAAAAAAAAAAAAAAAAAAAAAAAAAAAAAAAAAAAAAAAAAAAAAAAAAAAAAAAAAAAAAAAAAAAAAAAAAAAAAAAAAAAAAAAAAAAAAAAAAAAAAAAAAAAAAAAAAAAAAAAAAAAAAAAAAAAAAAAAAAAAAAAAAAAAAAAAAAAAAAAAAAAAAAAAAAAAAAAAAAAAAAAAAAAAAAAAAAAAAAAAAAAAACAAAAAAAAAAAGCCATTGCTTCCCCCCCCCACACCCCCCCCCCCCCCCCCCCCCCCCCCCCGACAGCCCGTGCATCGCCGAAAGTGAATGCGAGTGAAACAGGTCGCACTCCGGCAGCACAGAGAGCCAGTAACCCTTGGCACATATGATTAATTTTAGTAATATAGCCATGTCGCATTGTAGGTCCATATGTAATATAACCAATTATGCGTGCTATCGAAACATATATAGAACGTGTTGGTATATATTTGGGCCGTCCAAGCAATTCTGTCAAAAGAGAAACCATAATCAATCAATATGCATGGGAAAAGGAGTGGTTACACACCGTGTATGATTTGGAAGGGACTATATTTTCGATACCTTGTGCGTGCAAAAGACGATAAATAAGCTGCAACAAAATACATTGCTTACTGATTTTGTTGATATAAATCGCCTCACTAAAAGATCCCAAAGTATTTTTATGCAGCTCACGAACATTTAAGCATAATGCGTCGTGAATTGTAGGTGCAATTTTACGGTGCCGCTTTGTTTCAGCACCAGGAATCCTATAAATATGTTGCTGTACCGTTAATGTCATATGTTGATAACAATGCATATTCTGCCTTGGTTCGTTTCCCAAATTATTACTCAAACATTGTGCATTCAGCATGAACTACATTTACCGTCTTAATATACAAGCACAAGTTTCTTTTCACAACCTTCATTGTGCCTTAGTCACCTACCAAAATATAAACATGCGCATGCCAACGGTGTATCACCCTCTCGATGACACTCCAAATGTCAAAGGCTGGAGGTGCCGTGTTCAGGTATTCTAATGCAATCTTAATACTATGCCTCACGACGCTCTAGTCGACTATTGTCGAGGTGGCTTTTGTCGTTTATAACATTCCGAAATGTGTTTGATAATTCTTACCAATTACAAGGCTAATGTGTGCTGCAACAGTGATATCATATAAGGTATATAACTCTCTCATCAGCCGCTGTACTACTCTGGATCCCGTGCCTGGAAATACATATGAATGGCTGTTAATGAAAGCCATCACTGGCAAAATCGTTGATCCCGTGTGTTCAGTCTAATTTGTCAAAATGAATAGGAAAATATATTTATCCGTTGATGTTTTTGACCAAATGAGCAATCAATCGATTGTCAGACCACGTTACAGCTGGTGCGCATGGTCAATCCCGCCTAAACCAACATGCACTCAACCTGTCTTTACTTGATAATCACTAGCTGTTCACAGCACCACCGACTGTCGATTGTGGTTGTTTAAGAAGCAAGAGGGTAGGATTAACTCGAGACACATCATTGATTGAGCTGCCCTATATTGCACAACAACTATCAGTCAAATGAACTCCCTCACAATTTTAGCAAGCGATGTAATGAGTGGCTATTTCAATGACTGTATGCATCTAATCTTGCGCAAATTGGTTAATAAAATATAGATAGGTGCAATTGAGGTGAAGCACCGACATTGAACATCGCTCGCACGCTCTCTCTCTCTCTCTCGCTCTCTCTCTCTCTCTCTCTCTCTCTCTCTCTCTCTCTCTCTCTCTCTCTCTCTCTCTCTCGCTCTCTCTCTCGCTCTCTCTCTTTCTCTCTCTATCTTTCTCTCTCTCTCTCTCTCTCTCTCTCTCTCTCTCTCTCTCTCTCTCTCTCTCTCTCTCTCTCTCTCTCTCTCTCTCTCTCTCTCTCTCTGTAGCATCTAACAGTCTATATGAAACGAACATAGCTACGAAATGTTCCATTGCTGATATAATATACGTGTATCGCTAATTGTGGGTTGGTGCTATCTGACTTCGAGTGAGATGATTCCACAACTTAAAACATTAAGATTTCTTTACTTTTACGCTACGCAATTGCTATGGTGTTTGAGTGGGGCCTTTAGAGCGTATTTAGTCCATAGGTCTTTTTAGGCATGCACTTCCAATGCCTATTGTCCACGTGCAATTGCATGTTGACTGACGTTCTAGTTTGTAAGGCAAGGTTCAGAGCTTACTCAATGTGTATGCGTTAATTTTCATTTTTAATGAATAGCCGCATCTACAGGTAATGTGATATGAGCTTTTATGCATATCACAAATACTGACTGATGACGCCTATGGCAAAACAATTTATAATACTATTGCAATGCCAATTAAGTTTGTTATTACAGCTTGGAGACGTTTTCAGAGAAGCGGCAGCTTCAGCGACTGATATAGAGCGGTGCTCTTCTCTGCTACCGTTTTCATTGGTGAACGAGTTACGCTCTGTTGCGATGGAACATTAACATGTCACCCTATACCAAGATATATACCTGTAATATGTTGGCTCCTCATTGTATATTCCTTTACTAAAGAGCAATTGTTGCAATGTATAAATTTATTAATCTTGCATCGTGCTCTTAGTAATTCTAATGTTGCTAATAATCAAAGATTTTTCCGATCGTAATACTGCCATGATTTACAGTCAAACAAGTAGTTACAAGAAGATTGCAAGGAGGCTTAGTCTGTAGAACATTTTTGACGTTGAATGCTGTATATTTCATACGAGAACTTTGTTAGGCCTGTGATTAACGTTCCATGCAATAACAACTCACAGTTTGTTATATTTTAATTGTACTGTACTTTAATTGTCTGTATCATGCGTGCGGAATAAATTGTATTATTATAATATGATTATCAAGTTGAAAAATGCGATGCTTTAATAGTGAGTTTATCTTCATTCACTTGTGTTGCGTAACTGGGATTCCTGTTTGGTGATTTCGGAGATTTAGGCATCAAATTGTACCCCCGACGACAATACTTTCATCTTCTTTTCTCTCTAGGATCTACTTTGCTAATGGGATAGTTTGATTCGATCTTTGTGGCTACATTAAGTGAAAGCGAAAGAGAACGCTTCATAAACGACCAAATGGAGGATACTTTTTATAAGCAATTTTCGACTCAGCTTACATAATAAGACCCCTAGCTGTTGACATCAGTACCCTCTCTTTCATTGGCTCCAGAGTATTAGTCGTCATTCTCTTTTCATTGTCCCCGGTGTTAGGCGTCCGACAGTTAGCAGTTCCTTACTAGAGATTTACAAATGTCACTCAAGCACGAAAACAAACAAGCAATTGCTCTTGGCGTTTAGATTATGCATAACCACTCATACAAGGGGTCTTGATAAGGTTAAGACGGAAGCGATTATATGTAGAGATATTTAGAGATATAGATAGAAATATAGAGAGAGAGATAGCAATAGAGAGAAAGAGAGAGAGAGAAACAGATAGAGAGAGACAGGGAGAGAGAGATACACACAGAGAGACATTTATAGAGAGATATATATGTAAAGATAGAGATATATAGATATATATACAAATATACATATAAATAGATATATATACGTATATATATATATATTATGTGTTATGATATACATATATATATATATATATATATATATATATATATATAAATATATATATATATATATATATAAATATATATATATATATATATATATATGCATACATATACATATATATTTATTCTATAAAATAGCGCTGGCTATTGTCGTTTCTAAATGGTATTCAACTTGCTTTAGAATAACATAGGACATTGTCATCATATCATTACATTTTATGTGCACTATAAATAGTAGCCTACCCGTGAAACGCATAATCGTTGCACGGCTTAGAGCTTAATAATACAAATATAAAATTGACACATATTGGTATGAAAATGATTCGAAACAGATACGAGCAAGCATGTGATTATGTTGAATACGATAAATATATGTATGTTTGCATGAACACAGGCAACACTCTAATAAACAATGTTGGCGTCGCTGATTACGGAGTTTATTAAAGGTCAAAATTAACGGTTTTGCGAAAATAAACAAACGCACCGAAAACGTTTTAAAAAAACGCAATTAAGAAAATCCGACTTGTACAGAATTGGTGAGCATTCGAGTTAAAGAGAAAATCGGCCGCGAACTTTCCGGAATTCGTCGCAACTCGGCTGAAATCCACCAGGCCATTTTGCCCCGTCCAGTCGCTAGGGGCGTACCGTGTGACGTCATCTCGGCTAAACGCAGTTAGGTTTTTTCCTCGAAGAGATGCTGTCACGCGTGGATGAATCTCGCTGACACATATTATCCTTTCCATTCGTTTTATTATAATATGTCGTCATCCGATGAAGACTGTGAAACGCCATTAAACGAGGTCAGCATACGCCCAGCAATGGGTTATCAATATGAACCGCTGAGGGTCACAGCAAACTGTCAAAGAATTGATACAGCGTCGGAATCTGAGTCGGATTCTGAGTCTGATGCGAGCTCGGTAGTTCTTGATGGCAGCGAGGAAGTCGATGAACAGCAATGTTTATGTGACAACTGCTCTGCTATGGTAACAGAAAAAGAGTCGAAGTGTTGCTTATCGTACCCAAAAATCGTGCAATACATGCAGAATTCTTTCAAATGTATCACCCAGCATCCCAGCCTTGCTTCCAACTGCATGAACCAATATGTACTCGAGGCATCCAGACACGAATTTATACAGATGAATGGCCCTATTGGTGACGAGATTTGCCCAAATGAGTAAGTCTGTACTTCATTGTAATTTTACGGAGCAAATTATATACTTCCCAAATTGCACTGAATCAAACAGCTATGAATAATGGGCATTCATGTTCAAAAGAACAGTATA
The DNA here is from genome assembly GCA_034190875.2 of Urechis unicinctus. NCBI lineage: Eukaryota > Metazoa > Annelida > Polychaeta > Xenopneusta > Urechidae > Urechis > Urechis unicinctus. The sequence goes on along the minus strand of CM067358.1, from coordinate 39,791,303 downwards.
ACAACATACATTGGTATCGGCTATGGGCATAAGGGCTTGGACTCATTATTTCATCCCAAAGCCTGTCTTCATCTCTGGGCACTGTAAAACCCATCTGTTAATTTGTTTCAATTAAATAACACATGAACAAAAGTATGATTGTTGATCAACATCTCTTTCACTTTATTCTTGCAGAAGCTATTTGTTATATCATAAAAAAAAAAAAAAAATTATAGTTTCTGTAAATCAACAAAACAAAACTGGTGACTTATTCCCTGGCTGCCCTCTCCTTATACAGTTTATGTGTTGCATACAAAGTGTACATGAAATATCAGAAAAATGTCTGCAACAGGAATTAATTTAAAAAAAACATTCCAATCATATACTGAATATGCAGGCTGTTAAATATTCATAAGCGTAGTAAATCAATGATTTGTCCTTTCAGAGTCTACCGCTTTCTTGCGTACAGAAGATTTGTATATGTGATTTGGCATAAACTAGGCAAGAAAAACAGGAAAGTTCTACCGTCATGTGTTGTCACCAAAATTCGAAACACCTTTCCCGACCCCTCTGGTCATTATCGAGGCTTTAGAGAAGTGTTATGACTAATTGGGGTTAAACCTGCACCTGTGAGAACCAACCAACAACTCTTTTGAGGGTCTTTCACGAGCAGCAGCAATGGGAGGGGGTACTTCTCTTTCACTGACCAATACTTTGGCTCTTCTGTAGCTTGGATATTTCTCCCGAAGATGTAGCACCTGGGTCATCAGTCTGTCAATATATCCTAGAAGCACATGCCATTATGATTATATAACCTGTTTTGATCAACATGTTGAATGAAATAATAACTGACTGAAATAAATCTCATTAAATAAATTCTGCAAATAACTCAGTTTCGGTGGGTTGATGTTCACTTGCTTTTAGGCAATTCAATCAACAACCCTACTTACTAAATGTTATTGTTACTTTAACAGCTTTCAGCACTGGTTCACCGTGTCTGGCCTTGGGGAATGAAATGCCCCACTGAGCCATTCCTTGTTTGGTGACAGCCTGAGCTCGATCAGAGTTCTCATTAAAATGAAGAACTGCTTGCAGTAGTCTACACAACAAGAAAACCTACAGTTAATGACAATACAAGTAACATTATAACTCGTAAGGAGTTTCACATAAAGGCGCATCTAAAACTATCACCACTTTCAATCTTTACCTTGCTTCCATAGTTGCAAACGGGAAGTGTACACTCTTGGGTGCAAAGAAAATGACGACTTTATGGAACGCTTCCAAACTTGATGTTTGCTCTGCTGGTGACAACCGACCAATATCCTTGACGAGAATCTTACTGCTGACAATAAGCTCAAGCTCTTTATGTGGTTTGGAACCTGAGACAAAAAGTTGACACCTCGCTTGAATTGTACAGTTATTTGGCATGAAAGGCAGTGTTCTGAAAATAAATATATCTGAATTATTTTGAATCACCTAATGGGATCCACTGTCTGTCATCAAACTCTTCATGAGTGCAGTCAGGGTGCAACTTGCCATGTCCCGTATGGATGTTTGTAACATGTCTCACGACAGACAACCACTTTTCCCTTGCCAGTGCCTCATCACCATTGCTCGAGGCAGCACAGAAATAAACGTGATTGCTTATACTGCGAACCCAATCTGTAAGAATTTGGCAATCACGCCTTCTTCCTTTTGCAATAATTTTTTTCTTTACCCCTGTACAGCAAAAGCATGGGTAACATTACAGATGTGACATGTGTGACTTTTGCAGTATGTCGAATATTACTCCATATTATAGTCACAACAAACCTTTTGCAACATGCCATACATCAAACCAATGGGATATGTGTGGCTGCTCTTCACGCATGTATTTCTTCACACCAATATGTCTATCAGTTGTTAAGGAGGCTGGTGTGATCTCATTCTCATTCAGACTTTTCAGGGCTCGTTTTAGTCCCGCAAGCTCCATGGCATTCGAATTCTTCACCTCATAGCTCTGCAAACATAATTTAGCTTGTTACAATAAAGAAGAAATATGTCCTTGCTTATATCAAATGTTTATGGTAATCGCGTTGATAACAGGATACAAAATAGACATTTACATACCTGAACTAGCTGCATATCCAGGACTTTTGAGACCTTCAGGTCCATTAAGGTGTAGCTGCCAAACTTGGCTGTCTGGCCTGGGGAGCAACAACGAGCATCTCCCCCCAGGAACAAATCCAACCCTTTCCTCTCCTCTACTAGTGCGTCACGCTCTGTTGCCCATACTCTCCTTGTTGCAGGTACAAGATAGCAACTTTGCATTAGGTTATGGGTGTTGACGGATATTGTTGGAATGCTCAAATGTCTTAGCATATTTATAGTTCTCACAGCACTGCTTCCACTAACAAATATCCCACATGCTAACATTAAGTTCCCGGCTGGCATTGCCCCAAGGTAGGGCTGACTGTCCCATGTGTATGTATGTCCATTGACACAGATTTGTTGCACAACAACAAGACTCCTAATGACACGTTTCAAAACAGCCCTGGAGTCACCTCTGCAAGTGAAACAATGACGCAGAAGTTCCACAAGACAGCTCTCATAGACAATGTATTTGCGCTGTGACTTATCTTTGTTGTCACAAGTTAGGTCCAGTTCCCTGCAACACATATATACACACTTATTGCATTATACTTAATGAAAAGTATCAATACAAATTAAAATTTAATAATTTCTTGGCTATAGTACTAAGTGAATCTACTTGTATAACAGTTGTGACATATCATTTGCATTTACTCACATAGTTTCACTATCAATCATCTCTTCGTCATCACCCTCGGCAGTATCCTTATCACTGTCGAAGTTGTAGTCAGGGTCATTAAACGTGTCGTCCTCATCTTCATCTTGCTCAGACTCAGAGTCGTCAGTAGGAGGTGGTGCATACTGAGTGGCCTTGTTGCATTGAGCTGGTGTTGGTACAACTGAGCACTGTACAGCCACATCACACGTGTTTTTTGGGCCGACAGCAACTTGTGTGCCTCTTGAGTAAGTCCTTGGGCCAGTAAACAAAGACCTTTGGGTTTGGAGGACTTTGTCGGCCGTCTAAAATTGTTACAGAAACCACATGTTGCGTGACATATCTGCTTTGAGTAAATCACTCAATAGACAGTGACTTACAAGTTGTCACCATTATCATCTTTATTAAAGTCTGTTTGTGCAATGACAAGCACTATCTAGCCTTTAGGTGACACAATATATGATTATTTGATTCTTAAAATAAAACACAATACGTACCTCTACGCAGGCCTGGATACCAACTGAACATGGAGTATAAACATCAGGTTGACTGGAAGCTTGATTGTCATCTGTAGGACAGGTCCCGACTTCACTTGCAGTTATATTACTTTCATCTTCGTTAGTCATGTCATGGAGCACCTACAGCAACCAATATAAACAGCTGTTGTAATGTAAAATAGCTCAGATGTAACAATGTGTTCATACTGGTTGCAATCGATAACCTCGTACAAACACGACCTTACCTCAATTCGTCTTCGTTTCCTGTAAGCGCCTCTCACTTGTTCCTCAACTCCGACATTATTGGCGTACTCAAATAACGTGGGAACAGCATCATCATTTAGTCGGGCATTTCTTTTCAGTCCTAGTTGCTTCATGCGCTCCGGATCGACAGAAAAGGAATCACGAGTGAAGTGGTCAGAACATAACACCGTACTTTTCTTGGGCTCCCACGAAGACAGTCGTTTCACTTTGGCTATCCAAACTTGTCGCCTTGCCTTGTCAGATTCATTTTGTGGAAAGGTGAAAAAGCTTTTACCCGATCCTTCCCCATTCTTACATCCAACAGCGCAACAGTACGGCATACTTCTACAAAATATCGCTAAAAGTGACACGGCCTTGACAGCTGCTTGATGTAAACACGGAATCTAGGTCATGAAACTAGCAGCGCGTTCGGCTATCTGAGTTGCTTAGCCGAAATCGCGTCACAAGTCGAGTGTTTACGGAGTTTGCCGAGCGAAAAGTTGTCCTGTCGGAGCGCCGTAAACCGATATGAAAATGATTAATTTCACTAATTAGAAAGGTTTCATTGCGCATTCATAGGCAAAATCTATTGTTTTGGAATACAGACTAACGAATGACAACGGAATATTTTTGTTTGTTTTTGACCTTTAAGTGGAGGTGAGAGCAATCAGCATTAATAATTGAGAAGGGTGGCGCATGAGGCAATACTCATAAGTTTAGTCAGTGATGCTATAAACCTTGCGCATGGCTAGATCTCTTTATGTTGCATAAAAACTTGATTTAAGACAATATTGCACATATTATAGCAATATCTCACAATGCGCCTATATGAATATTACGGAGAGGCCAAAATCATCTTACAGGGCAAAATTAAATACGATACCAACGAGCGTATTGCTTCCAGCCACTGCAGAAGCACCCCCCCCCCCCCCCCCCCCCCCCCCCCGACAGCCCGTGCATCGCCGAAAGTGAATGCGAGTGAAACAGGTCGCACTCCGGCAGCACAGAGAGCCAGTAACCCTTGGCACATATGATTAATTTTAGTAATATAGCCATATCGCATTTTAGGTCCATATGTAATATAACCAATTATGCGTGCTATCGAAACACAAATAGAACGTGTTGGTATATATTTGGGCCGTCCAAGCAATTCTGTCAAAAGAGAAACCATAATCAATCAATATGCATGGGAAAAGGTGTGGTTATTGAGTTTTGGAATAATAATTATTTCTTCAACTATCTTATTTACCCCAAACTTCCCCTTTTATAGTAATCTTATTAAACGTGCGACAACAATTAAGTCAAACCAGCTATCTTTATAATCAATGTTTAATTTATTTACTACGGTGAAACCCGATTTGACTCAGAAATACAGACGTCCTGTACTAAGTGATTAACTTTTCAATAGGCTTGTATATTAAGTGAGGTCGATCAAAGCCGTGGATAAGGTGCACATTAACAATGTACAGACCGCTCTAGGTTGCGAAAATAAAAACGATGACAAAGATATGTTTTGAACTGTTAAAACAAATGATGAACTATTGATTGCCACAACGACGTGTGTTCAAATGGCAATATATGCTAGTAGTGCAGGTAATAAATCGCATGCACAGTGACATAACGAGATGCCCACTGCTTAGTGATATGGAATGAGGCTCTGTCCCACCGAGTAATGACCTCTACTTTGCAGCACCTTATCACCTGCTTGGAGCAACAACAAAAACAATATTTTGGGCAGAAAATGCACGAATTGTGCTTATTTTTGACCAGCTGAGTTTGTTGTTACCCGACTCGACCCAACGTGCAGTGGATAGTATAAATACGGCGAAATAGAAAAGACAACGGACAACACACTGATGTTTGAGTTTAGTCAAAGAGTTTATACCTACGCTAGGAGAGCTCACCCAGCTCTCCGCCCGAGAAATTATGTGAATACGCCACCTGTCGTAAAGAGCATTGCTCGTCCTGCAAAGCTTGAAATGTCAACATCGTGGGGGGTATTACGCTGTCCAATATTTTGGCTCAACTGCGAGCGTTTTAGGTGTCGGCGGACATCTTCTCGCAACCATTGTGAGTCAAGGGTGTTCTGAGAGAAGTGATTCTGTCTTATCGACTAAAGTCAAGAGTGAAGGTAAATATTGAAACAGAACTATGATCTTTTTATCATCTCATATATGATTACATCTTAACAACTAGTCTTTCTACCGAGATTATCATCATTATTTGCTAAGCCATTCACAAATCAGTTAATATTTGGGCAATTTGAGAGTCAGTTATGTCGGCATATGAATAGTCAATGCAGATAAAAACCAAGCCTGCAGAGAGTATAGAGGACTCAATGGATGAGCATCATACTCCTGAAGTCTCAAGTGCTTGTGAAGAAACAGTCATTACAATTGTTGAAAAGCATCTGTTAGAGACCGTACATTTGTCACACCCCGCCTACTGAAAAATATAGAGGTAGGAATATATTTATATAATAAGTAATCAGAAATTTCTATAACAGCTAAAGGGACGGCAGATGGAAGATTAATGGCAGCATCAGACATTTCCTTCTGGTAACAGCTCCTGGTGGATACTAACATGGCGCTGGGACGACTGTCTTAAAGCGCCGAAGATGCAGATGTATCTCTGCTTTCGCGGAATAAGGTAAGGCAGAGATCAATTTTGTAGCATAAGTACGTAATGTGTTATTTATTATGGCGCTGTAGCGAACAACAGCGCCATACACTGCTCCGGTTACAGCACGGACAGTTGAAATGTATAAGTTGCCACCCGATATCAAGGCTATAATAGACATTGCCCGTATGCTAACCATGGCAGTCCATCAGGGTTATTTCTCACACCAAGAGGTAAATGTCCTCGCTTACATTGCAGGTAATATCGATCGTCAAATACGCGACAAGCTGTGCAACATGCGTTGGGTAAAAATTAGTAATGTAACTGATTTGAATGACAATGCCTATCAATTTTTTAGATGTAAGAATTATGCAGTTACACATGAGGGTCTGATTGTTCCCAGCTAGTTGCTGGTAAAATAATCTGTGACTACTGTTGTTCATTTTACATGGATACAAACCATTTGAAGTTAACATGCAAATAAACCATGTACAATTTATTTATATTGTTTTTCACTCTTCCATACAAAGCTTACCCCACTGCAATGGCGTGTTACACATTAATGTTCCGTATTATTATCCAAAGGACGAATTTAATAATCTTCTTCTGATGTGAAAATATGGAGAAATATCAAAATTCATCAACACTGTCAAGATGGAGTGAATGGGTAAGCCTCCATGGGGAAAATGAGCGGAACATATCCACACTCAGAAAAATAAAGTGCCAATCCTGACCATTAAGACGCGAGGAAAGCAACGTCGCTGTGACTCCTATTTATCCATGTTCTTACTTACCAATAGCTGTCAGATGCATAGAGATAATAAAAGGTGGTATGAAATTGATGCAATTATGTCTGTTGCGCAGTGGGTATGCTGTACGGGTTGGATTATGGAACGCTAGAATAGGTCCTTTTAACACCTAAATAACATAAAAATCACAACTTGACCCTTCTCGTGACCCTAATGGGCCAACAAATGCTAATGTCTACACCATGCCAGTTCCCTCGCTCTTGACGATTGGTTGCCATGAAATATCACCATCTACGGCACGGTCATAGAAATCAAGGACAGTGAACAGCTACGCTATGAGAGGCAAACTGTTTTCGATTGGATTACCATAAACCGACTGATTTATCAAGCTGATATTTATTAAACATTGCACTTGTTATCCTCCCTATTTCTAAGCATATTGAGCGACCGGTTTGGCCTGCGGAAAGGCACTGCGAAACTATATTTTCCGGTTCTCGTCAATCACAGTGTCGTCCGCCCAGTGTTCCCATGAGCTTTTGTTTATATCACAGTAGCGTCACCTAACGATTGCAATGTGTAATAATTAGGGAAGCAATCACCACAGAGACACTCAAAGTGAACTCTCTTAGCTAAGCTAAAACCTCTTTGGTTTAGTCACTAATGAAGTTAAGACGGGCTATAATTGATTTAATCATGAGTTTATAAATCCCATTTGGTTATTGTGAATATCGCATTCTTGCAAGACTCAAGGAGCAGAGTTGATTGTTTGACAAATATGGGACTTGTAATAGCATTTTGCTATGTTACCTTAAGTTACTAGCTGCATTTACCATTAATGTACTGGTTTCAAAAGTATTCAACAGCATTTTATGTGTTTTAAAGTACCAACGCATTGATGTTAAAAGTAATAATGATTATAACAGCAATACACGATACACGTATAATCCATTGGTGTGATATTACAGCATGTTTATACATTTGTAAAGGAACCGATTGAGAAACATCAAATGCCTATTAATTGACTTAGTTGATCTCGGCGTGGCAGAAATAGACTAGGAGTGAATCCTTAAAGTACGTGGTGTATGACATTACATTTCTATGCTATACCCGACAGAAATTCCAAGTCGTTCCTCTCCTTCCCGGCGCATAAGCTAAGATAATTGCTTCAGTCCATATGACGTATATAGGTATCTTATTTGTATCTTATTTGGCATAAAGAGGTAAGGAGTGTTTATTCCATCGCTCCGAACTCGCCTGGTTTAAGCTTGATCGATCTTAGAAATATCTGTGGAGAACTAGACAACATGAGTTTAGAAGATCTCAAATTTGGAGCCATGCATGATCATTATATTCCCAATTTATGCAAAAGTTTTGTTTGCTGCACTTATTTATTGACAAGGGTTTGTAGAATAAGTTAAGTTTGAATGTTGACTGCTCGCATATACAAATAGTGATTCCTGGGACGCTTGGGTATTCCGACCTCCCACAGGTGCATGTGAAATATGGATACCATTATTAATGATTTGATGTTCATATCTGGACCTACGTGTTCAAGCATATTGCCCACAGAAGAAATACTTCTGCTCCAACTGTGAACAAGCATGATGTAAAATAAACTGCTCACGTCTTGCTACCTCTGATATTTACAATAGCACAGGTGCATGCAGTTGCACCGAGGTTGTTCATTTGTATGTACAATATCAGTCCCGTCGAGGATCAGCTGAATGTATTCACAATACTTAGTCGATTATTCTTGTTTGCATAGTTATAACTTTCCGGGTGGATTGTGAAACTCATTCGACGACATTTCAAAGTCAAATCTGATGACCATACATTACCATCTTAAACGCCTAATAACAACACCTGCCTTTATTTATTTGTGTTTGTGCCGGTTAAGTGCAGGTGTGTGATATTGATGCTTGACTTTATTTGTACTTCTATGGAGTTCACTGATATCGATTACTTGCCTCACCGAAATCAATGAGATTACGAATGAACACGAATATTAGCATTTTCCTTCCTCGCATGCAACCTGGTGAGATTGCCAAGGATGAAAACCATTAATACGATTTAAGACTTCATCACGTCCCGTTATGTTACCACATAAAATATCCTCGTAACAGCATATCTATATCACCTAAATGGTGATTGATACTTTGCTAACGATGGCCTGACACAGGTCTTCATAAGAAGAGGCTGTTTCGAGGCTAGTCGCCCGCCTTGTGCCACCGCAGCAAACACAGCCGTCGCTTCCAGGGGACAAATGTAAAATGTTTGATCGTGTTAGAGTTGCAAGATGATAAATGATGCATCGGTGATACATACAACTTAATATTTTCTTCTTCAAAATACTATTCAACACTTTATCAAGAAATGGTAATCAGACCGACTGTTTACTTACATTGGTGGCTCGTAGGATGAATGGAATGTTGTCATTGGAACGTGCGTACCTCAATGCTCATTGTGATTAAGCAGGAAATTATGGCCGCACTTTGATACCAAAACTATCACCAGTGAAAGAAGCAATTACATATTGTACTATTGATTTATGTTTCCCAAAGAGCAGATTTATTATAATGAGCTACCTGTGCCCAGTACAGCAGCTCTTGTTAGAAATATACAACAGTGTGTGTGGTACAAATACTGCTAGGCCAAGTCTTTAGCAGTCACCTTCTCTGGCTCTAGTCCACAATTATTTAAGATTCGACGCAAAATAGAAACAATGGCATGAGCCTTTTGCAACTGATAATCGTCATCGCTCAGACAAGCCGGGTAAATACCCCACCAAAT
>CM067358.1:39691502-39774319 GCA_034190875.2 Urechis unicinctus | reverse complement strand
CTTTAACATTCGTTGTGGTGATTTGGGCCTCACGACATCGGTAAAAGTTGCTCTATATATTGTGTCACCGCAGAAATGGCCATCATAAAAATGGTCGTCAAATGCAATGCCTGACTAGCCGGTGAGGTAATACAATTAATAATTACTGGGAAAAATAAACCCTCCAAAGATCACCACATTGTCAGTACTGAGGCGATTTGCTCTGGCTGAAATTTCCAAATGGCTCCCATTCTTCTGTATCCAGATTATGTTTGTAATCGGATAGCATAGGAAATAATAAAGCAGCATAATGTGAATGACGCAGTTATTCAGAAAACCTTCACTGGCCTTGAGCAATAAATAAGGGCATCATATTCGCCTCGCCAATCTCAAATAGGCACGATACGCCCCGTTATTGCATCTATTTTGTGAGGCAAACTATGTCGCGCCAACTTACCTAGACCACACAGGAAAGAGCTTGGGTTCTATATACAATGCGTCACCAGTATCAATGTATGCGATAAACGGACGCTTTTGATGATAATGTGAACGAGCAACATATATATATATATATATATATATATATATATATATATATATATATATATATATATATATATATATATATATATATATATATATGTATATATTTATATATCTATATATATATAAATATACATACATATATCTATATATATACATATATATATGTAAATATGTAAATATATATGTATATATATCAGCACGAACGTGACCTTTATTGGACCAACCGCCAACTTTTCGTGCACTTGCGTCCTGGAAAGGATATACCGTTATGTCCACTTACAGTGAATTCACATTTTCTTTCAAAATGTTTGAAAATATTTTGGTTAGGCCATTTTAATACTTCTTGCCGCTTGCTTGAAACAATCCAATAATCAATAATGTATGTCATGATAATATTAGAATTGCTTAATTATCTGCACTGGATTAGATTTAAATAGGAAAAAGCTTTGATATGTTTGCTGCGTGCTTCATCGTTGAAATAGCTGCATGTAACAATATCAATTGCATGGACCGTCGCATTTTAAGCTGTGAAAATGCAACTGATTGCTTGTAATAATCGTTTCCCGGAAAGTACACCCAGCCACTACATACATCTATGTGTACTGTACGTTTCTCGAGCATCCTATTGGACATATCCCTCCAATAGTTATTTAAACACAATATCGGACTAGCTAATAAGGTACGACCTAGACCATTAACACGTTTTAAGAAAAACAAATCACTATTCTCTAAAGCTGACTCCTTATACTGCACTACAAATATCCGATCAATGTGTATGATCCGATGATAGAGATAATATTTAACAATTCAATGCTATAGACAAAGATATTTAAGAAAGCACACATCATCCGCTTGTGCATACATTCCAAAAGAAGAGCGATTCGTTCAAGGTTTTTTAAGGCAATGCACAGGTTCTAATTATACATGATGAAAGGTCAGAAGCATGGTAAGGTTTCGATAAATATACTGAGCAATTCCGTCACAGGGTTCTGTCGCAACCTTTAGCACAGTGATAACCTTCAACAAGAGTATCTGGTGGGACAAATGACAAATACGCACAGCGAACTTCCCAAATCTCCATCGCACAAACAATTGCTACCAAGACAACCTACTTATCAATATGCATAACTGTTTATTTGCCCAATGCATGCCAATTATAGCAACCAACATACATCAAACTTCGATAACCAGTCCTTGCTCAATATCTTATATATATACCGATATATATATATATATATATATATATATATATATATATATATATATATATATATATATATATATATATATATATATATATATATATATATATATATATATATATATATTTATACAAGTCCGACCATTTTGGTACAAATCACCAACCATTTTGGCCACTACTTGCATTTTTGTCGATGATCATGGGGCCAAAATAGTCAGCGTCATCTCATAGGCTTACACAACTGCGCTTCCCTACCAAATCGTAACTTTGTTTGCTACTACTCCGCCTAAGGTTGGAACTATTCACTTTTTCTTGGCGTTAACTGCCTTTCCCTGAATTTACATTTAGGCCCAAACGACCATGTTGGCCATGTTGAATAATCGGTCATTATATGGCTTTGTTCGATGTATATTTGCTTCAAACTTAGATTCATGATTTGTGCGACTTTTAACTTAAATGAACAATTCTTTGTTTTAAATTATCGCTTGAAATGAAAAACATACAAATTTTGAATGAATATATAAATCAGCAGTTTAATGAATAACGGGCAGCACACGCTCAAATATCGTTTCGGACCGATATAAAAAAGAGGCGATTTTATTGGGAAATGCGGGGTTGTAAGTCTTTGTCAACTCATTTTAGGTGTTTTGTGCTCAATATATATCCGTCTGATAATGTTATATTTAGATAAATAAGAAGAAATGTAGCACTTAAGCTGGGAATTAGAGACGCAGATCAGCAATCAAAACGATTGGAGAATCTCACTGAAATGAGATACCGGTTTTCTCGATCTATGATGTGTAAAGTTTCAAGTAATAAACGAAATCATATCGTATCAACGGACTGGTTTTAACAAGGGATCGTTTTATGTTATCAGTTTGCTCATGTCATAAAATACAATTGTCCCCAAGAACGCATCTGCGGGTTTAAGCTGAAGGTATATTTTGGGATTGTAACAATTCCAGCTTTCCATACCGCGTGCAATTTCCTGTACACGAGCGAGTATAAACAAAGGTGATCTGTCAGCCATGACCATTTTACAGGCTATGTTTCCATTTGATTCCTATTTGGTCAGTATGATTCCAACGTTTAAATTTTGAATATCATTCATGTGACAATGAACGTTATTGTTGCGGGAAGAATTTTCATGTACGACAAATTATGAAATACCCGTAGTTTACAGTAGTAAGCGAGCTTCACCGGGCTGTTCCGCATGTGGCCCGTGGGCTCTACCGTTCACACTCGCACTTACCGATCAAACTATTCCAACGGCCGAAAAATCCCAGATACCACGTTAATGTTACTAGATGCCTTCAGCTTGGTTGGACAGATCTACCGATTACCGTTGATTTTTTAAAATGTATTTCCTAACGTTCATTTAACCGTATTGACTATTTGCCATTTTAGCGAACGGCGTTTGCCCCATCTGTCAGATGTAAACATTGCCTGATCTTGACAGCGGACATGCGCTCCGGTATCACAATAACCCAAACGCTCCAATTCTGTTGTTGAGTAAGGTAGGGGATTCTGGTTCCAGGATCATCGATTCCACTCGTCTTCAGACTTAAAGTTAATGCCCTGTAACTCACAAGGTTGTATGGTGGACAATGACACTAGCCACTAGGATGGCTAGTGTCAAAGTACACTTTATAACAACTCTGGTGGTACTGTGTTAGTGGGGTGGGGTTACTCTTTCAAATGTGATTTTGTTTCAAAGGTTGAAGATTGTTTTGTTTGCTTTTGACATCCTTGAAGTATATACTTGCATCAGTAATGTTAACCTTAACATGAAAATAGCATGATCTGCTAATATGATGTATCATTTTTATACACTAAAACATGAGTTCTTTATTACATTCCTATAAGTTTATGTGTTATATGATAGTTCAGTCATGGACAGAGTTACATTTTTTGCCATCAATTAGTCAGGAGAGTGATCCTTTAGATATTAATAGTATCTATCCAAAACAACTGTGCTGGTTTGAGTTGACAGCCAAGTTCAACAGTGACTAGGCAAATAATCAGACCCTAAGTAGGTTTTTGAAATCTTTTGTCTGGGTATCTGCCACATCAATATTGGTAATAAAATTGTTGTCAAATGTTCAATGTTTGTAATCCAACAATTGTTCAATAGTACAATCACATCATTTAAATATATCATGTATAATTAATATATGGCATGGTCATCTGTCAGTTAGTCTTAAAAGATGTGCATCTGGTCTAGTATTGATAGGGTTATTAAGCATATCTGAAACCCCAAATCACACATGAGGCCTTTTTAGGAAAGTGCAGTTCCAAAGATGTAACAAACTGGCTGGTTAGGCATGACTTTGAAGGTCACTTTATTGGTTGCCCATCCCGGACCTGTTGCTTGCCACTTATAAGGTATAATTTATGGGACCATTAGGCAGTAACCATTAATAGTTATGCTCCTCAGCACAGTTTTTCCCTGTCCATCTGTGCTTGTAAACTTTTGGTGTCACGTTTTTTTAATAATGCGGTTATAAACAAAATATCAGCCCTTTGTGACCTGATTATTAAAAAAAAATTCTCATTAGCTATGTTAAACAAAGAGGTAATACCTGTTTCAAATTAAACATGAACCACTTTTATATTGATGATCACTTACTAAGTAAATATCAGCACTGCATGAACTTTTTTTCCTGAGTGATTATCTCACTGGGGAATAATTCTTAATGACACTTTTCTTATAATGCAAGCTTGCAACTTTACATCGACCAAATCTTGCAAACTTTAACTCAAAGCAAATTAAAATTGCTTGTTCCAGGAAAAATGTTGCTAAGTTATTATTAGCTCATGGTTGTTTGGGGGAATCATTTCTTAAAAACTTAAATTATTAGGCTAAAATGATCAAGCTATTTGCATAACTACTTGGCGATGGACTATTGTTGCTAGACAAGTGGGTTTGGGGGATATTGTACAGCCCTGGTGTGTCATTGAATACAATGTAATACTATAAACGCTATGATTAAATGCTGTCATAACTTGTTAATGTCAAAAGCAGCAGAGTTCAATAGCCATAGGCATTCTGTCTTTATTGTTAGGCAATGAGATTGACTAGGTGTTTGTGATGACATTTTGCTCACCAGCATTCACCATCTGATCTTAATATTATGGACCCAGTATCTCAATTTAATCATATTGGAGATACATATCCTCTTGGTTAATCTGCCCTATTTAGGTAATTTATTTGTTCAAGATGGGCAATATCAGCTGTCCAAACATCATAACTATGCTCATCTATCTGTGCATGATTCCTCCTCATATCAAAGGGAGCAGTGTTTTGCTTTAGGACCACTAGGCTCTTACTTAGTGAAAAGACATTCTTTCGTCTTATCATTTCATGACATTTGGTGATTTGAGATAAATGGGTAGTTTAATATAAGAATAGTGAGGAGGTCATGTGGCTTCATCTGCATTACTGACAGTAATGTAGATAAAGCCACATGACCTCCTAACTATTGTACATTTGCATCATTAAGGTCCATGTGCTTAACCAGCATGACATTTTATTTTCTTCTGCATGCATGTTAATGGTTAATTTACAACTTCGTCAATATTGTGGCTTCATCAGTGTTGTGGATTCACCACTACTGCGGCTTCACCACTACAGTGGCTTCACCAATCTTGTCGCTTAACCAATATTGTATCTTCACCAATGTTGTGGTTTCACCAATATTGTGGCTTCACCAATACTGTGGTTTCATCAATATTGTGGCTTCACCAACATTGAGGCTTTATCAATACTTTCGCCTCACCAACTATGTGGCTAAGTGAATATTTTGGCTTAACCAATGTTGTGGCTTCACCAGTGTTGTGGCTTCATCAATATTTTGGCTTCACCAATGTTGTGGCTTCACCAGTGTTCTTTTTCACCCATATTGTGGCTTCACCAATACTGTGGTTTCACCAACAATGTGGTTTCACCAGTGTTGTGGCTTAACCAATATTGTGGCTTCACCAATACTGTGGCTTCAATAATATTGTGGCTTCATCAATATTGTGGCTAAACCAATATTGTGGCTTCACCAATGCAGTGGTTTTACCAATATTGTGGCTTCACCAATACTGTGGCTTCAATAATATTATGTCTTCATCAATATTGTGGCTTCACCAATATTGTGGCTTCATCAATATTGTGGCTTCACCAATGTTGAGGTTTCACGAATATTGTGGCTTCATAAATAATGTGGCTTCACCAAAACTGTGGCTTCACCAATGTTGTGGCTTCACCAGTGTTGTGGCTTCACCAATATTGTGGCTTCACCAATACTGTGGCTTCACCATTATTGTGGCTTCACCAATATTGTGGCTTCACCAGTGTTGTGGCTTCATCAATTTTATGGCTTCATCAAAATTTTGGATTCACTAATGTTGTTGCTTCACCAGTGTGGTTTTTCACCGATGTTGTGGCTTCACCAATAATGTGGCTTCACCAATACTGTGGATTCACCAGTGTTGTAGCTTAACCAATATTGTCGCTTCACCAATACTGTGGCTTCAATAATATTGTGGCTTCATCATTATCGGGGATTCACCAATATTGTGGCTTCACCAATACTGTGGCTTCACCAATGTTGTGGTTTCACAAATATTGTGGCTTCATAAATAATGTGGCTTCACCAGTGTTGTGGTTCCATCAATGTTATGGCTTCGTCAACGTTATGGTTTCACCAATGTTGTGGCTTCACTAATGTTGTGGCTTCACCAATGTTGTGGCTTCATCAATGATTTGGCTTTACTAATTTTTTGGCTTCACAAATGTTTTGGCCTATCTTTTGTATCATATCATATGGAGATATATCAATCACTGAGACTTAAAAAGACATGTTATGTCTAAATGTCATTGCTGTTAAAACAATCAGAGTGACAAAAATGACAAAAACAATGAGTATTATCTGTATTTGCTGTGTGTCTTTTTAAGTAGAAGTTTTTATCAGAGGTTCTATTTACCCATTATGACTGTTAAGCTCCACCTTGTCCTGATTGATGGTCCCGCAGTTATGATGAATGCACTTGTGTATACTGTCACATTGTTGTACACTTAATCTGCTTTGTATTTATCTGCAATTCATATCGCCTCTTCATCACCAGCCCAGCATAACACGGACCTGAGATTATCTTAAGTACCAGCCCGTCGTGACATTGACCTGGGGTTCTTATCACCAACCCATCATGACACTGACCTGGGGTTTTTATCACCAGCCCATTATGTCACTGACCTAGGGTTCGCCTAACATGGCATCATTTTTGTTTGGAGGGGTAGAATTTCTTGAGGACAAGTCAGGAGGGGTGCCCAATTAAGTTAATTTCCAGCCCTGTTACCGATGACTGAACTTTGCTCTCTGGGCTGGACTTAATCTGAACATCTGGTGATTGCTTTGTCACAGAATCCACTTCAGATGAACATCAGATATGTATGTCCTCATCCTCAGATGTGCACAATTTTAAATGTGACCTCAGGTTTAGGGATTATGTGGATGAGACACCATTTTATCAGTGGTTAAGTGACCATTGGAGATGCCCCAAAGCCAACCCATGGGAGCATCCAAGCATTGAATTCTGGTATATTTATCAATGCTCAGCTCCATAGCAACCTGCCTGGTGGTCACTAGTCAATGCCTGTCATCTCAGCACCCAGAAAGAGAATGTTAAAGTTGCCATCAGTGGTCAATGAAGGAAGGTTACATTAACTATTGATGGTTGGGCTGTTTGTTATTGGTTATATAATTGCAGTTTAAGTGCATATTGATAAGATCAGGCTCACAATGTTTTTTTTACCAATATTCTATTAGTTAATATTCAAATGCAGATTCAGTTTCTGTCACATGAGAGAGGAATAGTTTTTACTTCCTTTACTTAATAACAAGAGATTGATTTATGTGACATGTTGTATTGATGATCAACCTAATAAGGTTGGTAAGAATTAATTTTGTGTAATGTATTACATAGACTTCCTTTATTTCCTATGATATTAAACTGAAAGGCAGTTTGAAAATTTAATTTTATGTGTGTAACAGAATGTGCAACTAAAGCTGGGGCACCGCAGGATAATCATCTTTTGCTGAATCATATGGACAAGCTGTATTATGGATTCACCAATTGTGTCCCTATGGAAACCCACCAAGACTGGACCTCTTGAAAAACTATTTCTGATAGTACAACATAAGACGCTGTTGTGGTAGTTCCTGTCTATCATTTTCAAATTTATCTGTAGATATGCTTTGCTTGATATCCCGGTCATTGATTTCCTCATATTGTAAACCCTTATGAGGTAATTACAATTTACATTCAGTCCATTAAGGTCAATTTATTCAGCTGATTCAACTCTGAATGCCTATATTAAGGAGACATGTTTTGTAGAATTTAAGTGACCCTAGATAGGCAAGTGAACAGCAATCAAAGTTTCATCACCAACAAAACAATTTCATCTTCTACCTAGTCCTGACCTTAATAAATCCTTCAGCACCTTGCCTGCAGATGCTGCTGTATTTTTCATTCTGTAACTACATGTTATTATGTGGCAAACTGAATAAAGGTGATACATTTAAAACTAAAAGATTGTTTAATCCATGTTTTAATAATGGTGTCCTGAGAGGATTTGTATCATTCACACTGAAGGATGAGATTCAGGTAAATTCTCAAAAACATATCTAATGTAAGGCAAGACAATGATACTCTGTCAAATGTACAGATAACACAAATAATAAAGAATGCACTATTAATCAATTGGATTCAGTTTGACACTTGATGAAGCAAATTGTGAATAGATGCATGAACATATTCAGCTGGACACATCATTATATGACATGCACATACTTTGATAAGTGCCCTGTTACCTAAACTTCTCGGCTGGTTTGCATGGTTGCAGTTAATATTTAACAACACAAAAACAAATTATTGAAACGTATATTATAAGAGCGAGGACTGGGTTCATAATGCTAGGTGATGCTGCCTCCACGGCTCCGTGTCATTAAGTGTATAGCTAGCTAGCTGCTCAGAACTTCACAGTCTGTCAACCCGACCGATTTGGGAGACACTCAAATAGCTTCAGTCGAAAGTTATTTGCTCTCAAATTACCATATCTTATTTGCTTTTCATTAACTATATATAAACACTTCTTCTTTCATTTAATTGGAACTGATTTAAGATTATCACCTTGTTGTTTTTGTCGCACCAAATCTAAGTGGATTGTGCAACTTTTGCCATGTGCGGCAAGACTGTCGCCATGTCGCATGGAGATAAATAGTGACAGCTGTTTGGACTCTCCCGATTAAAGGGACGGGGGATGTTGTCCAACATCGTTGACAGACAGATTACAGTGTTCAGGTTGGTAAATAACATCAAGCTGCCCAAAGCAATCGATATGTATAATAGTTACAGCAATAAAATCAATGATGGCTGTTTAATTATCAATGAATCAGAATATAAATACGTTGAAATATATGACCTAAGTGCATTTTTGACTTGGAATCGTCCGTGCTGCAATATTAGAGAGGACAATCTTCAGAATGTTAGGTATCACTAATTCTTGCTAAAATTCGCAGTTCCTAAGTATAAACTTGTATCCAAATTAATAACGGCTATGTTGAAGAACTCCCTTTTCTTTTAAATAGGTGCATATTTTCTCCGTTCCCCCGGTACACCTGCCGCTCGGCAAGGTTCGAAACTTTTCGGAGCAACACATTGCGTCAGCATTTCGTGGAATCGCGCCGATAATTTAACTTCACTATTTTTTTCATGGCTCGTTGAATATTGTGAATGTACAGTTCGAATTATGCATAAACGATGAGAAATCGAAAAAAGTTTATTTCGGTTCCCGAAAGACCTAAAAACGCGCAATACTCTGTGTAAGCTTGTTTTTAGGAATTAAATTTAAGTCGTTTATAGTTTCATTGATCTTCTAAGCTTTGTAACCCAAGGTTGTATAAACGATGGTCTGTCAGTAGTAGGTTGGTTGGGATAATAATGGTTGGTTATATCGGAAGGCAATAAGGGATGGTCGGCTCATTTGTTTATTTTAATCGCCAATATGGTTGGATATATAAAATGGCCAAAATGGTTGGATATATAAAATGGCCAAAATGGTTGGTTATATAAAATGGCCAAAATGGTTGGTTTTATAAAAAAATATCCAAAATGGCTGGTTTTTTGCATGACAAAACTATCACGACTATTTTGGTACAACCATTTTGGCCTATAATTTTTACAATCTTCAAAAATAAGTTTTAAATGAAGATATTAACTGAAAGCTATACAAGGCGGATGTATAATGTTTTGCATCTGTGATATCACATAATTTTAGCTCCCAAAAGCGAAATAATCGAATGACCCAAAATGGTCGTTTTTGTCGATATTGTCCAAAATGGTGGTTGAAATCGAAAGTATATATATATATATATATAATATATATATATATATATATATATATATATATATATATATATATATATATATATATATATATATATATATATATATATATATATACACATGTATAGAAAAATATATATATATAGAAATATATATATATATGATTATTTATATATATATATATATATATTTATATATATGTAAATAATTATATTCATAAATATGCATATATCTTTATAAACGAACTTATATATACATATATGAACATGCACATATAAATATATCTGTATATATGTATATTTATATATGTATATATATATATATAATTATATTTACATACTTAGATATATACATACATATATATGAATAGATATATTCATATAAATATATTGATGTATATAACAGGCTACATCTCTTGGCGTCACCCAATAAGGCAATGGGAATAAGCATACATTATTTTTTTCCCAAATATTGAGTGTACTTTTATCGAATTACATAAGCTAAACCACAAAATCCTTGGTGTAATCTGGTGTAATATCAAGCATGAGTTTTGATGTGGTATTGTTGCATGCTGTGCACAGCCCCTTATTTGAGACAGCCCTCATATTGAGGTGACACCTCACTTACACAGTTGCAACTGATGGCATATCGTTTTTCGGGAGGTAGAGGGTGACTTGATGACATTATAAGATTAGCCTCTTATAAAAGATGTGATTAAATTGCCCAATTCTCGTCTAGAATACCTCCGTATAATGGAGATTTACCACTCGCCATTTCCGAATAAACCTGACTGCGGCTGCCTTCAGTCAACAAGAAAGTCATTGTGAGATAGGGCCACGGAAAATAGCCATTCTGGCAGTAAACACCGGCATTCTCGCCTCCTAAATCTCAAGTTTGTGGTCGAGGATATCGTTCTGGTGTTCTTACAAATGAACAATTTATTACTTACTGGTAACTAAAAGCACAGGATGTTGCCTATTTACATTTATCTTTTTCACACTGGGGCTGGGTCGCTCTAATCTAATTATGTGGGACACAATTAATTATCACTTCCACAAGATTGCCTAAACTTTATGCACTCGCATGAATAGATTTCCCTATCCAAATGTATTTGTATTACAGCCGTATATTCTAAACACAATCCCCGCACACTGTCTTGTGTCTTCGACGTGCTTCTATAAATTAATACTCCAACATCATAGGTGTCGTTCGTGACAACTAAGCTTGGTTATGCAAATCATTTAAGTTCAGAGATGACAGTATTTAAATCGGTGGACACGTCATAGAGTAAAAACTTGCGTATATAGGATATAGATATATTATATATATATATATATATAGATATATATATAGAGATATAGATATATAATATATATATTAGATATATATAGATATATATAGCTATATATATATATATATATCTAGAGATATATATATAGATATATATATATAGAGAGTATATATATATCAAGATATATATTATATAGAGATCTGGCTATTATATAAATATATATAGATACAGATATATATATATAAATATAATATATATATATATATATTTATCTATATGTATATATACACACATATCATCTATATATATATATATATATATATATAGTGTCTTTATGTTTTGCGCACTGTTTGGGAATGTCCACTGTTATTATGTGGATAACGCCTGTTAGCGAGCTACATATATATATATATATATATATATATATATATATATATATATATATAGATATATATATATATAGATATATATATATAGATATATATATCATATATCTATATCTATCTATCTATATATATATATATATATATATATATATCCTATATCTCTATATATCTAAAACCTGTATCTATTAATATATATATCTCTCCCTCTCTATATATCTGTAATATTATATCTATATCTCTGCCTCTCCCTCTATTTCTCTATACATCTATATGAATATATCTATCTATATTTATATAAATGTATAGACATATATATATATATGTATATATAATATATATGTATATATAAATATATTTATATACATATATATACATATTTATATATACATATATTAATTAATGACTGACGATCTGTCCACGTTCTTATTAAATGAACGTAAAACCTAGAGTTATCACCAACGCTACCTCCAGAACACCTCGCAGCAAGCTCAACAATGAAGTTCCTCTAACATATCTACACAATCATCATTAACAACCTATCTATAGTCACCACCATCATTATCGAATAACTGATCCTCATAATCAGCATAGCAAGCATATTTTGCGATGAATTATATGCGCCTCGCATATGCATTATTGTGCATTGATTCGCTGTATCGTGACTTAATTTGGCGAATGTCATATATTTGGTCTTCTATTATTATAAAACCCATGTTAGCTAAGGTTAATATTACGTCGCACCGCCAACTCAGACAAATATTATCATTACTGCTGCGACACATGCGCTTGCGTAGTTACTGCAATTAAGCATTTGGTTGGCACAAAACCACTGACCTCTACCACACGGATGACACTAATCGATGATGAAAGAAATTCGGTTCCCCAGATGGTAAATTCAATAATGAAATATGCTGTCTGTCGTAAAGGTATTGAATATAATTGTAATGTTAGCGTTACTTGTCATCAGACCAGAACATGATCGATCATATTTTTGTATGGTATTCTTACACTCTTTAGCGAAATGAGAGATTGGCGCTCGTTACTGTCCCTGTTTTCAGGTGATCATAAAAGACACGACGTGTCGCAAGTTTGCATTTTTCTACAATTTTCGATTGAACAACGGTTAGCGTAATCAATGCGAATGTGCATGGTCGTCAACACTCAATATCGTTTTCTCACAACGCAAACTTCAGTATTCATAGTACACTTTTAATGGCACGAAAGGTGGAACTGTATTATAGCTTGTTACAGAGCACTATTTAACAAAGCTGTCATTTTGGCACATATGTGGCGCCTTTGGTCATCGTATCGCTAGCAGTGTCCTTGTTGTAGGCGACTAAACGATAATAAATATACACTCCGGACAATAAGACAATGGCATTCTTTCTTAAACGGACGCAAAATAGCAGCTAATCATATTTAGCGCTTGCATAGAAACATCTCAATCACCTCGGTTTCTGCCTATAAGCATTAGCTTAGCCTTGGGTAGGGCTCATTTCCTCAATATATTATTCTTAATCCGACACTCAAAGAACACATCCACAGCTTGGTACACTTGTTAACGTCAAAATCATGTGTCATGTTTGCATGAGTGATCAGATAAGTATGTGATGCAGTTCGTTAGCTAAGGTATCTATTAAGTACGCTAGCCAAAAGCTCTCACTTTTTCGAAAAGTATCAATACAGCTATAGTGATTCTTTTCTTGTTCAGATAGTAAATCAATCGCCTCTGGATATTGTTGTTGTAGCTAGTAGTACATACACTTGAATCCCGTTGAAGTTAAACCATGGCAATGATAACAAGATTTAAACAACATGCCTGAATACGTACTTAACAGGACTTGACACTGCTTGTCAAATGGGTCCCCTCTGCCGACCATATTATTCAGGGTTTGCAAGAATATCGGTCGGGTTCATATAACAGTAATCAAACTTGAGGAGGGACAATGAATTCAGGATGGCTGCAAGTTAGCAGAAATGTCATTTAATGAAAAAGTTTACTGCCAACGAAAATTTCTAACTACATCAAAGTGTGCATGTTTCGGCAAATAATTGGACACTTTACATGACAAACTGGCTGGTTAGAGGATCATTTACGGACTGTAACGAGTATGTGCATGCTGTGTTTGCAAATACAAGCAATTTAATCAACACCAGCACGTAGCTATTTTGCGTTGTATGTTCAGACACGCCTTAGTATCTGCGCCGGTAATTGTTCATGTATTGTTGACCAAATCGTGATTTACATTGCGTTAGCATAAGCAACCTTAGAAGCACTAATTAAACGTTCTGCCAGATAAGTAGAAAATGCAAAACGAGAACTTATTAAGCTTGAAGGAATTCCTCAGATTTATCGATAATTTCCCGAAAATGGTCGATGCAAAAATAATGCATAGGTCTTTCGGCGATTGCTTACAATTTAGCATATTAAATAATCGTTGCGTACGCTTGTGCCCAAACGTTATTCATTTATATATATATTTTTGTTTTATAGTGCTCTGGAAACGGTTTCCTTTTTGCCAGGTATCACAGGGTTCAATACGGATTACGATCTACAAATAATGATCCAGATACGCAGTGTTTTGCAACACTTCACAAACAGCACAAAGTAAAAGAAGCGCGCAAATGATTTCGTTAAAACTGCTTTTAGTTCACTTTGTCAAGTCAACCAAACTCTAAATATCGCTCAGCCGATGATAAATATCAGCTGCAATTTAAGCAAGCCACAATGCTGTTCTTCAAATTAAGAGACTTGCAATGGAGGAATATCAACGGCATTGTGTAAGGCTTACACAGTATTGTCTCTCTGTTATTATGACTACAATTCTCTAAAAGTACATTCCTAGAAATGCCAGCATGTATGACTGCAGCTTGCAAATGATGAAATCTAAATATTGCCATTAATTTTTATTACGAAAATAATGGATGCTTTTAACGGCGCAATTTTTTTTGTAGGTGCAATTTTACAGTGCCGCTTTGTTTCAGCCCCAGGAATCCTATAAATACGTTTCTGTACCGTTAATGTCATATGTTGATAACAATGCATATTCTGCCTTGGTTCGTTTCCCAAATTATTACTCAAACATTGTGCATTCAGCATGAACTACATTTACCGTCTTAATATACAAGCACAAGTTTCTTTTCACAACCTTCATTGTGCCTTAGTCACCTACCAAAATATAAACATGCGCATGCCAAGGGTGTATCACCCTATCGATGACACTCCAAATGTCAAAGGCTGGAGGCGCCGTGTTCAGGTATTCTAATGCAATCTTAATGCTATGCCTCACGATGCTCTAGTTAACTATTGTAGATGTGGCTTTTGTCGTTTTATAACATTCCGAAACGTGTTTGATAATTCTTGCCAATTACAAGGCTAATGTGTGCTGCAACAGTGATATCCTAAAAGGTATGTAACTCTCTCATCAGCCGCTGTACTACTCTGGTTCCCGTGCCTGGAAATACATATGAATGGCTGTTAATGAAAGCCATCACTGGCAAAATCGTTGATCCCGTGTGTTCAGTCTAATTTGTCAAAATGAATAGGAAAATATATTTATCCGTCGATGTTTTTGACCAAATAAGCAATCAATCGATTGTCAGACCACGTTAAAGCTGGTGCGCATGGTCAATCCCGCATTAACCAACATGCACTCACCCTGTCTTTACTTGATAATCACTAGCTGTTCACAGCACCACCGACTGTCGATTGTGGTTGTTTGAGAAGCAAGAGGGTAGGATTAACTCGAGACACATCATTCATTGAGCTGCTCTATATTGCACAACAACTATCAGTCAAATGAACTCCCTCACAAATTTAGCAAGCGATGTAATGAGTGGCTATTTCAATGACTGTATGCATCTAACCTTGCGCAAATTGGTTAATAAAATCTCTCTCGCTCTCTCTCTCTCTCTCTCTCTCTCTCTCTCTCTCTCTCTCTCTCTCTCTCTCTCTCTCTCTCTCTCTCTCTCTCTCTCTCTCTCTCTCTCTCTCTCTCTCTCTCTCTCTCTCTCTCTCTCTCTCTCTCTCTCTCTCTCTTTCTCTCTCTGTGTAGCATATATGAAACGAACACAGCTACGAAATGTTCCATTGCTGATAAAATATACGTGTATCGCTAATTGTGGGTTGGTGCTATCTCACTTCGAGTGAGATCATTCCACAATTTAAAACATTAAGATTTCTTTACTTTTACGCTACTCAATTGCTATGGTGTTTGAGTGGGGACTTTAGAGATTATTTAGTCCACAGGTTTTTTTTGGCATGCACTTCCAATGCTTATTGTCCACGTGCAATTGCATGTTGACTGACGTTCTAGTTTGTAAGGCAAGGGTCATAGCTTACTCAAAGTGTACGGGTTAATTTTCATTTTTAATGAATAGCCGCATCTACAGATAATGTGATATGAGCTATTTTGCATATCACAATTACTGACTAATGACCCCTATGGCAAAACAATATATAATACTATTGCAAGGCCAATTAAGTTTGTTATTACAGCTTGGAGACGTTTTCTGAGAAGCGGAAGCTTCAGCGACTGATATAGAGCGGTGCTCTTCTCTGCTACCGTTTTCATTGGTGAACGAGTTACGCTCTTTTGCGATGGAACCTTAACATGTCACCCTATACCAAGATATATACCTGTAATATGTTGGCTCCTCATTGTATGTTCCTTTACTAAAGAGCAATTGTTACAATGTATAAATTTATTAATCTTGCATCGTGCTCTTAGTAATTCTAATGTTGCTTATAATCAAAGATTTTTCCGATCGTAATACTGCCATGATTTACAGTCAAACAAGTAGTTACAAGACGATTGCAAGGAGGCTTAGTCTGTAGAACATTATTGACGTTGAATGCTGTATATTTTATACGAGAACTTTGTAAGGCCTGTGATTGTGACCATCTATAAAATTTCACTTGAGTGGATATTGTTCCACTTAACGTTCCATGCAATTACAACTCACAGTTTGTTATATTTTAATTGTACTGTACTTTAATTGTCTGTATCATGCGTGCGGAATAAATGGTTTTATTATAATATGATTATCAAGTTGAAAAATGCGATGCTTTTTATAGTGAGTTTATCTTTATTCACTTGTGTTGCGTAACTGGGATTCCTGTTTGGTGATTTTGGAGATTTAGGCATCAAATTGTACCCCCGACGACAATACTTTCATCTTCTTTTCTCTCTAGGATCTACTTTGCTAATGGGGTAGTTTGATTCGATCTTTGGGGCTACATTAAGTGAAAGCCAAAGAGAACGCTTCATAAACGACCAAATGGAGGATACTTTTTCTAAGCAATTTTCAACTCAGCTTACATAATAAGTCTCCTAGCTGTTGACATCAGTACCCTCTCTTTCATTGGTTCCAGAGTATTAGTCGTTATTTTCTTTTCATTGTCCCCGGTGTCAGGCGTCCGACTTGTTGCAGTACCTTACTAGAGATTTACAAATGTCACTCAAGCACGAAAACAAACAAGCAATTGCTCTTGGCGTTTTGATTATGCATAACCACTTATACAATGGGTCTTGATAAGGTTAATACGTAAGCGATTATATTTATATATATATATATATATATATATAGATATATAATATATTAAATATATATATATAAACAGAGATATAGACATTTATACATATACACACATATATACATTTATATATATATATGTAAATATATATATATATACACAAATATACATATAAATATATCTATATATACGTACATATATATATTTTATATGTGTTATATATATACATATATAACCACTTAAATATATATATATATATATATATATTTATATATATATATATATATATATATATATATATATATATATATATATATATATATATATATATATATATATATATATATATATATATATATATATATGCATACATATACATATATATATATTTATTCTATAAGACAGCGCTGGCTATTGTCGTTTCTAAATGGTATTCAACTTGCTTTAGAATAACAAAGGACATTGTCATCATATCATTACATTTTATGTACACTATAAATAGTAGCCTACCCGTTAAACGCATAATCGTTGCACGGCTTAGAACCTAATAATACAATTATAAAATTGACACATATTGGTATGAAAATGATTCGGAACAGATACGGGTCATGATATAGCGGCAATGTCTGCGCTCTATTAGCAAGCATGTGATTATGTCGAATACGATAAATATATGTATGTTTGCATGAACACAGGCAACACTCTAATAAACAATGTTGGCGTCGCTGATTACGGAGTTTATAAAGTGGAGGTGAGAGCAATCAGCAATAATAATTGAGAAGGGTGGCGCATGAGGCAATACTCATAAGTTTAGTCAGTGATGCTATAAACCTTGCGCATGGCTAGATCTCTTTATGTTGCAAAAAAAGTTGATTTAAGACAATATTGCACATATTATAGCAATATCTCACAATGAGGCTGCATAAATATTACTCATTGTAGGTCCATACGTAATATAGCCAATTATGCGTGCTATCGAAACACATATAGAACTTGTTGGTATATATTTGGGCCTTCCAAGCAATTCTGTCAAAAGAGAAACCATAATCAATCAATATGCATGGGAAAAGGTGTGGTTATTAAGTTTTGGGATAATAATTATTACTTCAACCATCTTATTTACCCCCAATATCCCCTTTTATAGTAATCATATTAAACGTGCGACAACAATTAAGTCAAACCAGCTATCTTTATAATCAATGTTTAATTTATTTACTACGGTGAAACCCGATTTGACTCAGAAATACAGATGCCCTGTACTAAGTGATTAACTTTTCAATAGGCTTGTAATTAAGTGAGGTCGATCAAATCCGTGGGTAAGGTGCACATAAACAATGTACAGACCGCTCTAGGTTGCGAAAATAAAAGTGATGACAAAGATATGTTTTGAACTGTTAAAACAAATGATGAACTATTGATTGCCACAATGACGTGTGTTCAAATGGCAATATATGCTAGTAGTGCAGGTAATAAATCGCATGCACAGTGACATAACGAAATGCCCACTGCATAGTGATATGGATTGAGGCTCTGTCCCACCGAGTAATGACCTCTGCTTTGCAGCACCTTATCACCTGCTTGGAGCAGCAACAAAACCAATATTTTTGGCAGAAAATGCACGAATTGTGCTTATTTTTGACCAGCTGAGTTTGTTGTTACCCGACTCAACCCAACGTGCAGCGGATAGTATAAATACGGCGAAATAGAAAAGACAACGGACAGCATACTGATGTTTGAGTTTAGTAAAAGAGTTTACACCTACGCTAGGAGAGCTCACCCAGCTCTCCGCACGAGAAATTATGTGAATACGCCACCTGTCGTAAAGAGCATTGCTCGTCCTGCATAGCTTGAAATGTCAACATCGTGGGGGATATTACGCTGTCCAATATTTTGGCTCAACTGCGAGCGTATTAGGTGTCGGCGGACATCTTCTAGCAACCATTGTGAGTCAAGGGTGTTCTGAGAGAAGTGATTCCGTCTTATCGACTAAAGTCAAGTTTGAAGGTAAATAATGAAACAGAACTTTTTATCATCTCATATATGATTTACATCTTAACAACTAGTCTTTCTACCGAGATTATCATCATTATTTGCTAAGCCATTCACAAATCAGTTAACATTTGTGCAATTTTAGAGTCAGTTATGTCGGCATATGTCAAGATAGGAACAAGCCTGCAGAGAGTATAGAGGACTCAATGGATGAGCATCATACTCCTGAAGTCTCAAGTGCTTGTGAAGAAACAGTCATTACAATTGTTGAAAAGCATCTGTTAGAGACCGTAAATTTGTCACACCCCGCCTACTGAAAAATATTGAGGTAGAAATATATTTATATAATAAGTAATCAGAAATTTCTATAACAGCTAAAGGGACGGCAGATGGAAGATTAATGGCAGCATCAGACATTTCCTTCTGATAACAGCTCATGATGGATACTAACATGGCGCCGGGACGACTGTCTTAAAGCGCCGAAGATGCAGATGTATCTCTGCTTTCGCGGAATAAGGTAAGACAGAGATCAATTTTGTAGCATAAGCATGTACATTTACTGCTTTTGAGTATTGTTGGTACGTAATGTGTTATTTATTATGGCGCTGTAGCGAACAACAGCGCCATACACTGCTCCGGTTACAGCACGGACAGTTGAAATGTATAAGTTGCCACCCGATATCAAGGCTATAATAGACATTGCCCGTATGCTAACCATGGCAGTCCATCAGGGTTATTTCTCACACCAAGAGGTAAATGTCCTCGCTTACATTGCAGGTAATATCGATCGTCAAATACGCGGCAAGCTGTGCAACTTGCGTTGGGTAAAAATCAGTAATGTAACTGATTTGAATGACAATGCCTATCAGTTTATTAGATGTAAGAATTATGCAGGTACACATTAGGGTCTGAGTGTTCCCAGCTAGTTGCTGGTAAAATAATCTGTGATTACTGTTGTACTTTTTACATGGATACAAACCATTTGAAGTTTACATGCAAATAAACCATGTACAATTTATTTATGTTGTATTTCACTCTTCCATACAAAGCTTACTCCACTGATTGGCGTGTTACACATTAATGTTCCTTATTATTATACAAAGGACGAATTTGATAATCTTCTTCTGGTATGAAAATATGGAGAA
Source organism: Urechis unicinctus (assembly GCA_034190875.2). Classification (NCBI taxonomy): domain Eukaryota; kingdom Metazoa; phylum Annelida; class Polychaeta; order Xenopneusta; family Urechidae; genus Urechis; species Urechis unicinctus. Next base: position 39,753,852 of record CM067358.1, on the reverse strand, counting down.
ATATCAAAATTCATCAACACTGTCAAGATGGAGGATTTGCAGCCAAAACTGTGAATGGATAAGCCTCCATGGGGAAAATGTGCGGAACATATCCACACCCAGAAAAATAAAGTGCCAATCCTGATCATTAAGACGCGAGGAAAGCAACGTCGCTGTGACTCCTATTTATCCACGTTCTTACTTACCAATAGCTGTCAGGTGCATAGAGATAATAAAAGGTGGTATGAAATTGATGCAATTATGTCTGTTGCGCAGTGGGTATGCTGTATGAGATGTATTATGGAACGCTGAAATAGGTCCTTTTAACACCTAAATAACATAAAAATCACAACTTCACCGGATACATTTGACCCTTCGCGTGACCCTAATGGTCCAACAAATGCTAATGTCTACACCATGTCAGTTCCCTCGCTCTTTTCGATTGGTTGCCATGAAATATCACCATCTACAGCGCGGTCATAGAAATCAAGGACAGTGAACAGCGCGTACGCTTTGAGAGGCAAACGGTTTTCGATTGGATTACCATAAACCGACTTATTTATCCAGCTGATATTCATTAAATATTGCACATACTTTCCCTATTTGTAAGCATATTGAGCGACCGGTTTGGCCTGTGGAAAGGCACTGCGAAACTATATTTTCCGGTTCTCGTCAATCATAGTGACGTCAGCCCAGTGTTCCCATTAGCTTTTGTTTATATCACAGTAGCGTCACCTAACGATTGCAATGTTTAATGATTTGGGAAGCAATCACCACAGAGACACTCAAAGTGAACTCTCTTAGCAAAGCTATAACCTCTTAGGCTTAGTCACTAATTAAGTTTAGACGGGCTATAATTGATTTAATCATGAGTTTATAAGACTCAATTTAAATCCTATTTGGTTATTGTGAATATCGCATTCCTGCAAGACTCAAGGAGCAGAGTTGATTGTTTGACAAATATGGGACTTGCAATAGTATTTTGCTATGTAACCTTAAGTTACTAGCTGCATTTAACATTAATGTACTGGTTTCAAAAGTATACAACAGCATTTTATGTGTTTTAAAGTACCAACGCATTGATGTTAAAAGTAATAATGATTATAACAGCAATACATGATACACGTATATTCCATTGGTGTGATATTACAGCATGTTTATACATTTGTAAAGGAACCGATTGAGAAACATCTAATGCCTATTAATTGACTTAGTTGATCTCGGCGTGGCAGAAATAGACTAGGGGTGATTCGTGAGTACGTGGTGTATGACATTACATTCCTATGCTATACCCGACAGAAATTCCAAGTCGTTCTTCTCCTTCCCGGCGCATAAGCTAAGATAATTGCTTCAGTCCATATGACGTATATAGGTATCTTACTTGTATCTTATTTGGCATAAAGAGGTAAGGAGTGTTTATTCAATCGCTCAGAACTCCCCTGGTTTAAGCTTGATCGATCTTAGAAATATCTGCGGAGGAGAACTAGAAAACATGAGTTTAGAAGATCTCAAATTTGGAGCCATGCATGATCATTATATTCCCAATTTATGCAAACGTTTTGTTTGCAGCACTTATTTATTGAAAAGGGTTTGTAGAATAAGTTAAGTTTGAATGTTGACTGCTTGCACGTACAAATAGTGATTCTTGGGACGCTGGGGTATCCTGACCTCCCATGGGTGTATGTGAAATATAGATACCATTATTAATGATTTGATGTTTATATCGGGACATACGTTTTCAAGCATATTGCCCACAGAAGAAATACTTCCGCTCCCACTGTGAACAGCTGAATGTATTCATAATACTTAGTCGATTATTCTTGTTTGCATAGTTATAACTTTCCGGGTGGATTGTGAAACTCATTCGACGACATTTCAAAGTCAAATCTGATAAATAACGTAGATAGATGACCATACATTACCATCTTAAACGCCTAATAACAACACCTGCCTTTATTTATTTGTGTTTGTGCCGGTTAAGTGCAGGTGTGTGATATTGATGCTTGACTTTATTTGTACTTCTATGGAGTTCGCTGATATAAATTACTTGCCTCACCGAAATGAGATTACGAATGAACACGAATATTAGCAGTTTCCTTCCTCGCATGCAACCTGGTGATATTGCCAAGGATGAAAACCATTAATACGATTTAAGACTTCATCACGTCCCGTTATGTTACCACATAAAATGTCCTCGTAACAGCATATCTATATCACCTAAATGGTGATTGATACTTTGCTAACGATGGCCTGACACAGGTCTTCATAAGAAGAGGCTGTTTTGAGGCTAGTCGCCTGGTGCCACCGCAGCAACACAGCCGTCGCTTCCAGGGGACAATGTAAAATGTTTGATCGTGTTAGAGTTGCAAGATGATAAATGATGCATTGGTGATACATACAACTTAATATTTTCTTCTTCAAAATACTATTCAACACTTTATCAAGAAATGGTAATCAGACCGACTGTTTACTTACATTGGTGGCTCGTAGGATGAACGGAATGTTGTCATTGGAACGTGCGTACCTCAATGCTTATTGTGATTAAGCAGGAAATTATGGCCGCACTTTGATACCAAAACTATCACCATTGAAAGAAGCAATATACTATTGTAGATTTATGTTTCCCAAAGAGCAGATTTATTATAATGAGCTACCTGTGCCCAGTACAGCAGCTCATGTTAGAGATATACAACAGTGTGTGTGGGACAAATACTGCTAGACCAAGTCTTTAGCAGTCACCTTCTCTGGCTCTAGTCCACAATTATTTAAGATTCGACGCAAAATAGAAACAATGGCTTTAGCTTTTGCAACTGATAATCGTCATCGATCAGACAGCCGGCTAAGTACCCACACAAATACAGAATTCCCACTTTTGGACGTCAGCCTCCAGTATACGTCAGTTGTTAACTACTCAGTTTGATGTTAGACGCAGCTTTGTTACTGGCTACTTGCGTACGTTACGCTTTATATCATGATTTTACCATTGTGTGATATCGATTTAGGAAGTGTATTTCTAATGATCTGTTTCTATAGATCACAATATATCTATGGTTTATCAAATAGGGGTAGACAAATGACTGCTGTTTACATATTTATAATCATTAGTTGTCTGGTCTTCATGGCTGCAATTTGTTTTATATACCCAATAGGCATATAAGCTACATTCTATGCTGATTCTCCTTTAAACAGGTTGTAAATATAAAGCTTGCATCACTGTTAATCTAGTTGATTTGAGTACTTTACCATCTTACCAATTTTCACCCGCGTATTTACCGCGCTTGGATGAATGTAAGGTAATAGTGCGACTATTCTGCAAATTATATCTTCACATTAGCTACGTGCTAGAATCAGGTTAGATTGAAAGGAATTTGTCAGAAGTGTATACAGCGTGAAAGGCGCACTTGTCTGAAACGTTGGCAACTGAAAAGAGGGTGGGGTGGGGGCTGGGGTCAGGAGCCGATGGAGATGATCGGTGTTAGTGAGCACATTTCAATATCGTTGACATCTGCGAAAAGGGTACTATCAATTAGAATACACTAGTTTAATAAAGCTTTTATTATGCTAATAAACGTAATTACGACCGCGTAATCATTGCCGCATAAATTACCTTTAGGTTTGCATTGACATATGTAGTTACGTCACAAAAACGAGCAAGAATGCTTATGAGTGGTATGTATATTTATTAAGCAAATATATTATTAAGAAAAACACAGGAATAAACTTGCTCCAGTGACCGCCGCTGAAACGAGAAGTCATACTTGTATACTCACTATCAGATCAAAACCATAAATGTGAAATACTGCATCTGTTTAATATATTTGCAATACTCAATCTGGGGCTATGATAGCACAGGAACGGAATCGCTTTTACTGAACAGTTGGATCCCAAGACGTCCCCTACTAGCCGTACAAACCGAAGTTGACATATATTTAAGGATTTGAAACAATTCTTCAGTACCAATCGAAACCTGGATGATACGATATCACAGAATTCAGGTACTTATGTTAGCGAGTTTATCAAAGCAATAACTTTTACAGATGTTGTGTTTGTTATTAGCAAATAACATTGACATGGGCGAAAGTCTATGAACACTGTTTGACTCTTAATACCTCACGCACCTTTCAATAGTGGCGGTATGTCTCTCATTATCAAATTAACCAAAATTACATCATAGTAGTACACGTTGATAGACAACATTTGCTGTACAGTCTTCAGCTGTAATATCAACCATTTCGAAGGAATACTCTCGACGGGCATAATTGATTATTTCCCTTTCTTTGCTTTCAATGATTTTAAATCCGAAACCTATTGTGTGGGTCATACATATCTTGTCCAAAACATTCATGATGAAAATTTTAAATCTATATTTACAGTTTTAGTTTGGATTGATATAAAAGCAGAGAAAAGAAATGTAGGTATTAATCATAAGAAAATACAAAGAAGTAGAGTGTACATTTACAAATGTAATTCATGGATAACAAGCGGCATTCAAACGTCGGTGGAAATAAAAAAGTAAATTGGCGTCATATTGTAAAAATGACTTCACAAAGCAATGTTTTACAGAAAAATTAATGAGGAGCTGAATCAATTTACCCGGTTTGTCAAAAAAGATTACGCCAATCCTGAAATATTAATTAATCTTCTCGCTTCGCTGGTTAGCAGAATAACTGGTCCATTTGGCAGTGATTGAACGTCGGGTTCTCTCCATCTAACTGAAGTATGGCGAAGGTACTGACAAATTCTTAGGCAAATTGTAAGGTTTTCTAACAGCATATGTGGCTAAAATCTTCCCCATTGCTTGATTAAAGACTATAAATAAGCTCATACTCTTTATATATGTTTGTGCACTCGTTGCGTGAGTTCTTCTGCTAGTTCAAGGTAGGCTGAATAGATCAAACCATTTTTCTCAATTGGTATGGTTGCAAGTATCTTGCGACTTTTGGTTTCTAGAGATAATTCCCGGTTCTAGAAAGGCTCTAAGCTTCATATGATAGCAGCTTGTAAAGTTTAAAATATTGCTGACGTGGACTAGCAACTGGATTTTATTTTTCAAATACGTACCGGGATTCAAGTTAAACAAACTGTTCGTTTTTAATAGCTTAGCCTGAGGATATTCCATTGCAACCCGCAGCGACCGCGTTCCGTGTTAAAAAAGGGTAGATCGCCATCTAGCCCATTTCGAGGCGTGATGCATTTCGCATTTTAACTTGATCCCAAACAGAATTGTTTTCTAGAGCAGTAACGCCTGAGTGCAAAAAGAAGTAATACGGTGCAGATCGAAAATCAATCAAATTATGCCATCGCCAAAATCATGACAATGTTCTGCGACGTTGCCGTTAAGTAGCTGTCAATGTGTGAGTTAAGGTTGGTGATCCAATGGCACACAATGTATGTCCCTGGGTTGAGCTTACACACCCACCACACACGCACACACACACACGCACACACACACGCACGCACACACACACACACACACACACACACACACACACACACACACATAAACACATACACACAGATGTTATATCAGTACTTTGAATATCAAGATATCCTTCGGGCAATGGTGCTGGTAGCAGATCTATGTAATTGCTGCCAACGCATATATTTTGTAATTCGTCTGTCCTGTTTGAGGGTTGTAGTCGTATACCCATGATTTAGGATGATTACATTTTCCGAATGACATCGTCACGTAATTGTAGTACAATTTAACTGAAGGCTATCCATGTAGTTTGCAAAGTGCTTCCTTATGCCATAGCGCAGATATTGCATTAGCTGATTAGATTAAATGATGGTTTGAGGCAGCGGTCGTAAAAACATTACACATTTTGCGTTCATTGAAGTTGCTGTTGAGTAGATGGGCGATTTCGGCGCTACCCGCACCCTTTCTCTGTCACCTTTACTTAGCCGTTGCCGTATTGCCTGCTCAAGACAGCTCATGCGACTGGTAGTATTAACTCTAGAGCGCTCGAAAATATAGCCTAATAAAGCAGTATATCATGATAATTGAGAGCATACTCCGCATTGATCAGCATCAAAATTCCATATGATGCAGTTTGTCTGAGTAAGCATTGTTTCCAAGCAAGACAGTTTGGGGAAATCATATCCTGTGCCATGCAATTGATAAAAGGTTAGATGAAGTACACAAGTTTATCAACACATACATAAATAAACATAATCTAGTATGACGTTAATGATGAATCATCCTCTACTTTTAAATGCCGGACCATTGCTGACCATTCTTTGGTTAACCATATATATGCAATAGCGTAGGATAGTTTCATGATTTAAATACCCGAAAACGCAAATTTAGTCACCGTTTGAGGTTAAACGGACTCCATCAACCAGGTAACTTCACACAATGTTAAATGACACTAGCATCCATATACTAAACGGTCACTGGATGCTGTCCCGCCTGTGTGAGCAGATCATTTAATTCAAACAGGTGTACAATTGTATCAGCAATGGTTGCTAGGTTTATAATTATGCTTGCGCATGTCATTATTTGCGTCGTGGCTTCTATGGCTGTTTACATTGCTCAGAAGAGCCACAATCTAGAATGTAATTCTATAAGAGTACCATCAGTTCCATCAGCTCAGCAGAAGTAACGTATTTACGAGCAGTGAGTGGTCGAGAGTTGGTTACGTATACATTTCATATAGCGTCAATCAATTCATCGTCTTTGAACCCATGCGATCTTTGCGCCTGTTGTATTGCAAAAAGAGCAGTTGTTTATGTCATTCTTATAACCGCTATAAACAAGACTACGTGCTAATTATCAACGCATTGGCAAGGCACTGTAGCCCAGAAGAGTGCAACTGCACCTAAGTTATTCGTTTAATATGAACTTGACCGACACGCTTTGCGAAGTTACCTGTAAGCAAATGTATCTTAGGGGCGGCTTATCTAATAAATAATGGATCACCCACGTGCCGTTAATCATTTATGCATATCTTGTGCTACGGTTTTACTTTTATTTTGCCGTGGTCATAATTTTTTTTTACGATAAAATATATCATGCCATGAAATGGAGCAAACGCTGGTGAAAAGTGATACTGTATCCTGAAAATTTATCCGTTGTACGTCGGATTTTTTCAGCTGCCGGGGTAAGCGACAAGTTGTTAGTGTATGTTAAGTGGGGAACGTGACGTAACGGACGCTGTCCTATTATAACTCTATATAAGTATATATACGTATGTATATATACATGTATAGTTATTGTTGACACTGTTTTGGTGTTGAAATGAAATGATATGATAATGAATAAGTTAAGTTAACCTAGTCACAACAGCATTCTTCATGCTATGCGTTGAAATTAATATTATATTTAGCTTTGAGTTAGAACGCCTGGCCTTATCACAAAAGTTTAACGTATCGTTGGAAAGGTGTTATAGAAGCATATTTAAAGAAAACATTATCATCATGAATGGGTTGTTGATGACGTAAATTGCAATTTTTATACATCATAATGACAACGTCTATCTTACGTTTCATTTGCTCACCGGCGGCCAAAGTCGTTTCGCTTATGTGGCCCTCTCTAACAATGCTCAAATGCGCACTGGTAAGACAGAAGGAAACCCTAATCGAACTGGTATACTTTGTTAACCTCAGATGCCGTTATAGATGCAACTTAGTGAAGATTGAAATTCTTACTGTCTAGTCAAATGTACTTGGACTCACCCAACGAATCAGCAAGGCGGACAAATGCAATCAGCATAACTTGTAATCAGGGGACATTAATGGCATCCAAAGAGTGGAAAATCAAGTTAATCGTACAACTATATTATCCAGAAAACGTTTGAATTAGTTGCTTTGTGATTTATGAAAACAAACAACTTGTCTTCAATCATGTCCTTTAGATAGTCGCTGATCACAATGAGTTGTCACATGCACACATTTACAAGCACACAAACACACACACACACAAACACACACATACACACGCACACACACACATTTATATATATAAATATATATATATATGTATCTATATATATACATATATATATGTATATATATGTATATTTATGTATAAATAAATATTTACATATATACATATATATATATATATTTATATATATATATATATATATATATATTTTATATATATATGTATATATATGTACCAAATATTTATATATTTACATATATATATATTATATATATATAGAGAGAAAACGAGAGAGAGAGTATGATAGAGAGAGCGAGAGAGAGGTTTACACAAATATATAAATTCATATATATATATATATACATATATATATATATATATATATATCCTATATATATATATATAGTTTCATACATATATATATATTTATATCCTAGATCCACAAGTTAACTACATGTCACCTGTCACTACCCCCCCTCATCATACATACGCCATATTCATGAGCTAAGTTACATATAAAATTCGAAAGCTGAAGTGAGTTAATAAAGTTGTTATTAACCCTACATCAGGAGTTCTAGTCTTCATTATCACAAGTGCGTTTCGTGCGCATCTCCATACCACAGATCACGATATGACACATGGATATATATATATATATATATATATATATATATATATATATATATATATATATATATATATATATATATATATATATATATATATATATATATATATATATATATATATATATATATATATATATATATATATATATATATATATATAGATATATATATATATCTCTTTATATATATATATATATATCTATATATATATATCTCAATATATAAACTATTTATATAAAATATATATATACATTTAGGGTGGCAATTTTGTGCCTAATGATGCCCTTAACACACTGATTTTTTCAGATTTTTAAATTAATTTTATACCCTCCCGTCTAGCGTTTTCTGGAAAAATTACGATATTTGGTCCAAAGTATAATATTTGCACATATTATATTGATTTTCCTCACAAATTTTAAAGGTAAGTGAAGTATAACAGACTAAACATATTTATCATGGTAATATAAGTGTATTGCACTATTTTATACAGCTCCAAAATAGGAATTTTAATGCAAAACATGCATTTTTACACACAAAAGTGGCATTAGTGGTAAAGGTCTTTGATATGATATTGTTGTATCATGCTCTCCCTATACTTGTTCTGTGACAATGCTCTATACCTTAAATATGCTATGTATCAGTAGATGCAAGGAGCAAAACAATAATTGTGTGGTGCTGAATGAATGCAGCAGAACAATTACTGTGTGTCACAGAGTGAATTCTGCAGAATAATCTGGATCGTAAGACATTATTGAAATTGACAACACAAGTGGCTACCAGATACCATATGTCTTCCACACAGCACCTAGCGATGGTATCAGCAACAGTTGTAGCTGCTGGTGGGGACATGCAAGAAATTGTCGCAAGTTCAGCTACCATCAAAAGCCATCATAAGTCAACCCAACAAGAAAAGGCTAAAGAAATCCGAGCAAAAAAAAGTTAGGCCTAGGTACCCTGTGGTCCACTGGGACGGCAAGATCATTGACTATGCATTAGGTACGCATGATGACTGCAATGCCGTGGTTTTAAGTGGACCAAGTGACTGTCCCCCAACATTCTTAGGAGCCCCTATTGTTAGGAGAGGAACAGGAGAACAGCTCTGCAACTCATGCTTAGACATTCTCCAAGTCTATGATATCCCCCGAGAGTCCATTGTTGCTGGTGTGTTTGATACCACAACCTCTAACACCGGCATCCAGCAAGGCTGTTGCATCCGCTTGGAGCAGGCTGTTGGCCATGCGTTTCTGTGGAATGCTTGTAGACACCACATGGCAGAGCTACACATCAAGCATATGTGGTCAAGCTTCATACCTGCCACAAAGGGTATGTATATTTACTTACAGTTACACTATACAGACCAGATCTACCAATATTGTGTATACTAGTAAACCAGTTTTAATGTACATTGTGCAAATCAGTAAGAGTGTGTTTGACCAAAAGTATATATCTTATAGGTCCTGTGGAGCCCATATTCAAGCGCTTCCAGGAGTAGTATCTCCCTCTAGCCAGAGCCGCTGCAGCTGCAGTACCACCTCAAGTGTTCCCGGATCCTAATGGGCTGGCACAGTGGGAGTGGCCTGCTGACTTTGATGGTTCTCCAACTTGACCGTACACCTTGGTCACCACCCTTGCTCTGGAGTCAAAGCAGTGGGCCAGGGACCGGTTGGTGGCCAACACCTTTGAGAGGGAGGACTACCGTGAGCTGACAGAGATCATCTACTTCTACCTGGGGGGTGATGTGAGTTCAATAATAGCCTTACTAGTTAGATAATCTGTTCATGAATTAAATATCAAACACCACTAGTATATATGAACTGTCTGTCTTTGCAGGTACCCAGGGGATTCAGAATGCGAGGACCAGGTGCCAACCATTCAGCACGTTTCATGGCCAGTTTGCTCTACCTGATGAAGATGCAGATTCTCAGCAATGTGTGGCCATTGACACCCCGGTTGAAATATGTGGTCCTGAAGATGTCGCAGATCCTCACCCTTCTGTATGGGGCTTACTTCCTACAATCTCGTCTGACAGCTCCTGCATCCCGCAATGATCTTGGCTTCTACTATGCAGATAAGGCATATGCCTCAGTGGAACAACAGGCTGCCAGGGAAGGGCTCGAGAGCATCAAACGGCACCTTTGGTACCTGGTGCCAGAGCAGGTCGTACTGTGCCTCTTCGATGATGGAAGAAGATGAGCAGAACGAGGTAGCAAGGGCTCTGGTAGCACACCCTGCACCACCTGTCTTCCATCCAGGCAAACCAAACTTCCAGCCTGTGATTGACCTACTGGGAGAGACCCGCCCAAGTCTGGCAGTGTTCGTCAGTGAGCGATCTTGGCTGCTGTTTAAGCTATTCAGAAGCAATACAGACTGGCTGCTCCGAGAACCAGCAACTTGGCCCCAAGATGCAGCCTATCGGGAGCTGAAGGAGCTAGTGAGGGACCTGAAGGTGGTCAATGACTGCGCTGAGCGTGCCGTCAAGGACGTGCTGGAGTACGCAAATGCTAAGTGTGACGCAGGACATATCGACGATGTGATATTGGTTGGAACGGATCACAGCTGTCGGCTGTCGCACCTCCTCAAGGCTGACTTAAATGCCACAATCTAAGACTGAGAATGAAACCCTAATGCATGCAAAATGCATTTCGTTGTACTGAAGTTGCTACTGAATGGACAGGAAGTCCTATTTCAGTGATCAGATGCTTCAGTTTTTGTATTGTGTAATGAACAAGAAGGCATGATAAATAAAACTATTGTCTGAGTTTTTGCTATTTTAATGACTTTTTTTCCTTCCAAACTGTACACAGTACATCATATAAGCATAAAAATAGAATACACCAATCATGTTTAGACAGTTAAACATCATGAAAGTATGAAATATTAATTGTAATTCATTTTGAATTGCATAATACATAAAAAAATAGCTGAAAATCGTCATTTTTCCAGAAAACGCTAGACGGGAGGGTATAAAATTAATTTAAAAAATCTGAAAAAAAAATCAGTGTGATAAGGGCATCATTAGGCACACAATAAAACCAGGGGAGCATGCGTTTTCAAAGGAAAGGTTTTTTTGAGCCACCCTAATATATATATATATATATATATATATATATATATATATATATATATATATATATATATATATATATATATATATATATATATATATATATATATATATATATATATATATATATATATATATATATATATATATATATATATATATATAGAGAGAGAGAGAGAGAGAGAGAGAGAGAGAGAGAGAGAGAGAGTTTATGTTTGTTTGTAAAGACATGTTTGGTGGTGATAGGCGATAACCCGTTCGCACATAAAATAGAACGCTCCATGTTGAATTTGGCCCTTTTACTACGCATTTGCGTGATAGTACATCTAGACAGAATAACGGTGTTTTATTCTGCCCTACCTATTGCTGACACAAAGAGGCAAGTCACAACACTAGATGTGTATCAAAATATGAACACTCCACTTATCGCCTTACTCAGTTAACCTGGCAAGAGGAATAATGATATAGCGGGCTAACCTAGTTGATCATTTATACTTTTTTCCTACAATCGTGCTGTTACGTTGAGGTGCGCGCGTGCACGTGTGTTGGCCTGTTTGTGTAATTGCTAGCTGCCCATTTCGTATTCCGCCAGGTGAGCAGAGCACCATACCCTGTTTCGTAAGCCATTGCTCTCAACTATGCCATCAGCTAGATAAAGGTGCCAACCTTTACTGAATTGTGCGACCGTGTTAATAACGGCTTAAGTAGTTGGTTGAAATGACAACAACATGAAACATTGGTTATGGAGTGAACTCGTCTATATGTGTTACTTACCGGCACATCAGCTTGTAATCGTAGAGGACTGATGTGCTAATGTTGTCATGGTAAGCTTAAATCAACCCTCTATGAAGTCTCATCCAACGTACACGCAAATGATCATTCAAGTATAAGCTTACTTAAGGAGAGATGCGCTAACTACGCTTCCCGCACACTGTAATCTTACTCGTGGCTATGGCGTGTACTTCGCTTCACTCATTTACCTCTGGTTATAGAAATGTAGTTATAACCAAGCGTAGGGAGTTAATATCATGATTAATTGCGTAAAATACCTTAGGAGGTGTGCTCGTGGTGTCGCAAATACGAAGTTCTGTGTAAGCTTGTTTGAGTAATTTTTATTTGATCGAGCTTATATTATGCTGTTCCGTTCATGGCGACAAATAATCACGATGTACACAAGAGGTGAATGGCACCACAAATTATAGACATCTGCATTTATAACGTCGCGATAAAACCATATTGCTGTTACCCAAAATCAAAATGAGGTGTCGCGATGGTATTCAGCCTCCTCGCTGAAACATAACTGCTCCAATCACCCACAATCTGTACTCAATGCCCAATATTAATTGCGTTTGTACACCTGACCCCTAACTTCTAATCCATCGCTGCACCCGGTAGCAAAACAATAATTAGCAAAGATCCCTGCTTGTGTTTCCCTTCATATTTAGGTCTGAATTACCAATTTATCGTTGATGTTCGGTTCGCAGCATATGATCATCAAGACTATAAATTATTCCGCGGCATTATATTCCTATATGCTGCGCATTGTCAAATAAGACAATCATGTTTAATACTTTGAAAGCAGCGACACGTATCCTCAATACGCATCTTGCTGAGCCAGAACAAAACTGATAAAGTCAACATCGACCAGAACAACTGATTGTAAGCAACAACTTTTAACTATGTAGTGTTTTGCTGAGTCATCCAAACCAATGCTTATCAATGAGCAGGTGTATCAAACTGATGATCCACCATATATGTACCAACAGCAATATGTAAGGGTTAGAATCAAGTTAGAGATCTGTCGCAACTAATCTCCTCGACGACAAGTTTCTGTCGCACATGTACGCACATCAGCATAAGGGGAAGAAATGCTCAGCCAGACCTGCAAATCAGATACATACCGAGAGTAACAAAGGATGTGGCCCGCATATGCACATTGATATAGAAACCTCTAAAAAGCCGTTAAAAGAAAGTCCTGCTTAAAGATAGTAAACTGTGCCTGTGTGCAATCGCAGAAACACAATCAGCTTACCTCAGCCATGTTTCACACACCTAAGCATTATACCTATTACAATATGTGAGCTAAGGTATAAATGAATGGGAGAGCAAAAAGGGCGTATTCATAATATCTTTCAAGCAATTAAATTGCATTTTTCGTTCCATATCTTCGTCGGCAGAAATTTTATAGCCTTTTCTTGTGTGCATCAGTATATTTGCAATGTGGGTATCAGATACACGTCTTTGAGAAGACGGTCGTTACGTGATTTATGTTCTGTGCAATATCAGGCTATATTTCCGTGCATGAGTTCATTTGTAATCGGACAGCTTTGACAAGAACATGCGGTACTAATACTAATCAGCTATGTCGTTAATTGGAATCACAAATTCACTTTTGGAAAGAAATGCTCAACAAGACCTGAATTTGAGATAGTAACAACGGCATGGTAAGCTTATGCTCTTGATAAAGAGCGTATAAGTTAACTGTGCCTGCGTGCATCAGGAACTCACATCCTCCATGCCGCACACACCTAGGCATTACACATATTTATATGAGCAAAGGTATAAGTGAGTCTTAGTGTATTAAGTGCATATTAAATCTAATCTTTCGCATTTTTCTGTTTCAATCGCGTGGCTCTTTCATTTTCGGATCAGTGTGTATTCAGTTAAGGGTAATAGTTACTTAGTCTCTTTGCCGTACTTATATGTACTGTGCAATATAAGCCGATTGGTGCGGGAGTACATATGACCGCTCAATGTATTATTCACCATTCGGAAAGTTACTATTTGTGTTAGCTTCAATAACAGTTAAAGAAAAGGTTGATTGTGCCATTATCTCGTATATTTCAAAAGATGCAGGTGATGCTAGTCAACATCCAACGTGGATAAAGCACTAACCCAAAGCCTAGGGTCACTTCTATCCGATAAATGATTATTTGCGACCTTCATATTCTCGAGAGACGGCGCAAATTACCGGCCTCGAAATTATCGTGATGAAAAGACAGGTGCCGCATAATTAAGGGAATGGGTCCGTGCTATTTATATGAGATAGAATTTTGTAAAATTTAGCAAATATGTTCCTTGAAGCCCCAAAATAAGATTTCCAGAAACAAAAATTTGGGTACCCAATCTGGTTTGGTTGCTCTGACAACTTGATTGATACCCCTGTCACGCCAATATCGGCCGCGAGATGACACTTTTTGAGAGTGATACTGATCACACATTAAATACGATAATTAGTAAAAATTTCAATATAAATAGTGCTACATATGACTTATATGTGTATGTAATGACAGATATGTGCCTTTAAGTAGAAATCATGCTAATTGAGTAAGTATAATCAGAGTGAAATTAAAATTAATTAACTGTATAATTGATGATTATTTGCGGCAAAAAAATATTTTTTTACCCTAAAAAGGTCCGGCCAAAAAAAGAACCGATAGAAAATTCCTATTTTGCGCTATTTTGTAAATTAATGTATATGCTACATCTATAGAAAATATGAACTGGTATAAGGAATGTGACGCTTTGATGTTAGCACTGGGGTCCCACCGCCACATATCGAACAGTTCATAGTAAACACACTTGCATATCCAATGAGCTTCTGCGACTCAATGTCACTGAGCTGTGGATCGTTTCCACACACAACACAGCCATTCTTCAGCTGTTTGGCTAAGTGTTCCACATTGATAACACGATTACCCTCTGTAAGTGTGTTTGTTGTGACGGCTACACAAGTATCTGTACTATCCTCTATAGCAGAGATCGGGGAGGAGGCAGGCCGGTACTCATGTATAGCCAACGCCTCTTCGAAACTCACCTCGTCTGTTTTTTTGCTAGAATTATGCCTTCGAAGCTTCCAAAACTGTTCTAGTTTTTCTTTTTTGCCTTTAGAGTTTTTCCATACATACATATTGACAGTGTGTTTTGCCAGGTTGTTGGCGCGGCTGACAGTCGGCTAGAAATAACAAAACGCGCCGTAAAACATGTGCAGGAAGTGTGCGCAGTAGATCACGGACCCATTCTCTTATATATGAACGCAAATGCCCACTAGGTGTAGTTTCTGAGTGCAGTATTAGTGCCTTCGTCATAACTCCAATGATATAATGGAATGATTGAATTCAAGGCCCATGTCATTTATGTAGTATACACAACAATGACAAGAACATGCAGTACAAATCGGTTATAAGATACGTTGGTCTCGCCAAGTCCGATAGGAAGCAAAATCGATAATTGATCAGCGGTAAAGAACTGAGACATACTCAATCAAACCTGCGAATTCAGGGAAATGCATGTTGCAACAACGAAGTTGCAAACATGTGACATTGATAAAGAAGCCTACACTCGGTAACAGTGCCTGTGTTGTGATCATATGTACACCGTGACCTTACACCAGCCATCTTACACACACCTAAGCATTACGCTTTACAACAAAGGTATAAATGATTGGGAGTGTATTACGTGCGTATTCATAATAATTGCGCATTTTGCGTACCACATTATCATCTTTCTTTTGCGCATCGGTGTCAAATATGTGTAACAATTATAAATTTTCTGAGAAGAAAGTCGATACGTGATATACGTACTGAGCAATATAAGTAAATGTTATCAAATGCCATTAGACAAGTTACGATCTTTGCTTATTCAATAATACGGAAAAAAATATTATTTCTCCTAGTTACAAAACTGTGTCACAAAACAGTGGTTCTAGAGTTTAGAAGTTTGCGGATAATCTTTGTTGTATTTCGGCAATTTACCACGATGCTAGATATGACCATTGTACTCCAGAATTGCGGGTTTAAAACTGACATCGTGTAATCTCAATGACCATTTGCAAAACCTCGGACTTGTCAGTGTATGTGACACAACAAATCCAAAAAGGGTAAACAGTTCTTGTGCTGTAAGAGCGATAACTCTTGTCAGCAAGTTTCGGAAACCCATGCAAATATGCTCGATGGCAACGTAGTGTTACGATATAAAAATAACATATGAGGCCTATACGTTTATTATATAAATCACTACCCCAAACGTATTTCAATGAACTAAGCAACGGTAAAGCGTTGGATCATTAAATGGTATTTCATTGGCACATGGACGTATGATGTTACAGACCCTGCAAATGCATCGCAAGTTAAGCCATACACTCGTCAATTATATTGGCGTCAATATGATATACTGACTTAAGACTCATGTGTCAGGCCTTCCATGATTTTCGTTTGATGAACTGATAATTCTGCTGGCTAGTTCTATTGAATACGGTATGATTTGAACTACTGCGCATCGTTAATATATTTGTGTGTGAATTCGGTTTCAGACGTGAAATAGGCAATCCACGTACATTCGGTATGTGTCTCCACACAACGCAGCTCTAGACTGTCCAAAAAACACTTCCAAACGGAAGCATACCGTACAAAAGGCACGGAGGCGTGTTGTATATAGCTGTAAGTCATAGATTGCATCACGATATTGCCCTAAACAAACTGGCACCTCAACGCAGCATATGTTGCTTATTGATATTTATCTTAAATAGGCCCTCTGCCACCCTAGGGCTGGGTCATCCTAATCTGAATATTAAGGACACATTTTTTTATCGCCGCCACAAGATTGCTTAACATTATGTACTCTTATAAATAGATTTCCTTAGCCAAATGTGTTGTATATTACAGCAGTATGACAAAATCACCGCACACTGTCTTGTGTCTCGGACGCGCTTCTGTCATTTAACACTCCAACATGTATATATATATATATATAGGCCATCTGCCACCCTAGGGCTGGGTCATATATATATATATATAGATATATATATATATATATTCATATATATATATATATATATATATATATATATATATATATATATATATATATATATATATATATACATATATATATATATATATATATATATATATATATATATCTATATATATATATATATATATATATATATATATATATATATATATATATATATACATATATATACCCTTAAATGCATATAATATATCTGTCATGTACGGTGGTATCAGTGGGAATGGAATATCATATCTCTCCATAAAGCGCTTGATACCCAGTTTAGGTGGCGTGTAACGCCACAAAAACATACAAACCTTTCGTTGAAATACCACGGTTTAACATATACTGTCGCAAAATGATAGACAGTCTTTTCTGTATTACAATGTTTATGATTAGTTAAGAGTCAAACGCTTCCAGACATTGCGAATGCTAATGAACCAAAAGTTAATTAGGTCGTATGACAATTATCTCTTATGTAGTGGATAATCCTGTTAAAACGTGTTTAAACTTTATTTTCATGATCGCTCTTGCTGAGTACAATAGTTATAACGACTGTTTAGTAATTTGGGTCGATCAATTATATCCTCGACCAGTACCAGTGTTTAGCAAAAATAACAACTTCTTCCGCGCAAGAATATGATCGCAATAAACGGACGTTTCCACAGGGCGGCGGACGCAGAAACAGAAACAATATATTGATTAGCGTTATGCTGACGAGCTGTCACTACCCCATTGCGAGGCATTTAGGATTGTTTGTCCCAATTCATTGAAATCACCACGGAAGACCGAGCAAAATGAACTGCGCCCTTTGTAGGTGAACATTTATTCCATCCGTCTAATATCTACATGCATAAATACCTTGCTTCAGGTTTCAGTTCCTTATAGGACAGGAAAGGGAGCATGCATAATTATCGTTATGGTGTTAACAGGAGAATTCCTGTATCGATTGTTAAGTCATTACGTACGCATGCAATAAGCCATTAATTCTTCGTCATCTATAACCCAATGCAATAGGGCTATTTGCATGCAAACGCAATTTGCCGGCCTGGCATTTGCAAAGAGAACAGCGCATTGAACGAGATTCTGGCTCCTATTTTCTACGTATGTAAGCTCCTTTGCTGGAGGTTTTCTCCTCTTGTAAGGGCTTAGCTCATCGCAGTCATTTAAGGAACCCATCATGCGTATTTATGTGTTCAAATCCTTATTCACAACAGAGCTCAATGTGATGTGGCTCTTAGTTTGAGGAGAGTCGAGAGTAAACGTGGATTTGATCCATTCCGTCACCTAGCCGAAGTTATGCTTCAATTATCAACTACTTAAATATATCTCCATGGAATTGCGATTTATTACCCACCGCCTAGATTACGAATAATACTCCATTGGCATCTTTCTTGATAGCAAGTGTCATTGCCACACAGCAAGTGTCATTGCCACACAGCAAGTGTCATTGCCACGCAGGACTACGAGAAAGAGCCCAGAACGCCAGCTAGTCAGGTTCACCGAATCCGCATCCGGCGGTACAGTAATAAGTCATTAAGATACTATATCCGGTTATTCTTCGGGTTTAAGCAAGGTTGAACAAGGTAACGTCTAATGCATTACTACAGATACCGCATGCTCTAAGATGACAACGTTAGCGTCTTATATATAAAATGGTTGGCTTAAAAGAAAAGGTTAAATGTGTAATTTCATTTTATATTCAAAAGAATGCCGGCGGCGCAAGTTAATAGCTTACATGGATACAGCACTAAGCGCCAAGCACAAGGTTTCTTCTAGCCGATAAAGGATTATTTGTGACCTTTATTGTCTCAAGAGACGAGGATGATTACCGGCGTCGAATTTGGGGTGCGGAACAGACAGGTGCTGCATTATTAACAGCACGGTATACGAATGCAAACACCTATTAGGTATAGCTCTGTGTCTGCGTTATCTCACCAGTTATTTGTGTGTAGTTATTGATTTAAAAAGCGCCTGCCATCTATGTTGTATACACTACAAAGGCACGAACATGCTGTACATATCGGATATTGGATATAATGGACGCATGATGGCACATACTCGGAGGGACAGCAATGCCACATGCTCAGTCAGACTTTAATACCAGGTTAATGCCGTCAGTAACACCGACAGAGCCTGCAAATTCCGCTAGTTAAGTAAATGAGGTTAACGTGCGCTCTCGTCAATAAACTGAATAGGCACGATGCAAAGATTATAGATTCGCAGCACATACCAAACACTATCGTCATACACTTCCCCTACCGCAAATCAATGTTAACGAATCTAAACCCTTTCAAATAACGGAAGTCTTCTGTCACCCAAACAGGGCAGGGTTCGTCTAATGTAATGTGTCATTGCATATATAAATCTAAAATTTCACCTGACGGCAAATCGATTAGCGATTGCAGAACAACAATTTTGTCACACCTTACCCTAAAACCCTCGTATGCAATTATTGAAGTTGGGCGAAAGCAATAAATATCAACTGGCGTAAACAACAGACAAATCCCCTCCTTCTGGTAACATGCGCTATCTGCCGCATATTCTTTCACTATTGCACGCTTTGGGATCATCAAATTAGCACAAAAACTATTCAGCCAAAAGCAGACAAGATACTATGAGAGGAAAATGATTACCTGTTGCGTGATAGGTAGCAATAACGCATTCATATCGTAATCAGCAAGAGACAACTTGCATATTCAGTTATATATATGACCCATTACAATGGCATCTCGTATTTCTATCACCTGCCGTCCACTACTGTCAAGATGTTTATAAGGATGACGAATACTGAAGTTCACTGTTGCAGATTTGGGACATTATTAGCACCTGACTGATTATATTGAGTGTATATCTCCATTTCCCAAAAAGATATATAAGGGCTTGTATGTGTTTTGTGTATGCGCAGTTATCATTGTCAACCTAATAATCGTCGTTATAATCATTACCTTTTTACTCTTCTTCATAATCAGCATTGCAAGCACATTTTGAGATTTAGTTCATGTGCCTGGCGAATGCATTCATATGTATTGAATCGGGGTTATCGTGACTAAATATGGCCAATTGCATAACTTTGGTCTTCTTTTATCATTTAACCCATGTGTGCTAAGGTCAACATAACGTCGCACCGCTCACACAGACAAACATTATTTTCACTGCTGCGACACATGCGATGGCGTAGTTACCGTAATTAGGCATTTGTTTTGCACATATAAACCGCTGACCTCTATCAAAAGGGTGACACTAATCGATGATGAATGAAATTCGGTTCACCAGATGGTAAAATCAAAAATAAAATGTGTCGTAAGTCGTTAACGTATTGAATCTATCTATAATGTAAGTGTAGCTGGTTACCAGAACAGAACATGATCGATCATATTTACATCAATGTGAACTGAGTGATTGGCGCCTGTCCCTGACCCTGTTTGGTGATCATGAAAGACACGATGTGAAGTGAGTTTTAGTCTTTCTATCAGCTCGATTGAACAAGGTAACCGTGATTAATGCGAATGTGCATGGTCGCAATCACTTGATATCGGTTTCTCAGCACGCAATATACAATGCTCATACAGCACTATTCACCGCACGAAGATGGAGTTGTGTTATAGTTTGTTATAGAGCATTATTTGATGAAGCAGTTATTTCGGCATATATGAGGCGCCTGAAGTCTTTGTAAAACTAGCAGTGGCTTTGGTGTAGGCTACAATAAGACAGAGGTATTCCTCCTGAAACGGACGCAAAACAGCAGCTTAACACATTTAGCGCATATTGTGTGCTCGCAATGTAGTTTGCGGTCAAGATTATTAATGTGCAAGCATGCTCGATTATAATAAATCTGGTCCCTAACCTCGGTGCTTTCTAGAATTTTTCTTAATCAAGTTAAAGCCGATAATTCTGACTTTAAGCATAAGCTAAGCCTTAAGCATGGCACATCTCAAGGAACTCATCCACAGCCTATCAGTATACTTGTTAACGTGAAAATTATGTGTTAGGTTGCATAAATGCTCAGATAAGAATGTGATACATTAGCTAAGTTATTTGATAAGCATTGCAAATGAAAAGCTCGCACGTTTTCGAAAAGTATCATTTCAGTTTTACTGATCCGGTTACGTTAGTAAAGCAATCGCTTCTAGAGGTTGTTGTTACAGCTAGAAGTCAATACACCTGAACCCAGTTAAAATCGCAGAATATACCGCAATGGACCTCGGCCGTGACAGTACTTGTTAGCCGAAATGTCACGTAATGAATAAGTTGACACCGGCAGTTTTTATAAGCTGCCAACAGGGATTCATTTCTATATTAAAGTGTGCATGTTTTTATCATTGACAAATTTACATGGAATAACTGGCTGATGATCTACACTTGTTGCGTTTGCAGAAACAAGCTGCCCATAACTAGTGTATGTTGTATGCATACACACGTCGTAGTATCGTTTCGAAGGAATGTTTGTTCATATGTTCAGGAAATTGTGAATCACATTGGGGAAGCCTAAACAAAGTTCAGTTGCAATTTAGCATATTCAATAGTCGATGTGTACGCTTATATCCGCGCGTATTATATCAGGCACTGAGAAACGTCAAAAAATCATTAGTTTTGCCGCAAAACGATCCAAACAGCCAACTGCATGTGTGAAAGCCACGCATATATCACCCACTTGTCATGATTTAAATAGAATATTTGGGTTTTGTGTCGGCGACAACAACATGGATATATTGGGACCACTTAGAATGATTCATAGAAGGGTCAAATAATCAAACCCAAGTTATTCTGGCTATGGGATTCGTACGGTTTTGTAAATAAATAAGTACCGTCGCTGATGCATAAAACAACTCAATACATACACTGACCAATACACTGCGATGCCACTGAGATAGATAATGCGTAGCAAACTATGTGCAAATGTTATCACGTATTATCGACGTCAAAGAAGGTTTGAAATAATCTTAGTATATATTACGAATAACGGTCTAAACTCTGTTCTACAATATCATGCGTGCGATTTCATTCCATAGACTGTTGCTCATGTGTTTCTATCGGTTTGTTTGATATAAGGCACAACAGCAGTTGGTCACAACCATAGAAATGATCATCAATGCACTTAAGTAAATACAACTTATGGCACACCAATACCATATGCTACCTGTCGACAATTGTATTGAGTGATTTGCACGCGACGATACGTATCTAATCGAAGTGCACAGCTAGCATCTCTGCTAATCACATCAATAACCCGACATAATTAATGCAACCTAATTAGGCCTTTGTTGAACATGCTTCTAGCATCCGACATAATTAATGCAACCTAATTAGGCCTTTGTTAAACATGCTTCTAGCATACTTTGTGAATAACTGTTCACGTAAAGAGACAGCAATGATTGCAAATGTGGCTAACGTGAAGTCTGTTCTACATGCAATACTAGCCCACAGTTTTGAATCACTTATTGTGCCTAACTAAGCACTATGCTCAAGTATGCAGTTTGATAAGCCAGAACAAAACTGACAGATTCAACGAGGGCCAAAACAATCGTAGCTATTGAAATTGTACCAGATTGTTAGTAATTAAGTAAAGAGTTTACCATGATAAGTGAACATTATATTTCATCCATGCGAACAGTAATATACAATATATACCCAATATCTAACAGGGTGGTCCATCATATTCGGGCCATTATCTAGACCTTGCTAAAACATTTAAATTATTCATGAGAATCGCTTAGTTATCTGCACTGGAATAATTTTGAATGAAGCCATCGCTCGCAAATTCGTCCGGAATGCTTCACGGTGATTTATAGCCCCCCAAGCAGCACCACTTGCAGTGGTTGTAGTCGATTTAAAAATACATGAAGCGTAGATGCAACTGATCGCTTGCAATAATTATGAATAAGCAAGAATACGGTACAAACCACATTTGCCAACATATGCTTCATTATTTCTGAGCATCTTATCATACATATTCCTCCAACCATCTGCAGGGACTATCTTACTAATGTTAGTTACAACAGATGGCTCCGCATTTCCCATATCCGGTCGATGTTTATAATTGATCATCAATGGAATAATAATGTCAGCTAATGCTGACGTCGCAGTTATTTAGGAAGCCTCCAAATGCCTTGAGCAATAAATACCGAGATTTCATTCGCCTGGCTACTGGAAGACACTCCTGTCAGCCTATTGATACGATGACAGATTCAGTAAGTAAATGGCCCGGGCGAACCAGATGTCAATTTAATTATTGTCCATTTGTTTTACGAAATAATGGATGTCATCGTTAAGTATAAGAACGTCAACAGAAAAACAGCGGTCGCGCACAAGAAATCACTTTTCTGATGACATGAACGGAAACGATAAACCTCCCTGGTATGGACAAACAATCCAGTACTTTTCATCATGTATACAAAATTCTTATAAAAGTAGGCGTAAAATCATGTACATCAATGCGATTTCTATTTCCCGCATATATGCGGATAACAAATGCTTAAGATATGAAACAAAATAAGGATATAGAATATTATATAAGAAGTTAATCTACTCTCATTGGGAATGATATGTGAAAAACGATAACCCCGTATGAGAGTCGATTGGCAGACAGTATAACGGATGAGTTAATCTGTGAATATT
The DNA here is from genome assembly GCA_034190875.2 of Urechis unicinctus. Taxonomy (NCBI): domain Eukaryota; kingdom Metazoa; phylum Annelida; class Polychaeta; order Xenopneusta; family Urechidae; genus Urechis; species Urechis unicinctus. Next base: position 39,729,881 of record CM067358.1, on the reverse strand, counting down.
GAACTTAACAAATCCTATTATTCATTCAAAATCTCCTTTTAATAGGCATGATCGACTGATTAATCAAGATATATCGAATCCCATCGAGCACAAGTGGTACTATACGCTTCAACAAATATTAAAATACGTTTCAAGGGAGACAGAAGAGGTTTATATGTATGAAATTAATGCCATCTTGTCTTGAAATATGTGAAACAAAACTGGATGCTCACTGAGACATTGAGGGGATGCACGAACATGATTAAAGATTACAGTCGTGCCAAATATCCACAAGGACAATGCAAGCGCCAATCTAGCCAATCTATGGGTTTTTTTACATCTTGCAAGTTAAACTATCAGTAATTTATAATTTTACATTTCTCATGATTTCGAAATTCTACGAAGATTGAAGACTCGGCTCTTGACATGTTGTCTTCTGATGACATCCGTCGGTGATCCTTGGAAAATGTTAACACTTCCTAATAACCTAAACGAGGCCACCACCCAGAACCCTCAGAAGAACTATTATTCAACAAACTATGAACAAAATTGTCACCCTTTTATTTGCTTATGGGCGCGATAACTTCGATGACCCAAAAAATAAAAAAAAATTAATGCATGCTCCCAATTGTACCGCGCTGCGCATGCGCTATGAAAGGAACATTTTCACAACAACTTTTCTTTGCCCTTTTCGGCTCGGATTAGCCTTTTTAATTCAGGTAGTAGATCATGGCATCTAAGAGACATAAGCGGAAAGTCAACCTTAACCCCGAGCCAGACGGTGTGAACATTTATGAGAGCGGAAGATGTGTGTGCTATCCAGTTGAAACACCAGTGCTTAACCGCGACATGGGAGCTCCAGCCTAGGACCAGGCCCAGCCACGATCATGAAAACGAAAAGTCAAGTGTCAGCAGTGACAAGTCTCACACAGCCCCAGGACCCAATGACGGTATAGAAATTCAAACATATATTATTGTTTTCTTCAGAGAATCGTTTTCAACGGACTGTGCCATGTTGAAAGATAAACGTTCTATTCCCAGATAGACAAAGGCCTCTGACCAGCTGACAGCGTCCGCGCTATTTACCCTGTTTACTACTTTCGATCTCTCACATCCGCGCTGTACAGCTGTAGCTGGCTGTAGGTGGCTTTAGATAATCAAAACACCAGGGGCAAGTGCCTTGCCTATTCCCCAGATAGTTTCCTAACGTTTACCCAGGTGAGAGTATCTCCTCGAATAATACCCGCTTTGTCGCATTTTGAGTTTCATGACAATTTGAGTCTGCCGTATTTCTCAAGCGAAACGGGATGGAGAGAAGATAAGAGTTTCAATAATCACTTCAGGGTTGAAAGGTTCAATGGGATGACATGTTAACAGTTTCACTCACACACCAAATATCTGTGAATCATGCAATTGACTACAACAGTTCAATTGACTTGTGTATCAGTTTAATTCCATATTGCCAAACTTCCTAATACACAAATACTCAGTCTCGCTTCCCTTTGACATAGTCGCAACATGAAATCGCCCTAGGACTAGGACCATTACCATGGAGCCGTTGCTTTGACGTTAAAAGATTTCACAGGGAAAGTAAGCTGGGTACACATAGTGTCTTTAAATTGACCATACCATTAGAGATTATCATACCAATGTGTTAAGTAGAGTCTCCTTGATATAGATGCTAGTGATAATTGAAAAGATGCATGTTTCAGAGGGTTATCCAGTTTTGATCAATTATCACTTGGATCTGCTTATCACTTTCATTATTCCACATATTGGTGTAATTAAGATGGCAATTGAATGAAGAATAAAGCAGTGCGACAATTCTTTCTTAGGTACATAAATCATGACACCACTTTCATGGCCGCGAACTATGATTGTTACTATAAAATCCCCAAGGATAACAAAATGGTATTGAGCGAAAACACTATTCTTCATTTGTAGTATATTAGAGGAACAAAATGTTTCATTGCATTTGATGCCAATGAGACTACCAAACAGTCTAGAACGGCCCTGTCACAACGAGACATGTTTACAATTGGCCACCCTTCCATGGTGTGCAGTAGGTCTGGCTTCGGCCTATGACACTTACCTAAAAATTGTGTGTAACAAATAGTCACTGCAAAAAACTGATTAGCATGCTTTGGTATGTATCTGATATAATCTATTGTCATTCCATGTCTACCAAGTTGTTGAGAATTTATTTTGCTTCTTATAGGTATGGCCCATGACATATCTGACACAGCCCTGGACCCAGATGAAGCCAATTGCATGAGTAACCGATGAGTTACCACAGAACAATACTCGTGCTTAAGTTGGAAAAATGGAATCCTGAGGTTTGTTCTCTTAAAAAATGAATAGCATAGGAGTGTTTACCTTGCACTTTGTAGCCTATTACATTTGGCTCCCAAATTGAAATAAGTAGAGATGGTCAAGGTATTGTTTTGTAATGCGTATTAATCTGCTCATTCAGCCTACAAAACTCAGTGTTGTGTGAGACTCACAGTCTTGAAACCCTAACATAAATATTGTTAAACTGTACTCAACTAGGCTGTGTTAATTAGCTTGTATTTTGTGATTGAATATTGTAGCATCTCAATTTATGAAATGGCAACCCAAGAACTTATGGCAATGGCTGGCCACAGCAAAAAGACACGGATTGAATGTGAGCCACTGTGAGCCATTACCAGTCATTTTACTGGAATATGGACATTGGAAGCAACGCCTTCTAGTCCAAGAGTGGCATTTACTCTTGATTTCATGCGTACACTGAGAGCCATGGTGTTGGAAGGACAGATAAGCATCTATGACTTCTTCACTAGCATGCAAGAGTGCAGATCAGGAATTGGTAGACATGCTCATAGGGGGGGTGTGACATTTTTGAACTGATTCTTTGAATAATGCTTGGGTTTGCTTCTTTCAATAACTGTGATACGATTGATAATGCAAACCAAATATCAATATTTGTACAGAAGCATCGGCTCAGAATCAATCTTGAACTTTTGTTGGGTTGAGCATAATTTTGGCACCTTGCCGTTCACTGGGCTAGGATTCCCAGATGGATCTCAGTGCCCTGTTTGCCCATAGGTAGACTCTTGAATGCAATGAGATTGCCAATTAATACCATTGCCATGATAAGCAATGATAATAACCACTATGCACATAAAAATAATCTACTTCTTTTTACGAAATCTGATTGAGTTGGCCGTCAAATAGCCATTTGGATGGCAACATGAATTTAGTTTGTGGGGCAAAAACGGGACGTAGCGTCAGAGCCCCTATACATGAAGGCTGTTTCTTCCTGTCTCAGAATGTGATAGACCAGTTTGTCGGACGCCATAGTGACAAAGCCAACCCTGTGGACCAGGTGGGTGTGAAATATATATTTCAAATACTGTCAAATATGGTGAATATTGACATTTGTTGTGTCATTAACCTGCACTAACTAATGTATGTATAGACAAGTCAGCTGAATTGATTGGTTACTTTAGTGATGTAATATTTTGATGTAGATCTGCATTGACCATCTTTATAATTACCTTATCCTCATATTGCTATTGTAGAACTGTAGCAATTTCCAAGCTGGGTCCGTTCTCCGTGCCAAAAACAAGACGGCTAAGCTGGACATTACTGGTGCATTTGCATCTGTTTGTTACCGTGACTTCCCTTGCAAGATTTTTTACATGGAACATGGGGAGCGGTAAGATCAACTCTTTTTGTATAGTATTAATATGGTTTGTAGAATGTAATAATTGAACATCCAGACACCTTTAAGCAAGTAACTCATTTGCCACAGGTAGACATATGTGTCATAATGTGAATATTTTGGTGTAATCAAACTAAGCTACAATTTGTCCATCTATTACATCATGATTTAGTCATGTCATGTGTCAATTTCTTGTTTCGTGCAGGAACAAAACAGCAATCACATAAACATGGGTTTTTGATGCCAAACTTTCATTATATGACCATATACGGTGGCATGTAGCAGGACTAGACCTTTATGATTTATTACTGAGCTTGTGGAGAAGTTTATAAAAATGCAGATCTAACAATTGTCAGTTGAATTTCAACTGGTACATATAACTGGCATTTGAGACCATACATGATGATTTCCCCATTATGATTTATAATTTTGGTATCATAGGAGAAACATCACACCATTGTGAATGACTTTGGAGAATGGGCTTTCTGTTATGCTATAGTTATTGAAGAAGCATGTGAACAGTATTGTAGTTGTGGCTTTGGTTGTTGTTGGTTTGATATTTTAGATTTTACCCACAATTGTTATTCATCTGGATGGACATCTTTAACATACTGATAACCCTGTGTCTGTTCTTAACAGCATGGCATACCGTATTTTCATGATGAAAAACTTGGAGAATGTGGACATCCAAACGTATGATTTGGGCTGTTTACTAAGCACTGTTGTCAAGGTAACCAAACACAATTTTTTGATACTATGCAACCTAATGCTGAAAGTTGTTGCCATTTTTAGTTAAACAGTATTGTTGGCGTGCATATGCAGAGAAAAGGCATAAGTGCTGGAGTGACATTTGCCCTGCCAATATTCAATGTGTATGGTTACAAGATGTCATGTCAGGTAAGAATGTAAATTAAAGTTACAGGAATATTATATTGATTAATATACTTGCATAATAATGTATGATATTATATATTAAAAATATCCTCAATAATTCCATTGCTACCAACAAAGGTCATGCTGAAACATCAAATAGTTTTTAATCGTAAATCCAGTATAGCCCAAGGCGCTGGGCTTTTTGATGGTGAAGGAACTGAGAGATGCTGGATCTATTTGGGCAAATTCAGCAAGATCACAAAAGAAATTTCCCCAGAGAATAGGTCAGACCCTATTGTGGAATCACTCCTGAACTATGGACAGAAAATCACTTCTAAAAAATGCAAGTATAACTACCTGTACATTACTTATTGTCTTTCTACTACTCAAATTATATTATTTTTTAATAAATAAATGATTACTTAAATGGTTTTGAAGGCCATACCTTGAATAACAGATTGTCATAGCTTATCAAAGATAGTACATCAAAGAAAATGGAGGAGTATCTTGGTTTATTACAAGGCATTGTCATTGGTATTCCTAGGCTGTAATTAGTTTAGTAACTTGTAATGTATCCTTGTTGTTGGGGTACCATACATGCTGTGAATATAGTTAATAAGCATTGCTTCATCTAACCAATGTTATCTACAAATTTTATTGAATCATGTAATTGCAGTTGTGAATATTGTGAAAGCTGAAGTTATATGGTAAGCCCACACAATGTTATCAAAATGGCTTCAAACAGGAGCAACCATAGGTCAAGTACATGACTGGTGTTCAGAAGAGAACGAGGTGGTCTTGACTTTCAAACAGAGCCATAATGGTAAATGGCTGTTCTGACAAAAATATGCAGTTTGATTTAATTAATTGTCATAGATTTCTGCCAAATGTGGAACCTTGCAATTTATTTAAACCTTTTTTTGTGCGTACTCTATAGATGCTTGCGAATGCACATATGCATTAATGTTGTACCTATACCATTCATTGAGGTAAACTCTCTTCTCACAATGTGTTGGGTCTTTGGATAATGTGGATTTTTATCAAATACACAAATGGTACAGCGATGTATCTGTAATATTCCTGCCAGGAGAAGGAAGAACAATCCTGTTATTGGAGTGATATTAATGTTTTTTTTCTTCTTTTCTGGCTGGCTGCAGTGTTTGTGAAATTGATGATGCATTAAACACAGAGGATACTGAAGAGCAGCTAGCCAGGTAATTTGATATTTACATACATAATTATAATAGATGCTTAGATATTGTTATATTTGGTAGCTCAGTCATACAGTATACCATAACATATATGTTTGCTGTGGAAAATGAATTGTCACTCCTAAACTTTAGATTAGCCCTTCATGACCTTTGAAAAGCTTATAAGATTCTCCAATGCCAAGTAAACCCAATAGGTTATTGAAAGTTTGATGTCACCTTTTGTAATACAGCAAGCAAGGACACTTGCCTGACCCGGCAAATGGTTTTTGTGGTTAGTGTTTTTCCCTGGTGTCTCATTGAATACAATGTTATACCATTAACTTTTTCAAAATTTAATCTTGACATAACTTGTTATTGAAAATCGTGTCAACAGTAGCAGATCTTCAAGGCCCTTTGTTTCTTTCTTTTTTAATTAAAACAATGGATATGACTAGATATGGAGAGAGAACTTTTTTGCTACAAGCCATTGAAACTAAATTTGTTTATTCATCACTTTGTGTGCAGGCTAGATGCCTCCCTGAAAAAAATAGAGAGGCAGAAGTGAAAAAAAAGCCCCTAACCTCACGCCTATATAAGACTTCGTAAGCTGTCGGATGCACCCAGAGGCGTCAGAGAAAACTGGAAGAGTTGAGAGATGCAGCGGTACTGTACAACTATTTTGTGACCATGAAGTAAAAGTATGCAAGTGAGTTTTGAAGTTACCTTATTTATATGTCCTTTTTTTAGTAAACTAAATCTTTATGTCCGTCGGCCTAGGTCAGAATGGGATTATCATGAAATGCTAATGATTAATTACATTGTTGTGTCAACAGGGGGCCAGTCCTTGGCAAAGTGTATTACACGCCAAATTCTGCTCACAAGCAAGAAACTGAACAAGGTTATCAACAGCTACAATAGTATCCCGACACATGGTTCTGGCCCCGAACCGGACCATCATCAACGCTCTGATGTGTACAACGCTTGATGCAGATGTGTGGCAGCACCTTTCACAACACTGATGTTACAGCGCTTGATGCAGATGTGTGGCAGTACCTTTCACCTCTCCATTCTGTTTCCTCTGATGTGCCACTCCCCATGAAGCGCAAGCTTATTGACAACCCCAGACTACATGAAAGGGGTATTGAGGAAATAGACTTGGTGAACTGAGACATGGCATGCCTGCACAGGGCAACAGTGACTAGGGTGAAACAGCTGTCAAATACAATTGATGCCATAAAACAGCAAACTGACCAAACTAGCGTTGATAAAGGAACTTTGTCAGTGGTTTCAAGAAATCTTGAGGAAACGAGGAACCGTTTTCACGCTGTAGAAAAAAATGATCAAAACACAGAGGGTGCTCAAATTTAGAGCAGTTCGTGCATAATCTTTTCAGTGTTAATGATACAGGAATGGATGGACTTTGCGAGATTGTTGTCAATATGGAGGCATTTCCAGATAATGAAGAAATTTCCAGTGACGATGAAATTTAATAAGTTTATTTGTGCAGATATTTAGCTTGTGGTCTGTTATGTAAATAAAATTCTGCCTGTATTGAACCAATTTGTTTGTATCCACTTCTTACATTTATCAAACAACCCATTTACACCAGCATTCAACATCAGATAAGGGCAATTACTTTAGATTGGTTATGTATCACAGGCACTTGAGTTCGGACATCATGATTTGTTATCTCCATGATGTCTGAACTTGAGTGCCTGTGTTATGTAATATATATAAAGAAAAATTGTCAGTCTTTGTGTATGCTTGTCAATCTTTTCCAAAATATGCACCTAGCCAATTGCAAGTATGCACAGATGTGCAATATTTGGATGAAAAAAAGTCTTCTTTTCTGAGGGATATGCCTTCAAGGTAAAAATGCCTTCAATGCTATTCTCACTAACGGCTAGATTGGGAATAATGTAAGATTAATGGCGGCGACTAATGTAGGGTCACGGCTGAGATTAGGGGGACAAGACGGGCTGATCAGCTCAGGCCATGCCAAGTGATAGGCTAGTTAACAATATCTTACATTTGTCAGATCATAAGAACGTTACCAAAACACAGTAAATCAAAACGATATGATAGTAACTTTTACAGTGATAACCCCCCCCCCCCCCCCCCCCACACCCCCCCCAACCCCCCCCCCCCCCCCCCCCCCCCCCCCCCCCCCCCCCCAACTCCCTTCCACACCTCCCCATCCCATGCAGATGAACCCCACATAAATACGTAATTTGTACTTCTTTACATTTGTTCTGGCATAAAATACCCGAGTGCACTTAATCAGTACCACGCATATTGTGCCGGGTACCAGGCACAGAGTTCATGTTTCATGTACATGAAATAGAGCGCTAATGCGTCCAGATAGCATCGCATCATATGTCACCTATTAATGTCGTCCGCGTGCACCGCATTATTTGCCACATATTAACGTCATCCGCGTGCACCGCATTATTTGCCACATATTAACGTCGTCCGCGTGCTCCGGATTATATGCCACATATTAACGTCGTCCGCGTGCTCCGGATTATTGCCACATATTAACGTCATCCGCGTGCCGCGTGCTCCGGATTATTTGCCACGTATTAACGTCATCCGCGTGCGTGTTCCGGATTATTCACGTTTATTTGCCACGTTGTACGCATGAATTAAAACCACCAGAGTCAACACACTAATCTGTATGGCGTATCTGATTACCATTCACTTTTACCCAGGGGTAAAGTATTTTGTTTTTGGTGTGAGGACAATTTTGGAAGACCAAATATGATCGGGTCGTATTGGGCGATTGTGAATTTAAAAGACAGATCCAGCAGTTTTTTGAATCACATTGGCAAATCAAACAAGCATCATTAACATTTCAAAAAACGTACGCATGTACGAATCATAAACTTGCACCCACAAAAATTATGCACATGTTTATATATATGTTTATATATGTATGCATATGTATGCATATATATATATATATATATATATATATATATATATATATATATATATATATATATATATATATATATATATATATATATATATATATATATATATATATATATATATATATATATATATATATATATATATATATATATATATATGTGTATGTATATGTATGATGTATGTATGTATGTATGTATGTATGTATGTATGTATGTATGTATGTATGTATGTATGTATGTGCGTGTATGTATGTATGTGTATGTATGTATGTATGTATGTATGTATGTATGTATGTATGTATGTATGTATGTATGTATGTATGTATGTATGTATGTATGTATGTATGTATATGTATGTATGTATGTATATGTATGTATGTATGCATGTATGTATGTACGTATGAATTTACGTCAAATATGTGAACTGACAGTATATGTCTAATAGTACATTAGAACTTATTGTTCTATGTAAATCTCGCAGGGGAGGGTGGGGGTGTTCTCACTATATGTGGAGGTTAGTGGGGATGTGCCGACAATTTGGGTCGGTAATGGGGCGTTTGGTATACTATGGGTCGTTATTTCTTGAAGGCAGGTATCGTAATGGGTCGGTTTTTTGGCAATGACCTGGTAAACTAATATGTACGTTTTTTGACAGCTAGTATAGCAATGGATATTTGTTTTGTGATGGGTGTCCAATATGATGCTCAATATTGGGTGTTTGTGCGCAAGTCCCCAGGGTCAATGGTGGCCAGCCCTATCAGCCAGCGTGGTTGTGTTATTTTAAAGACAAGTGTTATGGCATGATAAGCAAACAGAAATGTCAAGACTGAACGTTCTCCTTCCATTGTTTCCTGCAATATCGTCTACCTCATGGGCCGGACGCCCTGGGGCGCTCGTTGATAGCTTGCGGGCCCGAGTCACACATTTGTTAACTTGTTTATTTAGTGGCCGCTATCTAATTAACTGCCTTGCCGTTACGAACCAGTGCATCGTTGGGACTAACCACGGTATTAGCAAATTATTTTTTTTGGAGTTGCGAAGCTTAATGAACGTAATTTGTCATTCTGAATCGTTAGTTTGGTATATGGATGGGTCCCTTGTAGCTTCTCGAGAGGGTCTAGATATGTATTGGTGAAAAAAAATGTGTATATGAATGAGTCTGTTTTCAGAGGATTTGGTATGTAAATGGTTCCCTTTTCTCACATTGGCTTGGTATAGATATGGTCCGGTTTTTGTTTCCCATGGCGGCTCACCCCTACCCTTTTCTAAGGAGAGTACCAACCCACCCCCCCCCCCCCCCCTGGATTGATAGCAGCACACCAACATCACCCTTCGGAGTAGCATTAGCTCATCCTCAATGTCTGCAGCACCTTCAACAGCCGAGATATTGAATTTACAAAGCGGTGGTATAAGGTGCAGCCAACACTCGGTAAGTTTTTTTTGTAAACTAGTCTATACACTTTGTTGTCATTAACACCATTTTGTTAGGACACTATTTAAGTCAGTAATGGATAATCTAAGGATATGAGCTTGCTCGCAATAGTTGAGTGCCACCAATTTTTACATTTAGCCACCATAAAGGGGGCAAATAATGGGGACATCTTGACCTTAGTACGGCTGATGGGACTTGACTATAATTACCACCAACTCTTACATTAAGTATTTTAATTTATTGATATGCTGTTTCTGAGAGAGAAAAAAACATAAGTGTAGACAGAAAAAAAATACTCTTTATTGTAATCAGTTAAAAACAGCCAGCATGACCAAGGTTTAAACCATGTCATTCCAATTATATAAATGCCACATTGCCAAAAATACAGCTACACAACGGGTTTTGCAGCTTGGCGTTCAGTTCCGGCTGTTTGCTAGAAGCGCAGCTGAAATTGAAAAAGATATATACAGGAAGAATATTAGATAAGGACAATTACAATGATTAACTGCTTGTTTTAAAAAGGAACATCACCATCATAATTTAGAATACTCTGCATCAGGTATTTACCTTGATAGTTCCATTCCTTCGAAACTTCATGTAGTCTTTGAGTGATGAACGGTATATATTGTTCTTGAACTCAACTGTAATGGATCTCCTTTGCACTTTCTTCACAATGCCTGATAATATATGAGGGAAACACTTAATAATCTTCAGAAAAATTATGCCATTACAAGTTTAACAGCTGAAAATATATCACTCATAGTATGCATAAAAGTGTTGATGACTTCAAAAAGATGCTACCAAGTTGGATACAATGTGCATCATACATTTGAAGTCAAAACAACAAAAACACAACAATGTTACATATTTGTATATATACCTCGGTGCAATCTTAATTCGTCAGATTCATCAAATTGCCATTCAATCCTTAAGATTTACATACAAGGAAGGTTGCATAACATAACTGAGAGCTCTGAAAATATGCCGGCCTTGTATACCATGTGCACCATGCAACTGGAATCATAAGACTGATCTAGGAGACCAGGCCAAGGTCAGCTAATTAGGTCAAAGTTTTAATTGTATCCATACCAATTTATACGAAGCTATGTGTTATGTGTAAAATTTGAAAAGATTTAAATTTACCCTCCTTCTATGTTTTTTTAAAGATCAGGGCTCATAGTATCCATAAATTAAATGACATAGACATGTTTTAGGTAACAGACAGATGGACAGACAAATTAAAAGAGTTCAATTTACATACCATTTATCCATGCAGGAATGCACATGCATACCTAAGTTCATACATCAACCCATATAACTATCCGTTGTGTATGCTTACCTCTAGCTGCTTCATGTCAAGAGCCTCGTGGGGTTCAGGGACATCAGTGCTCTCTACCTGAACATAGCAACATTTCGATTAATAAAGATCAGCTGCCAAAAGTATGAGGTACTGTGACCAATCACATTAGAAATAAGGTGAAGGTCATTTAAATATTTTGCCCTTAGTGAGTTAGATAAGATTGTTACTGACAGATATCATTATCAATACATTACCACTTGAACAGAATAAAAGGAATTTCAAGTTAATCAACAAGTCAGATGTAAGGCTTCTGTTTTTATATAGGCAATGTTTATTGTCCAAGGAGTCACCCTTTATACATGGGGCGGCTAGTTTGACAAATACTACTTCAAAGAATAGGAATAGACCAGTGGATTATGTGAAAGATGACTCCTGGTATACAACTGAGCTAATAGGGCATATCAGCTTGCTAGCAGACACATAAATATATGAACAAATCCTCAAATGGATGCATACAAGTTTACATATACACAATGTTTATACTTTTATGCATTTAACAACCCATTTCATAATCTCAAACAATTTGTATGCTTACCACTAGCTGCATTATGTCAATAGCCTTGTGTGGTTCAGGGACAGAAGTGTTCTCCACCTGCAGCGTTCAGTGAGTTTGAATCACATATGTTGGGTGCTAAGAGGTGTGTACATGTGCAGGGCTTTTCTAAAGCATTTTAAGAATGCAAGCAATCAAATGTGAAAATGAAAGTCAGAGATTATGAATAATGTGCAACCACAATTTACAAATGGATGGAAGAATAAACTGACTTCAGAGCAAAGTTATACAAAAAGCTCTACCAGATATCAACAGCTGACTCAGAAGACACCTCGTGTGGTATGGTATCTGTTCGTGTCTAAAAAACAAAGAATGAATTGTTGGTAATAATAAACCAACAGAAACTGGTTTCTATGCAAGCATAGTGCAATATCTTAAAGCCTTAAATAGTCTGCACCATATGACTACAGGTATAATTGGATGCTGTGCCAGACATGCAAATTAACTTTTAGCAATGTGCACTTGCCATCATTTCGTCTGAAGTCACTTGAATTTCCTCTGTCTGACACATATTGTCATTCGCTACACACATACACAAAAATTTACCTGTCTAACATATGCCAACAACCATATAATTATAATGCAAAGAATATGAAAAGTGTTACAGGGAGGAGGAACTGTTCTTGGGCAATTTAGTTGAAATATATAATAAACACTTAGCTGAAATGCAATGATCCTCACCAGCACACACATTTTATTTTTATACAAACTGAGGAGCACATCCACTTGGGCTCGGGTTTTGAGAACCGTTTATAAATATAATAATGTTCAACTGGACAGGTGTGGTTTTTCGTTATGTCAGATTTAAATTAGTCAAACAAATAATAGCAGATTTTAAACATATATGGGGAAATCTTAGAAGAATCAATTGTATACACACCGTTCTACCCACAGCTTCCATCGTCCAGACTGACTTTCTACACTGCAAAGGTACGGGAAAAGTTGCCAAAGAATCGCGCGAGTAACCAAGGTCAAGGATGTCAAGTGCATAAACGCACTCGGGACGAAGAGCGGCTATGACGGGGAGCATAGCGTTACCGGTAAATCACAATCAACCTGACTATATTCCCGCGCATTTGCAAAATTAGATGACTCTGTGTTTTAACAACATACGATGTATGACAACGGTTACGGTTTATCGCCTCGGAAGGACCGGGCAATTGAGTGGAGGGAATGGTGAAGAATAATTTGTAAAAAGTAGCTATGCGAGTTTAACGACTTATTGCTGATATTCACACTTTGTAAATGAAAGTCCGCCATTTTCTACCCTTCCAATTCTCATATGTGTTGATGTTTATTCATTATAGGAAAGTGATGGCCTTATGATTACAGTGAGAACACGTCATCGTTTCGATACGCTGACAGAAGGTTCTCCCAGTAGCCAGCAGTAGGCGTTTCTGTCATCCGAACGAGCGCGAGTTTCATTTTCCGACGTTATTGACACAATATTATTTCATACACTATGTGAATAGAGTCTGTCATTTTCTTCTTCCGATTGTCATATGTATGGACGTTTATTCGTTGAAGGAAAGCGACGGACTAATGATAACAGTAAGGACACGTCATCGTATCGATACGCTGACAGAAGCGTCTCCCAGTAGCCAGCAGTAGGCGTTTCTGTCATCCGAACGAGCGAGTTTCTCTTTCTTGACACAATATTATTCATATTGACACAATTTCTTACGATTTCATATACTGTAAGTGAATAGATGTCATTTTCTTCTTCCGATTCTCCCATACCGATGGACGTCGTTTTCATTTTCGTTGAAGTATCGACGGACTAATGATAACAGTAAGACTATCGATACGCTGACAGAAGCGTCTCCCAGTAGCCAGCAGTAGGCGTTTTCAGTCATCCGTCATTTCACTTTCCGACGTTATTGACACATTACTTCGCACTGTATGTAAATAGAGTTGTTCTTCTTCCGATTGTCATATGTATGGACGTTTATTTGTTAAGAAAGTGATGGACTAATGAAAACAGTGAGAACACGTCATCGTATCGATACGCTGACAGAAGCGTCTCCAGTAGTAGCCAGCAGTAGGCGTTTCTGTCATCCGAACGAGCGAGTTTCACTTTCTGACGTTATTGACACAATATTATTCATACACTATGTGAATAGAGTCTGTCATTTTCTTCTTCCGATTGTCATATGTATGGACGTTTATTCGTTGAAGTAAAGCGACGGACTAATGAAACAGTAAGAAACGTCATCGATCGATCGCTGACTCTCCCAGTAGCCAGCAGTAGGCGTTTCTGTCATCCGAACGACGAGTTTCAGACACAAAATTCATACCGGTATCGATACTTCTTCCGATGACATTTGTTAAAAAAAATTGATCTAATGAAAACAGTTAGAACAGTATCGATACGCTGACAGAAGCAGTAGCCAGCAGTAGGCGTTTCAGTCATCCAACGAGCGAGTTTCTCTTTCTGACGTTATTGACACAATATTACTTCATACACTGTATGTAAATAGAGTCTGTCATATTTCTTCTTCCGATTGTCATATGTATGGACGTTATTTTGTTAAGGCAAAGATGGACTAATGAAAACAGTGAGAACAATATCGTATCGATACGCTGACAGAAGCGTCTCCCAGTAGCCAGCAGTAGGCGTTTCTGTCATCGAACGAGCGCGAGTTTCATTTTCCGACGTTATTGACACAATATTATTTCATATACAGTATGTAAATAGAGTCTGTCATAGCCAATTCTTCCGATTGTCATATGTATGGACGTTTATCGTTGAAGGAAAGTGATGGACTAATGAAAACAGTAAGAACACGTCATCGTATCGATACGCTGACAGAAGCGTCTCCCAGTAGCCAGCAGTAGGCGTTTCTGTCATCCGAACGAGCGAGTTTCATTTTTCCGACGTTATTGACACACAATTATTTCATTTCATACACTGTATGTGAATAGAGTCTGTCATTTTCTTCTTCCGATTGTCATATGTATGGACGTTTATTCGTTGAAGGAAAGCGACGGACTAATGATAACAGTAAGAACACGTCATCGTATCGATACGCTGACAGAGCGTCTCCCAGTAGCCAGCAGTAGGCGTTTCTGTCATCCGAACGAGCGAGTTTCTCTTTCTGACGTTATTGACACAAGATTATTTCATATACTGTAAGTGAATAGAGTCTGCCATTTTCAGCTTCCGATTGTCATACGTATGGAAGTTTATTCGTTGAAGTAAAGCGACGGACTAATGATAACAGTAAGAACACGTCATCGTATCGATACGCTGACAGAAGCGTCTCCCAGTAGCCAGCAGTAGGCGTTTCAGTCATCCAAACGAGCGAGTTTCACTTTCCGACGTTATTGACACAATATTACTTCATACACTGTATGTAAATAGAGTCTGTCATATTCTTCTTCCGATTGCCATATGTATGGACGTTTATTTGTTATAAAAAATTGATGAACTAATGAAAACAGTTAGAACACGTCATCGTATCGATACGCTGACAGAAGCGTCTCCCAGTAGCCAGCAGTAGGCGTTTCAGTCATCCAAACGAGCGAGTTTCACGTTCCGACGTTATTGACACAATATTATTTCATACACTGTATGTGAATAGAGTCTGTCATTTTCTTCTTCCGATTGTCATATGTATGGACGTTTATTTGTTATAGAAAAGTGATGGACTAATGAAAACAGTGAGAACACGTCATCGTATCGATACGCTGACAGAAGCGTCTCCCAGTAGCCAGCAGTAGGCGTTTCTGTCATCCGAACGAGCGCGAGTTTCATTTTCCGACGTTATTGACACAATATTATTTCATACACTGTATGTGAATAGAGTCTGTCATTTTCATCTTCCGATTGTCATATGTATGGACGTTTATTCGTTGAAGGAAAGCGACGGACTAATGATAACAGTAAGAACACGTCATCGTATCGATACGCTGACAGAAGCGTCTCCCAGTAGCCAGCAGTAGGCGTTTCTGTCATCCGAACCAGCGAGTTTCTCTTTCTGACGTTATTGACACAATATTATTTCATATACTAAATGAATAGAGTTTATTTGTTATAGAAAAGTGATGGACTAATGAAAACAGTAAGAACACGTCATCGTTTCGATACGCTGACAGGAGCGTCTCCCAGTAGCCAGCAGTAGGCGTTTCTGTCATCCGAATGAGCGAGTTTCACTTTCCGACGTTATTGACACAATATTACTTCATGCACTGTGAGTGAATAGAGTCCGCCATTTTCTACTTCAAAATGAGTTTTAATTCATACGCTAGTCCAATTTCCATAGACAAGGTGGCGTTTTCGCTGCATCTCCAAGTAACCAGTAGGCGATTCTATATTTTTTTGCCACATGACACCTATTTCTGTCGTCATTGGTTCATTATGTCTGTCTTAAGAATGGGTTTTTCACCCGACATTTCCAATACGTCGCAGATTGGTTTGCCTCGCCTACTCGCATCCCCACTCCTGGTAGCTCATTTTGTCTTTGAATGAGTCAACTCACAATAGGTGGTCTTGTACTTTAATAACCAAGGTTGTTCCCTTATATTCATTATGAAACTGAGCGATATATAAGAACAATTCATAAAACCCCCTCTCGAGAGGTAAATGCAGATGATGTGCACCACTTGATTTCGTAAAACAAATGGACAATAATTAAATTGACATCTGGTTCGCCCGGGCCATTTACTCACTGAATCTGTCATCGTATCAATAGGCTGACAGGAGTGTCTTCCAGTAGCCAGAGGGCGCTACTGTCATCCTATGGCATACGCATGACCGGCGACTCCCAGTATCCTATATTCCTGTTCAGATGTCCCCCTTTAATGGTGATTTAATACTCGCCAGTCCGAATTCTTGCCTTCTAGTCGATATTACAAGTGTACACGGTGGCAGTGGTGGTGCAACAATATGCTTTACATCGGGGGGGGGGGGGGGGGGGGGGGGGCATGTGTGAACAACCATGAGCGCTGTATCGGCGAAGAAGCGGTCACGTCCAATTAGGAATCCGTAGCTTTCCTGTGTCAATGCCGCCATGCGAATCATAGAGATGTTTCATAAAGAAGGTACAGCGAAAGCGCAAACACCAATAGAAAGAGAAAGAGAAAGGGAACGTAGCGAGAGAGTGAGAGGATTGAAAGTAGATAGATAAGTTTAATTGCTACATCGATTTTACCAAATGTGCTGGAGGGAGATGACCATAGGGTGGTTAGAGAGAATTGTATATCAGGGTTTCATAATAACTGGAGCTCAATGTCATAGTGGCTATTGGCTGTCGAGACTGAAATGGGGCAAACTAGACAAGCACACAGAAATGATTTCATATTGGTCGTAGAGTTATTGTAGAATAATGGTATAGGCTTTCAGCATAATAGGATTTAAAAATGTTTTTTAGATAATAAACACCTGGGGTTGTTTTGCATTTTCAGAAGCTCAATTCTATTACTACTGCATACATAATATGCCTATAAAATGCTGTAACAATGAAGATTGAGCTGATAAACTGGAACAGAAAAGCACATTGATATGTAGAGTTGAATATCCCTTGTGTTGATACCTTTTTTTTGGTAGAAACCGAGAATGACCAGCTACGCTATATACAAAGCACACCAGATGGAATCCAATAATGATATGCGAGTATGGACATTGTAATGCTAGAATGAATTATAGCTAATCAGTTCAAGAGACACGAACGGTGAGGGCCGCCTATGTCGGACAATTTTGCTCTCGGAAGCTCGCGTGAACCGCCTCGCCGGTTATATATATGCACATCAAACTTATGTCATGCAAGTTGATATTTCATATAGTACAAAGTTGATTACGTTATTATAATTGATATTATTATCCTGACAGTGGTTGCGTTTTCAGCTCTGTAAATAACCGAACGAGAGTTTAAATACGTCGACGTTTGCAAGACCAAAATGAGACACTTGTCCTACATAAAGACTAGCGTTGTAGCCTACCTACGTGCGAGCAAATCTGTGCAACGTCAACACTACGCATGGCCAAGCTAGTGATAGGGTTTACTGAGAATGTGATCGCTTAAGACACATGATGTTTTGGCTGATGAACACTACGTCGATATCATATTATCATCCGCAATGGTCTTGAAAGTGTTTTTTTTCGAAAAGCACCAAGATTATATGCAGTGCGCTTGAAACTCAAATGGCTATTATCTGACATATTGCGAAAGGAAAAACAAGCGGTATTTGCGTGTGATAAATAATGAACATTTCCAAATTCCATTACGGCTATTTGCTTTTATTACGTATCTCTGACAAATAGAACCTTTCCCTAGCTGATTTCACTTGCTATTAATAAGGGAATTATATACGATGAACACGCAAAATATCAGAAGACTGACGTCAGGCCACTTCCTTGTCGAAGTGGACCGACGAAGCCACGTGGGATGCCTGTTGATATCAATGCTACTAGCGACGCTTCCAGTGGGATAAATCCGTCCCAACCAAACTCCTTGAAATTCTACCCCATCAGGAGAAATGCCACGCAGCTGCATATACAGTCGTGGAGAGGAAGTTATTCTTGCTCATGCTCGTATTGGACATACCTATAAAACTTACGCATTCCTGCTTATGGATGAGCCCATCCATGAATGCATTCCTTGCCAATGCACAATCGACACCAAGCACACTCTCACTTAATGTGCTGATCTTCCAGGTCCATACATTACAGGGTGTTTAATGCGCACGCCTGGTGATAAGTTTGAATGGAGAGCCTTTTCACGTATCACAACGATTTGACTCCATTTCTAGACCCTAAATCCGATGAGTCAGCGAAATAAGACATAGTTACTTAGTTCGGAAAGATCCAATTGCTTCAAAGCATTACTCACATTATATAAGCGATTATTGATCAGCCGACTCTACCAATTAAAGAAGGATAAACTTCCTCGATCATTCGTACGCAAAACCCTTGTGGCGAACATCTTGTGGTAATATGTCTTTGTAAATGTACAGAGGCATTAAGCGGTTGTGCAAATTATAGTACAATAGCTTCTTGTGTAGAAGATATGCCGCTAATAACTTGGTGCGATTAACTGCTTCGTTTTAGTCCACACAGGTAGCATTAATTTTAACAGAAATATCATTAATTGTATTGTTAACTATACGGCTTTAGTTAGGTGAGCGTATTCAAAACGCCAATTAGCTAACACAGACGATGATTATGGCCAAAACTGTTATTTTTCTTAATAAATATCGATTGCAATCAAAATAGCGTTTGTCAGTTGCCAGAGCTTGAACCGTGAATTATAAATGTCCTTAGCTTACCTTCGTTCACAAGCTTGAAGGATGCTTTCATGACGTTAAGATCAGTAGGTAGTTGTTATGGTCGCACTTGGGACACATAACCAGATTGAGTCGAAACTTACTTTACCGCAAGCATACACGATATGACACCAAATGTGAGGGAAATGACAGAAGCAGTTTACAGATGCGATTTATCGGTCTCAATCAAACACACCATTTAATCTCTTCCGTTATCTGTGACGTCCTTTACAAGCTAATCTATAGTATATAGTATATAGTATAGTATACATACATACATACATACATACATACATACATACATACATACATACATACATACATACACATACATACATACATACATACATACATACATACATACATACATACATACATACATACATACACATACATACATACATACATACATACATACATACATACATACATACATACATGCATGCATGCATGCATATACATACATACACATACATACATACATACATACATACATACATACATACATACATACATACATACATACATACATACATACATACACATACATACATACATACATACACATACATACACATACATACATACATACATACATACATACATACATACATACATACATACATACATACATATACATATACATACATACATACATACATACATACATACATCATACATACAATATTTACATACATACATACATACATACATACATACATACATACATACATACATACATACATACATACATACATAATCCTCCAATATTTTGTCGACGTCTTTATATTCACTGCTGACATCGGAATTATGTGGCCGAATAAACATCAAGCCAGGCAGTGATATTGGAAACGGTTAAAGGTCACACTAGAGGCATAAATCAAAGCGTACTTTGTCACACTGAAAATCATTTCTAAGGTTTCTAAAATAAATGCACTGTCAGCGTTAAGTGATATTATTATTCCCTTTATCATCGGATTACAAACATTGGCCGGATATATAAGATGCGAACACATCTGTTAGTTTAACTCATTTTAGTAGGATGGCCTAAGCAGATGGTTCGCGGACCATGTGTGATAAGATGCTGAAGACAGTTAAAGCATACAACAGCTGTTCTCTAAAGGTTAAGGTTGAACGTTGTCGAGTATTTTGACTAACAGCAGACTAATCAGAGCTCGATTCGTAAGGCATATTTGTGGACATATAGGGTCTATATCTTACCTTAATTAGCACAACCGGTTCTGTAAAATATGCTGCACCACCGTTATTCAAATATGTTGGTTTAATGCCATTTGAGCACCTCTGACACATAAGCTAGGTTCAACCATTATCACTAAATCGGAAATATAGAACGCTTTCATTCGGAAGTTGGATGTGCCCGAATGAATTTGATTTATACGTCTTCATATAACGTATATTAATTGCTTTTGTGGACGTAAATCTTGTGTCAAGTTCGCTCATTGTAATAAAAAAGTCTAAAATAGAGATTGGTTAGAATTAGTCAAATAGCTTAATGTTTATAAAAGAGCAACACTGTCCAGCACATGGATATTATTTCTGATGTGGACTTGGTCATTTTCATAAGGATACTGTTGTCTTTTTGCCTATTATCGATGTATGCTTTGTCGCATTCATACGAACGTTGATATGCAAAACAGTTTGAATTTAAATCGTACTGCGCAATGTTTTCGCACAATTATGAGTGACACTTAAGCAACTCAACCAACACTTTTTCAAATGTACTAATTTGTAATCGTTAGATTCTGCGGGTGGCAAAACAATTCGTGCAAAAACAGAGCTCATATCGAAGTGACCCTTTAGATCAATAGTTGTAATTGAGCGTTAAGATCTGGCAAATAGAGTGGTGGCATTGTCTAATTAGCTCCTCATAGCAGATATGACTAAATCTTCTGTTTCTCGTCCCGAATATCCCCGTAAAATTGTGATGCAACATTGGCCATTCCGAATACAAGTGACTGCTAATGCCTTCACACAAGCAGGCAATTTGTAACTGTATGATAGGATCATGGACAGTTAACAATATGCAAACGGATACTTTATGGTCGTTTTTTATTTTAATCTTTACATTTGTTTAAACACCACAAAGGCATTACCTAAACACTACAAGAACCAACTGCGGCAGCGCAATTGTAACTTATGTCCAGAACAAAAGGTAACAATGAATGGTAATTGTTGTTAGGTTTGATGATTTGCGTCTTATATGTCGGTTGTACAGAAAAAGTTGATGGTGCCGTTATATTTTGTATTCAAAAGAACGCAGGTGGTGCTAGTCAATAGCCTACATGGATAAAGCACTAACCGCAAAGCACAAGGTCACTTCTGGTCGATAAAGGATTATTTGCTACCTTCATAGCCTTACGAGACGACGCAGATTGCCGGCTGTGAATTTGTCGTGCTGTACAGACAGGTGCTGCATAATTGACACCGACTTTGCCAACAAGTGATTTGCAATTTAACATTATTCTACATCGGCTTCAATGACATGTAATGCAGCGAAAACATTTGATTCGGTTTAGATATAGCATAAATCGGCTTACACTATCATGATTGATCGTGATGATCACGTCAAGATTGTAATGGCAATTATCTAATGCAATAGATATGACGAGTAGTTGGAATTATTTGTCGAACGAAAATGTTGTTGTGCAAAATGTCATGGGCGATTTCACACATGGCACAACGATTGGCCTCCTCCTACAGCCACTCGGTCCTATGCGTGAGCAAAATGGGTTAGATTTGCTTGGATAGGCAGGATCAGGTGGCTTTACGGCATATGGTTATAGTATTTGTAAGCGAGCTTAAGCATTAACTGTGTTAAAATGCAAATCATACATACATACAACATACATACATACATACATGACATACATACATACATACAGTAAAACATACATACAGCATACATACATACATACATACATACATACATACATACATACATACATGACATACATACATACATACATACATACATACATACATACATACATACATACATACATACATACATACATACATACATACACACACATACATATACATACATACATACATACATACATACATACACATACATACATACATACATACATACATACATACATACATACATACATACATGCATACATGCATACATGCATCCATACATACATGCATACATCATACATGCATATATGCGTGCATACATACATACATGCATACATACATACATACATCCATATATACATACATCCATGCATACATATATACGAACATACATACATACATACATACATACATACATACATACATACATACATACATACATACATACATACACATACATACATACATACATACATACATATACATACATACATACATACATACATACATACATACATACATACATACATACATACATACATACATACATACATACATACATACATACATACATACATACATACATACATACATACATACATACATACATACATACATATACATATACATGGTTACATAAATACATAAAATCTCCTATGCCTTTTCTATTACTCCATGTACAATGCCAACCATTGCATAGTGGAAGGTGTTTTCGATCGTTACGGCATTTAATATACGAGCAATATAAGTGTAACCGGTCCCCAAAACAGAATATGATCGAGCATATTCCTTTCTTTGATGCACCATTATAGGGTATGAATCAATTATGTCACGAACAAAGTGTCGGGCACCGGGTCTTGTTCTCGTTTCTCGGATGATCATGAAAGATACAATGTGAAGCGATTTGCTCTATTTCTATTATTTCCTACGAAATGTGGTTAGAGCATTCAGTGCGAATATGCATGGTCGCAAACACTAAACATCCATTTCTCAGAATGCAACCTGCAGTGCTAACAAAACACTTTTTATGACACGAAGATAAAGCTATGGAACATCGTGATACAGAGCATTATTTGATGAAGCAGACATTTCGGCTCCTTTAAGCAGCCAATATTCTTCGTATCACTAGCAGCGTCCTTGTGGTGTGTGACTATGCAATGATAAAAACATCCGGTCAATAAGACAATAGCATTCCTCTGAACACGTACGGACAACAGCAGCTAGTCATGTTTAGTGCATAGTGTGCATTTTTATAGATACTTCTCGATGTAGGCCTCGGTATCCGGCGGTTTACCAGTCCGTGGCCGGGCTTTTTTATGTGGAAGTGTGGACGGTTATGATAAATTATGTCCCTAACCTCGGTTTCTTCCGGAGTGCTTCTTATTGATTCCAAAGCCAATAATTCTTACCATGAGCCTCCGGTAAGCCTCAAGCAGGGCGCATCTATATTATACTGAATTCGACATTCCGGGATTAAATACCCATCCTAATCAAGACAAATCTAGTCTAGTAGGTTATTTATCCTATAAGCATGGCAAGTGAAAAGCTCTAACGTTTTGGAAACAATTATGGCGATTCTACTCCGGTTCAGACAGAAAACAATAGCTTCTGCAGGTTGGTATTATAGTTGGTATTTAACATTTCTGAACCTGTTAATGTTGCTGAATAGACCAGAATGGAACTCGGCTAGAGCAAAGATAAACAGATTTACATAACAGGACTCACCGCCACTTCAATATTGCTTGTTAAATGGCTATCGGTTGCTTTAGCCTTAGTCGACAATATTATTCAGCGCTTGCAAAAATATTGGTTGGATATTTCACGTATTCTTTGTTAGTGATCAAACTCGGGGAGGGATAATACATTAAAAACAGCTATCGTGGTGAAATAACAAAGTTGGCAGCAGGAGATTTTGTTTGTTGCCATTTTTATCAGTGATTCATTTCTGCATATTGTGCATATCTCTATCGATAATTGGCAAATGTACATAGAGAAATGGCTAGTTAGATGCTCATTCACGGCATTAAACGGGTATATATTCGCTGTGTTTGCATATGCAAGCAACTTATTGAACACCTGCATATATCTAGTGTGCGTTGTATGTATACACACGCCGTGGTATCTGTGCGGAAGATTGTTCGTTCATTGTTTAGGATATTGTTTATTACAACATGGAGGCGTAAACAATGGAAGAAGCATGCATGAAAAGTTTGTCTAGATCAGCAGAAAGTACAAAAAAGAGCACACCAAAAGCTATTGATTATATTCCTCCGATTTATCTATAATTTCCTTTTAAATATCGACGTAAAAGCGATGCTAAGTGCCATTTGCGATTATACACAATATAGCATAGTCAATAGTCGTTTCGCGTGCTCGTATTCGCGCATTATAAGTGGCACCGCGAAATGTCAAAGATGTAGCTAATGTGATACCTTTACAGCAAAATTATTAGCTCAGCCGTCGCAAAAGCCATCTTTCACGTTGCTCATATGAGAAAGCCAGGCATATATCATGCACTATTCAAGTGTCGGTGACAACAGTAAGGTTATTTCACGACTGTAATAATGGATGGGTATTCCTTTCTTGGCAAAGGTCATAATCAATTTTTCTAATTACTATATTTCTATAACCAGGTATGTGAATGCACAAGCACGCAGGTCAAATCCATAGTCAACACATCTGTTTCTATTTCGCCGTCTTGTTTCACATTTTGCGCATGATATGTGAAGATTATGTTTCATTCGTGCTAGCAATAATATACAATAGATACGTAAACTTAAATTGGATTTTATAGCCTCATTATGGCTACTATCTTCATTGTTCTAAAAGTTAAAATATTTTAAATGATTATTAAGGTAGGGTAGCCTTCGCATAAATGCGTTTCACAAATCCGTCATCAGTCCTTGCTGCTATCCTGATTAATGCATACACGTTTCCTCGGGGTATTTGAAGGAACTATAACAAAGTATACCCTTTAAGGCTCGGGTCACAGCAAAATCATTTCACATGAAATCCGATTACTATAAATCCTTCAGTTGTGAATGTGGTCGTTTATATACATGAAGGTATGGAATTCTCATATGAAGGTTAGCTATGAACGTTACGACTGAGAAAGGTGCGTCATCGATAAGGCAAATGTGTGCGGAACAATGTTGTATTGTTCTTACTATAACTGAAGACATGTTAGCAACGCCACCACATACGGCTTGGTTTATGGGATAACAGAGTAAAGCTTAGAGGAAAAGGCCAACAAAATAATCCCCTCTACCTGTGAGAATTCGACTCTGGCCTCAAGCTTTGAGTTGGGGATATCGTCGCTTTGTTCTTTATTACATTCACTCATCTGTATAAATAATTTATGACTGTTTGGGAACTTTATTCACCAGTTGTTGCCCGTGTAAACAATCATGACCGAGCGAAATAGAGGTCAGGTGCAATTCATTACCACAGAGTATGTTTGTGCTGCTTCGATATATGACGTGCTTTGGGTCATTAATATAATTGGATTGACAACAAATAGGCTTTCAACGGGAAGAAAGTTGTACTAATAAAGCAACTCTATCACGAATGTAATGTTTGGAGTTTTTCTGAGCTTTTAGCCGATAGAGTATTATTTGTGACCTTCAAATTATCATGAAAAGACGCGGCTTACCTACGTCAATTACGCCTTGCATAATCAAAGAGGTGCTGTATAATGCTGGGCACAGCACACCCTGAAAACACCAATAGAAAGAGTGAAGGAAAGAGAGAGGACGAGATAGTTGACAAAGAAGGAGAAATAGAGACAAAGAAAGAAAGATAGAGGACGAGTAAGAGAGAGAAAGAGAGAGAGAGAAAGTAAGAAAGAACGCAGGGGAGATAGAGATTTATATATATAGAGAGGCATATATAGATATAAAGAGAGAGAGAGAGAGAGGGTGGGGGAGATAGAGCAAATGAGAGAGAGGACGCTATAGAGAGAGGGAGGGATATGAATGGAGAGAAAGGGAGCGGACGAGGAAGAGCAAGAGAGAGAGAACGTAAAAAAGATAGCTGGAGAGAGAGAGATATAAACATAGAGTGAGGGTTATTTATAAATTTATATATATATTTGTATATATGTATTTATGTATATGTATATATTCATAATTATTTATATATATATATATATATATATATATATATGTATAGATATATATATATATGTATATATATGTATATACCTATACATGTATATATATATATATATATATATATATATATATATATATATATATATATATATATATATATATATATATATGTATATATATATATATATATATATAGAGAGAGCGAAAGAGAGATGGAGCGGGAGCGAGAGAGAGAATGAGAGAGATAGAGTGAAAAAGACAGATAGATAGAGAGAGATATATATCCATATATATATATATATATATATAGAGAGAGAGATTGACGGAGAGAGAGAGGGAGAGAGAGAGAGAGAGAGAGAGAGAGAGAGAGAGAGAGAGAGAGAGAGAGAGAGAGAGAGAGAGAGAGAGAGAGAGAGAGAGAGAGAGAGAGAGAGAGAGAGAGAGAGAGAGAGAGAGAGAGAGAGAGAGCAAGCAATAGATATGTTTTGCTACAGATGATATTTGGTCTTTGGTCCTGTTGAACCCTGTGCTGGGTCGCCCTAATCTACAACGTGCCTAGCCATTATTCGGTATACCTGCGTTTGTCAACGCCGCGAGATTGCTGAAAAAATATTTACTCGTGTGATGTCATTGCCCGAACCCACAGTATTTTCATCACAGCATAATGATACTCGCTATGTAGCTGCTTTACACAATAGCCGCACCCGGTCCTGTGTCCCTGACGGGCTATACTCATCGAATACTCAAATATCAAATTAAGAGAAGAGACCAAATATGTATTTCGTATCCTCGTCTTAAAAGCGAATGAATTGTCGAGCGAAGTGTACTAACAGTAAATGCATTGATTGCTAATGCATGCACGTAGCTTTCCGTTGTGGGGTAATTACAGGGAGAATCATAGCGTTAATTAGCATTCACAAGATAAAATATATCAAGAGCTCTATGGCCGTACCAAATGTAGAAGCAAGCACTGCCTTGAAAAACAGCAGAAAAAAATCTTAATGTCTTGTGTTTTCATTCCCTGGCTCGTGCTGTTGGTTGTCAGGTTATCTACTATTTGATGCCTCTTCATGCGACTCTGTTGTTCATTTTTCACACCATTACGCTTACTCCGTGCGGTCATGCATGGTTTCAATAGTTTCCTGTGAATGCTTTCTATGCTTCAGATGGTGTGCCTAAAGCCAGAATGGAAATATATCTCTATAGAGGGCGGCATTAGACGTAGCAGACATATTGTATGTTAATGATCTCAATTTACAATGGCATCAAATGGCAAATTTTTCCTATGTAATGAGACATGACTTCCTCTTTGGCGTATTGAACCTCCAAATGAGCATTCAACATCCTGTATATTTTCGTAAAGTGAATCCGGATTGAGTGCAAAGGACAATGGCCGTGCTTGTGTTACCTGATTTTAACATATCTTGATATTAACAGGATGGTTATTCGAAATTGTATATCAAGGTTTCATCATAACTTTTGCGCAGTGTCATATGTGGTTGTTGGCCGTCTTGACTGGAATGGGGCAAGTTAGGCAAGCATATGGCAGAATGAGTTCAAATTTGTTATCGAATAATCCTAAATGCTTTCAAAGTAATATGATTTCAAAATTTCCATAGGATAACAGATAATAAATGCCTGGGTTATGTAGGCATTTTCGGAGCCTGAGCTGCATTTTGACTGAACACTAATTATGTCTATCAAATACCATAAACGTGATAATGGAGCAGATAAGTTTGAACAGAAAAGCACATTGATATGAAAAATGGAATATCTCTTGAGCTGATATACATTGAGCATATGTAGGGTTGTGATAATAACTCACCTCGATATGGTGTAACATTTGCTAGTGTAGAAATCGAGTTTGACTAGCTTCACTAAATATATTCCATTATTGCCATGAGAGCATGGACATTGAAATGCCAGCATGCATAAATGCTGGGCTCTCCTGCAACGATTCTCTAGTTATATATATATATGCACATAATTTGTGTCATGTGTCTTAGTATTTCATATTACACGAACTTATGATGCTGCTACTACGGGCACAATAACTCTGATAAATACAACCATCAGTGGATCGGTTGTAATTATTTTAGCTTTGTGATCGCTTTCTGTTGGTGATCTATATAATTCGATATTCTGGTATGGCGACAAAGGCGAACTACAGCTAGGAAAAATCGACATATAACTAGTCCAAGATAAGCCGCTAATCTTATGTCTGGACCAAATTTGCCGCCTACTTTCTGCGAGCAAATCAGTTTCAAAGGGTCAAGTCAACACTATGTACTGTCAACCAGTTAAAGGGTGTTCTATTGATATTATCATTTACGATGGATGATTTTTGCTTGATAATCCTTACATAAAACTACAACGCGTCGAGACTATATTATCGTCAGCAATGATATGTAAGGTTGTTCTTGTCCAACAGCAACGAAGATTATATGCGGTTTGTTTGAAACTCAACTGGCTGCGATCTGACTTCATATTGCGAAGGACAAATAAGCCCATTACCATGTGTTTCGGACAGAATATAATGGTGACATTTCTAAATGGCTAACAGTGTTCAAAAACTTAGGTCCTGTCAATTGCGTTTATTTAGTATTTCTATCTCATGAAACCCATCGTGAGCTGATTGCACGGGCTAGTAATATGAAAATACTGTACAATGAACGTGCGTTTCTTCGATATCTAGGGTTTTATAGTATGTACTAAAAATGACATAGAATAAGGTGCAATCGTTGTGAACGATACTTATATCATGGAAACCGCAGTAAACTCTATTTGAGTATTGTGAATTGCTTAACAGCATCTTTATAATGCTGTTTACTGCGCCGCCTATGTTATAAAGTACCCAAAATGGCGATCAAACAAGTTTCTATACGCTGCTGTTGTTGATCTAATTGCACCAACAATAAACAAAATAAGGTTTACAATGCCAATGAAAATATTTCCTCCACTCGCTGAAATAATAGTATTACAAACGTCTATTTGTTTTTTGTTCGTTTTTATTGCCTTGTTGCAGACGAATATTTAGTATACACGAAAACTACATGTGAAATATGTACATAGTATTTGCAATCATAGTTAAGAACCTAGTTACTCTCTCTTGACGTATAACAAAATTAATTCTGACGAAAAGGGAATCTGTTCGTTAATGAATATAAGTATTTATGTGTTCAGATCCGTATTCATCATAGGACTGAAGGTGATGTTCCCTCTTAGTTACGGGCAAAGTCGAGGGTACCACGCGGTTATTTAAAACTCCGCTACCTAGCAGAAAATATGTTTCAATCATCGGCATATACTTGATTAGATTCTTTCGCTAAAAAGCAAATGTCAGTGTCACATAACTGCGAGAAACAGCCAAGCATTTCATTTCACAAGCCAGTTAGCAAGAATATTATCTTCCGCATCCTGTTGGACAGTTATGAGTTGACGGGATACTTTCTCGTGTAATTCTTCTGGTTTATGCGAGGTTTGGCAAGGTAGCGATAAATGCATTTCTTTAGAAACTGTAATTATTTACGTCGTATATGTAATTTGGTTGACTGTAAATAAATGATAGAAATAGCCTACATGTATAAAGCACTAACCACAAAGCACCTTGTCACCTTTACCGGAATCGAATTTGTCGAGCGGAACGGACAGACGCTGGATAATTAACAGCACGGCGTACTAATGCAAACACCCATTTAGTATGGTCTCTGCGTCTGGTTTACCCGTCTTCACCATCACTCCATTCCTTCACGTTACTTCATTAAATTGAAGTGCGTTATATACGAATAAGGACACGAATCGGTATTTGCAAATGTTGTAATCGCAATTGGACGCATTATCGCCTATAGCTACAGAGAAATAAATCCCCGCACTCAACCGGACTTGTTAATCAAATGAATGCCGCCAAGAACCAATGGCGTGACCTAGAGATGCCGTTGATAACGAAACCTGCTTTATGAATAACAGCGACTGCGTTGTAATCGCATGTCCAACATGAACTAATAAGAATGTCAGCGACGGTATATGCGAGTAGTGGTGAATAGCGTGCGCATTGCGCATTGGTTCGCGCAATACGCATTACACATCGTCATCTGGTGCTACCCTTGGCTCTTTCTTTTTGGCATCGGTTGTGAGTCGATGGTCGATATGCTGCAATACACATCGATGTGTCTGTGCGAGAGCACATAAGACTACTCATTGAATCATTCAATATTCTGCGAGTCATTGTGTGTGCGGAATTCAATAACCTGGTAGTATATAATTTTTGTACAAGTTCCAAGACTGTGTAGCCACACCGAACGTTGCAATATGTAATACTGTAATGTGCGTTATAAATCAATCATCTTTGAG
Organism: Urechis unicinctus; assembly: GCA_034190875.2. NCBI lineage: Eukaryota > Metazoa > Annelida > Polychaeta > Xenopneusta > Urechidae > Urechis > Urechis unicinctus. The sequence goes on along the minus strand of CM067358.1, from coordinate 39,699,241 downwards.
AGATTCACCGATGATCTAAGGCCACGGATAAGACATATTCACTTTCGCCTTTATTATGGTGAATAACTTATGCTTTAAAGAATATGGTCGTCATGTATGGCTATGCATGCGTGCGTGAGTAAAAGCGTTGGAATTATTTCGATATTAATAAGAATCTTGCATTAGGCAATATTGTTTTATGAATGATCCTCGGCTGCCTTCTCTGACTTTCGTTACTGTATTTTGTTTTGTAATATGCCCTTTTTTTCATTGTTGAAATTATATAATTTGATAATTAATGCCGTTATTTAACTGATGCTTCTCTGTTGTGGTTTACTCTTACCTTTAGAGACGACAGAGATTACAGACTGCGAATTGGTCAGGCTGAACAAAGAAGTGCTGCTAAATCAAAGCATACTTTACAAACAACTGGTGCGATTGGCAGTTTAACTATATTGTACATCGGCATGTATGACATGCAATGCAGCGAATAAATTTGAGTTGGTTAATATATGACATAGAGCGGCTTAAACTATCACGGTTCGATTTTCGATGATAACGTCACGATTTTAATGGCATATCAGGCATATATGCTAACTAAAATTATCAACTAACTGAAAGGCTTGTAATATATGATAGAGAATAATGATATATGGTTTTATAATCATATGATCTCATAATTGAAATATGGTCGAATATGAGAACCGTTATTATATCGACGTTGGAAGTGTTATTGGTACAAATATAGGGTTCCGCTTACAGGGATTTAAAGGAGATGCTCGTTCGTTGAAGAATAATACGCTCAGTGACGTTTGGTTACGTACAAGTCTTATAAAGAATGTTCCAAATAAAAAATAGTACTCCATAAATCGGGTCCAGTATAAACACTTCGACTTGCATGAAAGTAATATTACAGCAGTTAGAAATGCTAGAATCCTAGTCAAGGTCCCCTAGCTCCATGGTTACGGGCCCTGTTTACATGTTAATAATATTCAATCGTCTCGCCAATGGTCAAGGCTAGGGTGCGGTCTTGAACTGATGCGGCATCCCAGATTTGTGATGCTCCAAACAGAGGCCATGTCTCTAAGTCACTCTCGGGTACTTTTGAGTCATTGTCTCTCATTGGTCAGTGTCACATTTTCCGAAGATTCGGTGCCATATTTGTTTTGGTACGCTCCGTTTGAAAGACTTGTTCGCTCGGCTGCTTGATGGGTCGTCACTGTTTTGTGAATGTGGCTACTGGGACGGGGAAACATTTTGCCACACGTAGTTAGCAACTGCGCTCGATGCAATGCTTGGAATGGGTCAGGGTTCGACACAAATGGTTGTACGCTTGCCGGGACAAGTGATTTGTTATGTCGGACAAGTGATTTGCCAAGTCAATTTGTCCAACCGGACGAGTGATTTTTATGAGCCGGGCACACATTCTACAACACCCCGATTTGTTGTTTCACACAGTCGGCGAGAGAAGCAGACACATAACTAACTGGTCTCTTTAAAGACTGTATAACGTAAACATACTTTCATGCAGCTAAACAATTAAAAGGAAAGGGTTCGTGCTATATATATATCAGATAGAATTTTGTAAAATTTTGCAAATATGCCCTTTGAAGCCCCATAATCAGATTTCCCAAACAAAACTTTGGGTACCCAAACTGGTTTGCGTTCTATAACAACTTGATTGATACCCCTGTCACGCCAATATCGGCCGCGAGATGACACTTTTTGAGAGTGATACTGATTACACAATAAATATGATAATTAGTAATAATTTCAATATATATATTGCTAAATATAACTTATGTGTGTATGTAATGACAGATATGTTCCTTTAAGTACAAATCATGCTAATTTAGTAAATATAATCAGAGTGACAATAAAATTAATTAACTGTATAATTGATGATTTTTTTGCTAAAAAAACACATTTTATTACCCTTAAAAGGTCTAGCTAAATAAAGAAAAAATAGAAAATTCCTATTTTGCGCTATTTTGTAATTTAATGTATATGCTACATCTATAGAAAATATGAACTGGTGTTCCTAAACTAATTTTGTCAAAAATTGCAGTTTTATATTTTCTTGTTGGGGCCAAATTCTTCACCAGGGCTTGGATCAGGAATGTGACGCTTTGATGTGTGCACTGGGGTCCCACCACCACATATCGAATAGTTCATAGCAAACACACTTGCATATCCAATGAGCTTCTCCGACTCAATGTCACTGAGCTGTGGATCGTTTCCACACACAACACAGCCATTCTTCAGCTGTTTGGCTAAGTGTCCCACATTGATAAAACGATTGCCCCCTGTAAGTGTGGTTGTTGTGACGGCTACAAAAGTGTACTCACTAGCAGAGATCGGGGGAGGAGGCAGGCTGGTACTCGTGTTTACAATTGAGCGATCGTAATCTGGGTCAATCACAAACATGCCAGACGTCGCGTGAAACTGATAATGGCATTAGTCCTGTTCATGTAGAATGTCATCCTCAAGTATCGCCAACGCCTCTTCGAAACTCATCTCGTCTGTTTTTTTTGCTAGGATTATACTTTTTTGGCTTTTAGAGTTTTTCCATACATTTCGATATTGACAGTGTGTTTTGACATGTTGTTGGCGCGGCTGTCAGTCGTTACAACGGCTAGAAATAACAAAACACGCGCCGGAAAACATGTGACGGAAGTGTGCGCAGTAGATCACCGACCAATTCTCTTAAAACTCTTGTTGTAGGGCCAATGTGAAAATACACACATACATACATACATACATACATACATACATACATACATACATACATACATACATACATACATACATACATACATACATACATACATACATACATACATACATACATAGACATACATACATACATACATACATACATACATACATACATACATACATACATACATACATACATACATACATACATACATACATACATACATACATACATACATACATACATACATACATACATACATACATACATACATACATACATACATACATACATACATACATACATACATACATACATACATACATACATACATACATACATACATACATACATACGTATATACACGCAATATCCTTTGCCTTTTCTGCCTCCATCTACTATGCAAACCACTGCTAGCGTCCCCGGCCAAAAATGAACAATGCGCTAAAATACCGAAAATCACATTTATATGAAAGTTAATTGCACGACACACTGTCGACAGAAATCTAAGCAAACAGGTCTCCGTTCTTGTGTCATACGCACACAATCATATCTCATCTTATTTGCAGAACAAATTGATAAGCAATCCCCTGTATCCTCTAAGGTATGCTTTTTTTTTACAAATGACGGAATACCCGCCAAGAGTAGCGTCAATAGAGGCAGCTATAGAATACAATCTGTTCGACAGTACCCCAGGTTTGTATCATGTCTCATCCGACCAATTCAAGCTGTTATGTAAAGCGCACTACATCCTTGTACAAGTGAACGTCAACAACAACAGATTGCACATGGAGATGTCTAGATGATCATATACCCATTCGGATCGAATTATGTAGGATAAATCATCTGTGATGGATGACAAGCCTCCGGTAATTCTTTATCATCCTCTCATTCCAAAAAGCACATGCAAAAAAGTTACGCATCCCTCTCATTGCCTTTCTTCACGATTTGCGGCGTATTTTAATAATATTGCATGCTTGGGGACAATCACATCAGAACGACACGTTATGCATGTTCGGAAATCACAAAACTATGGTACGTAGCAATATACACGACACAATGAAAGTTTAAGAAATATCTACAGCTAGATGCATGACGCTTAGCGATGACGTAAGACATTTATTTAGTTGACAAAATGGTCTAGCCAATAGTGGAAGGTCATATCGATCGTTAAGGCGTTTAATATACTAGTAATATAAGTGTAGCCGGTCGCCAAAACAGAACATTATTTCTGTAATTTTCATACTGATTGTGGTTAGCGCAATCAGCACAAATGTGCATTGTTGCAATCACTAAGCAATATTTTCTCATAATGCAACCTGCAATGCTAATATAATACTTTTTACGAGCCGAACATAAAGCTATGGAACATCGTGATACAGGGCATTATTTGATCAAGCAGACATTTTGGCTCCTTTAAGCAGCCAATCGTCTTCGTATCACCAGCAGCGTCCTTGTGGTGTTTGACTATGCTATGATAAAAAAACACCCTGTCAGTAAGACAAAAGCATCCCTCCTTACACGTACGCAAAACAGCAGTTAATCATATTTAGCGCATATTATGTGTTTGCATCGAAACTCCTCAATGTCGCCCTCGGTTTCCGGCAGTTTTACAAGTCCGTGGCGAGGCTTAGTTAAGTGGAAGTGTGGACGGTTATGATGTATTAGGTCACTACCCTCGGAGTGTTTCGTATTGATTCCAAAGCCATTTATTCTAGCCATAAGCTTCGGGTAAGCCTTAAGTAGGGCGCATCTTCTAAATATATTATTCACAAATCGACACTCCTTGAACAAAGGCACATCCTAGCCAAGACAAATCAAGTCTAGTAGCTTATGTATTTTATAAGTATGGCAAATCAAAATCTACAACGCTTTGGAAACAGTTGTCGTGATTCTCGTCCGGTTCCTATAGGAAACAATAGCTTCTGGAGGTTGCTATATAGTTAGTATCTAACGCTCCTGAACCCGTTAATGCTGCTTAATAGACCAGAATAGAACTCGGCCATGGCAACGATAACAAGATACAAACAACTTCACAGTTAACTTACATAACAGAACGCCTCGCTATATCGACATTTCCCGTCACATGACCGCCAGCGCTTGCAACAATATTGGTCGGTTATTTCACGTATTCTTTATTAGTAATCAAGCTCGAGGAGAGACCTTAAATTAAAAAGAGTTGTTTGTTAGCCAAAGTGTCATGTAATAATAACATTGACACCAGGAGATTGTATTTTGGACCATCTCTAACAGGGATTCATTACTACATCGAAGTGGGCATATTGTCATCGATAATTGGCAAATGTACATGGAAAAATGGCTGGTTGGATGTTCATTCACGACCTGTAACGAGTATACACTTGCAAGTTATTTTATGCCTGCACATATCTAGTGTGCGTTGTATGTATGCACACGCCGTGGTATCTGTGCGGAGGATTGTTTGTTCATTGTTTAGGAAAATGGTAATCACATTACAGAGGCCTAAACAATTGAGGAAGCATTCGTTGAATGTTCGACCTGATCAACAGAAAATGCACAAAGAGCCCTTAAAAACCACTAATGGTATTTCTTCAGATTAATCTATATTTTTCTTTTAAATATCGACGTAAAAGCGATGCTAAGTGCCATTTGCGATTACACAAAATTTAGCATTATCAGTAGCCGTTGCGTGCGCTCGTATTCACACGTATTATATAAGGCACCGAGAAATGTTAAAGCAGATAAATTTATGAAATATTTATACAGCAAAAGTATTAGCTTAGCCGCTGAAAAAAGACAACTTTCTCGTTGCTCATTTGAGAAAGCCATGCATATATCATGGAATATTCTGCTTAAAATCCAACATTTGGATTTTGTGTCGGTGACAGCAATAAGGTTGTAATTAAAATGGATAGGTATTATTTTTTTCGTACTGTACGGATTTAATAAAGGGCTTCATGATCTATTTTTGTAAATCACTATATTTCTATATACAGGCTAATAATTGCATAAATACGCCAGACAAATCCAAAGTAATTATATCTGCTTTTATGTCGATGTCTCGGTTCACATTTTGCACATGATATGTGAACATTATATTTAATTCGTGCTAGCAATAACATACAATATCTACGTGATCTTAAATTGTCTTTTACCGCCTTGCTAAATAATATTAGGGTAGGGCAGGCTTCGCATAAATGGATATCATAATTCCGTCATCAGTCCTTGCTGCTATCCTGATTACTGCATAAACGTATCACCGGGGTTTTGATGGAGCTATAAGCAATTATATCTTCAAGGCTCGGGTTACAGCAAAATCATTCCACATGAAGCTCGCTCACTAAAAATCCTGTTGCTATGAATGTTGTAGTTTATATACGTGAAGGTGTTAAATGATCATATGAAGGTTAGCTATAACCGAAAACGGCCGCATCAGGGCGTCATTGTTTAGGCAAATTTGTGAGATTCAGTGTGGTCTTTTTCCTACTATAACTGAAGACATATTAGCAACGCCACCACAGACGGCTTGGTTTATGGGATAAACTGTAAAGCTTACAGGAAAAGGTTAACAGAATACTCCCCTCGGCCTGCAAGACTTCGACGCTGGTCTCAAGCTTTGAGTTGGGATATCCTTCTTTCGTTCTTTGTCACATTCACTCATCCGTAAAAATAATTTTTGACAGGTTGGCAACTAGCGAAATAGAGGTCACGTGCAATTCATTACCACAGAGTATGTTGATGTTGCTTCGATATATGACGTGCTTTGGGTTATAAATGTAGTTAGATTGGCAACCAAATAGGATGAAGCTGGTACTAATTAAGCAACTCTATCACGTAAGTGATCTTTGGAATTTTGCTGAAGACGCTTTTAGCCGATAGAGTATTATTTGTGACCTTCAAGTTATCATGAAATGACGCGGCTTACCTTCGTCAATTCCGTATTGCAAAATCGAAGAGGTGTTGTATAATACTTGGCACAGCACACAGTGGAAACACCAATAAAACAAGTAAAGGAGAGAGAGAGAACGGGACAAAGAGAAGGAAGGTGACAAATGGAGACAAAGAACGAGGGAGAGAGGACGAGAGAGAGAGAGAAAGTAAGAAAGAAGGACGAGAGATAGAGAAAGAGAGAAAGCGGACGCAATAGAGCGATGGAGGGATAGAAATGGAGAGAGAAAAGAAGGAGGCAAGACGATAGAGAGAAAGAGAAGGTGAACAAGGATAGCGAGAGAGAGAACGAAAGTGATATAAACGTAGAGAGAGGGATATATATATATATATATATATATATATATATATATATATATATATATATACATATATATATATATATATTATTTATATATATATGTATATATATATTTATATATAAATGTATATATATATAAATGTATATTATATATATATATATTTATATATATACATATACATATATACATTTATAAATATATATAGATACACATATTTGTTTATAAATATATATATATATATTTAAGAATATATAAATATATGTATATATATATATACATATATATGCATATATATATACATAGATAGAGTGAGAGAGAGAGAGCGCGCGAGAGAGAGCGAAAGCTAGATAAGGAGAGACAGAGATAGAGAGAAGTAAACATAGTGTATGTATCTTATGTAATGAGACATGACTTTATTTGTAGCTTAATGAACCTCCAAATGAACATTTTAGCCGCAAGGAATGCATTGTTATACATATTAAGCCCATCAATACGCACCGCTACAAGGCACAACTGCCCATGACTTGTGCGTTAGTTGTCCGTAGTTGTATCATTAGCATCTTAGCCACATATATAAAAACATTGCCTGCATGCATCCCTAGTCGATACAGTAGGTATTGGTGTCTTCAGTGTAAGCCCAAAGGATACGAACTCCTCTACAACCGCGTGCAGAAAAAAAGCTAATCAACCTCAGCATGTACATGGCGCTTGCAGCACAACTTCAAAAAGAAAATCTCACTAGCTTACTGTTCGTTCATCCAGCATTACAGATCCTTTCACCAGTAATGTAACAAAATGAAACAATTCAAATC
>CM067358.1:39681502-39686502 GCA_034190875.2 Urechis unicinctus | reverse complement strand
GCTATAATACCGAAAATCACATTTGTATGGAAAATTCTTGCACTCCACACTGTCGACAGTGATCAGTGCCGACATGTCTCCGTTCTTATTCAATCTCATTTGCAGAACACATTGAAATGCAATCCCCTGTATTTTCTAGAGTATGATTTTTCTATTGCGAATGATGGAAGATGAGTATCATCAATAGTGGCAACTAATGAATAAAATCTGTTCGACAGTACCCCAGGTTTGTATCATGTCTCATCCGGCCAATTCAAGCTGTTATGTAAAGCGCACTACATTCTTGTACAAGTGAACGTCAATAACAACAGATTGCACATGGAGATGTCTAGATGATCATATACCCATTCGGATCGAATTATATAGGATAAATCATCTGTGATGGATGACAAGCCTCCGGTAATTCTTTATTATCCTCTAATTCCAAAAACACATGCAATAAAAGTTACCAAGCAAAGACACCACTCTGTCTTACATAATAACATACTTACTATTGCATGCATGGGGACCATCACATTAGAACGAAACTTAAGACATGTTAGGAAATCACAACACTTTGCTACGAAGCAATATACACGCCATTATAAAAATTTAAGAAATATCTACTACTATACGTCTGAAACTAAGCGATGACATTTGGTTCGCGAATGGTCAAGCCAATAGTGGAAGGTGTAATCGATCGTTAAGGCTTTTAGTATAGTAGTAATATAAGTGTAGCCGGTCCCTAAAGCAGAACCTAATTTCTATTATTTCCCACTGATTGAGGTTAGCGCAATCAGTACAAATATGCATTGTTGCAATCACTAAGCATTCGATTTCCAGAATGCAACCTGCAGTGCTAATAAAGCACTTTTCATGACTCGACGATAAAGCTGTGATATATCGTGATACAGTGCATTATCTGAAGAAGCAGATTTATTGGCCCCTTCAAGCAGCCAATAGTCTTTGTGCAAGAAACGGTGTTCTTTTGGTGTGTGACTATGCAATGATAAAAACATCCTACAGTAAAACAAAAGCATCCCTACTTACACGTACGCAAAATGGCAGCTATTCATATTAAGCGCATATTGTGTGTTGTGCATAGAAAGTCATCAATGTCGCCCTCGGTATCCGTCCGGCGGTTATACCAGTCCGTGGCCAGGCTGAGTTATGTGGAAGTGTGGACGGTTATGATACATTAGGTCAATAACCTTGGTTGTTTCCGGAGTGCTTCTTATTGATTCCAATAATTCTACCCATATGCTTCGAGTAAGCCTTAAGTCAGGCGTAACTTCTAAATATATTATTCAAAATTCGACACTCCGGGAACAAAGACACATCCTAGTCAAGAACATATCTGCCTTTATGTCGCTGGTTGATATTTTGCGCATGATATGTGAACATTATATTTCATTCGTCCTAGCAAAATTATACAATACATACGTGATCTTAAATTGTCTTTTACCGCCTAATTATGGCTACTATTGTCACTTGCTATAGTTAAAAAAAAATTAAATGAATATTAGGGTAGGATAGGTTTTGCATAAATGGGTTTCACAAATCCGTCATCAGTCCTTGCTGCTGTCCTGATTAATGCATACACGTGTCACCGGGCTATGTGATGGAAATGTAATCAAGAATATCCTTCAAGACTAAGGTCACAGCAAAACCATTTCACATGCAATCAGCTCACGATAACAAAATTCGCCGTGAATATGGTATTTTATATACATGAAGGTGTTAAATGTTCCTAAGAAGGTTAGCTATGCAGGCCCGTAACCACGATGTTTAGTGGGAGGGTTCTTTTCCCTTCAATTGGGGACCTTTCTCCGGTACGTTCACGCGCGTCTTGGATGTGCAAAGCTTTGTAATTGCACGAAAACTGTTATGCGCAGCAACGCAAATGCGCTAGAGTAAAGCGGACCTTTCTCGGCAAAGTGGGCGGTTCGTTCGAACCCCTCGAACCCACCCCCCCCCCCCCCCCCCCCCCCCCCCCCAACCTGGCTACAGGCCTGGCTATGAACGTTACGACTCAAAACGGCCAGATCAGTGCGTCATTGTTAAGGCTCATTATGCGGACCAGTGTGGTCTGTTGCTTACTATAACTGGTGAAATATTAGCAACACCACACCCGGCATGGTTTATGGGTTGTAACTGTAATGATTAGAAGAAAAGATTAACCAAATACTCATCTCGACCTGTGAAACTTTGACTCTGACCTCAAGTATTTAGCTGGGGATATCCTCGTTTTGGTCTTCGTCACATTCTCCCAAGTATTTATATAGGATGTGACTGATTTGCAACTTTATGCACCGGATTTTGCCTGTGTACATAATCATGACCGAGCGAAAAAGAGGTCTCGTGCAATTCATTTCCACAGAGTATGCTTGTACTGTACTGGGAGGGAGGGAGGTAGGGAGGGAGGGATAGCTATATATGTAATCATGTCTAGGGTTCTGTTGCACACTGAGCTGGATCGCCCTTATCTAGATAGTGCCGGGCCATTATCCGGTAAACCCACATTTGTCACCTCCACGAGATTGCTTAACAATATATACTCGTGTGATGTTGTTACCCGAACCCACAGTATTTTCATTACAGCATAATGATACTTGCAATCCAGCTTCTTATATTCTATACGCAATCACCGCACCCGGTCCTGTGTCCCTGACGGGATACACCCATTTAATACTCAGATATCAAATTAAGAAACGAAACCAAAGATGTGCTTTACGTCGTACCCTCGTCTAAAAAGCGAATAAATTGTCGGGCGGCGTGTACTAACAGTAAATGCATAGAGTGCCAGTGCATGCACATATCGATTCTTGGTGAGGTAAGTACAGGGAGATTCATGGCGTTTATTACCATTGACCAAATTTATCACGAACTTCTTCGGCCGGACATGATAACATGATGGTTAATTGGAATTGTATATCAAGGTTTCATCACAACTTTTGCGCAGTGGCATATGGAGCTATTGGCTGTCCTGACTGGAAAGGGGCAAGTTAGGCAAGCATATGGCAGAATGAGTTCAAATTTTTCGTAGAATAATGTTACGGGCTTTAAATGTAATATGATTTCATAATTTCGACAAGATTACAGATAATAAGCACATGGGTTGTTTTTGTATTTTCGGAGCCTGAGCTACGTTTCTACTGCACACTTATGTCTATAAAATGATGGAGCAGATAAATTCGAGCAGAAAAGCATATTGATACGTAAAGTTGAATATCTCTTAGCTGATATACAATGAGCATATGTAGGGTTGTGATAATGACTCCCATCTCTAAGGTGTAACATTTGCTGGTGTAGAAATCGAGTATGAACAGATTCACTATGTAACATTACGCTAGATACATTCCAATATTGCCATAGGAGCATGGATATTGCAGTGCCAGCATAAATCATGCGCTCTCAGTATCAGCGGCATGAATGGCGAGAGCCGCCTATGTCTGGCACGATTGCTCTCTAGTAATATATATGCACATAAGGGAAATCGACAAATAACTAGTCCAAGATGGTCCACTTTTCTTATGTCTGGACCAACTTCAAACCAGTTTTTTGAAAGATAAAGTCAACACTGCGCATGTCAAAACTAGTAAAAGGGTGTACTATGAATGTGATCATTTTTGACTCATGATTTTTGCCTGATAAACCTTACAGAACAACAACGCGTCAAGACTATATTATCGTCAGCAATGATTTGTTAGGTTGTTCTTGTCGAACAGCAACGAAGATTATATGCGGTTTGTTTGAAACTCAAATGTCTACGATCTGACATATTGCGGAAGAAAAATAACCCCATTGTCAAATGTTTCGCAGATGATAACGAATGAACATTCCAAAATGGCTATCTATCAGTGTTCAAAACCTTAAGTCCTGTCAGTTCGAGTTATTTGCCTTTATTTAGTATTTCTAGTTCATGAATCCCGCCCTTAGCTGGTTGCGATGGCTACCAATAGGGGAGTAATATGCGATGAACGTGCAAGTTCGTTTTTCATTATCCAGGTTCCTTTAGTATATACTCAAAATGACATAGATTAAGATGCATTGTTTGCAACCGATAATTATGTCATGGTGAACGCAATTAGCTCAATTTGAGTATCATGAATTGCTTGAGAGCATCATGTGCACTGCGTCGCCTACGGTATAAAGCACCCGAAGAAATGCCAAACGAACCAGCTTCTATACTCTGCTGTTGTTGATCTGATTACCCCAACAATAAATAATATAATGTTTTTAATGCCAACTGTGTACTATTGAAAAAGCTTACTCCCCTTCCTGAAATATCAGCATTACAAACGTCAATTTGATTTTTGACTTGTTTATCTTGCAAATATTTTGTTTAGAAGAAAACTACTTGTGAAATTAGCCCAAAGTATGTGGAATCATAGTTGGGAAGTTAGTCATTCTATCATGACTGATATTAAAATACATTCTAACGAAAAGGCAATCTGTTCGATAATGATAAGGAAAACTGATGTGTTAAGTTCCTTGTTCATATTAGGACTCAAGGTGATGTGCCCTCTTAGTTTAAGGAAGAGGCGAGGGTGACACGCGGGTATTGTAAACTTCGCAACCGAGCAGAGGATATGGTTCAGTCGTCTACTTCTTGTCCAATATATCTCGATTCAATACCACTGTATAGGATTTCAGTCATTTAGATTAGGGTCTTTCTCTATAAAACAAATGTCATTGTCACAAGACTGCGAGAGCAATAGCCCAGCTTATTGATTTCACAAGCCAGTTAGCAAGGGTCTCAGCTTCCGCATCCTGTGGAAGAGTATAATTCACGGGTATAATTTCTCGTGTTATTCATCGCGTTTAGTCAAGATCGAGCAAGGTAGCTACAAATACATTCCTTTAGGCATTGTAATTATTTGCGACTTATATGATGTGGTTGACTGTACAGAAATGGCTGAAGATGTATGTTATATTAAAAAGATGCAGGTGCCGCTAGTAAATAGCCTACATGGATAAAATACTTACCGCAAAGGACAAGGTCATTCTTTCTGGAATCA
>CM067358.1:39616502-39676502 GCA_034190875.2 Urechis unicinctus | reverse complement strand
CTCCCCCCCCCTACCTGGCTACAGGCCTGGCTATGAGCGTTACGACTCAAAGCGGCCAGATCAGTGCGTCATTGTTAAGGCTCATTATGCGGACCAGTGTGGTCTGTTGCTTACTATAACTGGTGAAATATTAGCAACACCACACCCGGCATGGTTTATGGGTTGTAACTGTAATGATTAGAAGAAAAGATTAACCAAATACTCATCTCGACCTGTGAAACTTTGACTCTGACCTCAAGTATTTAGCTGGGGATATCCTCGTTTTGGTCTTCGTCACATTCTCCCTAGTATTTATATAGGATGTGACTGATTTGCAACTTTATGCACCGGATATTGCCTGTGTACACAATCATGACCGAGCGAAAAAGAGGTCTCGTGCAATTCATTTCCACAGAGTATGCTTGTACTGTACTGGGAGGGAGGGAGGTAGGGAGGGAGGGATAGCTATATATGTAATCATGTCTAGGGTTCTGTTGCACACTGAGCGGGATCGCCCTTATCTAGATAGGGCCGGGCCATTATCCGGTAAACCTACATTTGTCACCTCCACGAGATTGCTTAACAATATATACTCGTGTGATGTTGTTACCCGAACCCACAGTATTTTCATTACAGCATAATGATACTTGCAGTCCAGCTTCTTATATTCTATACGCAATCACCGCGCCCGGTCCTGTGTCCCTGACGAGATACACCCATTTAATACTCAGATATCAAATTAAGAGACGAAACTAAAGATGTGCTTTACGTCGTATCCTCGTCTAAAAAGCGAATAAATTGTGGGGCGGCGTGTACTAACAGTAAATGCATAGAGTGCCAGTGCATGCACATATGGATTCTTGGTGAGGTAAGTACAGGGAGATTCATGGCGTTTATTACCATTTACCAAATTTATCACGAACTTCTTCGGCCGTACATGATAACATGATGGTTAATCGGAATTGTATATCAAGGTTTCATCACAACTTTTGCGCAGTGGCATATGGAGCTATTGGCTGTCCTGACTGGAAAGGGGCAAGTTAGGTAAGCATATGGCAGAATGAGTTCAAATTTTTCGTAGAATAATGTTACGGGCTTTGAATGTAATATGATTTCATTATTTCGACAAGATTACAGATAATAAGCACATGGGTTGTTTTTGTATTTTCGGGGCCTGAGCTAAGTTTCTACTGCACACTTATGTCTATAAAATACTTTAAACGGGATGATGGAGCAGATAAATTCGAGCAGAAAAGCACATTGATATGCAAAGTTGAATATCTCTTAGCTGATATACAATGAGCATATATAGGGTTGTGATAATGACTCCCTTCTCTATGGTGTACCATTTGCTGGTGTAGAAATCGAATATGAACAGATTCACTTTGTAACATTACGCTAGATACATTCCAATATTTCCATAAGAGCATGGATATTTTAGTGCCAGCATAAATCATGTGCTCTCAGTATCATCGGCATGAATGGCGAGAGCCGCCTATATCTGGCACGATTGCTCTCTAGTAATATATATGCACATAAAATTGTGTCATGTATATTGGTATTCCATATGGTACGACGCTAATGATGCTGGACCAACGGTACAAACCAGTTTTTTAAAAGATAAAGTCATCGGTGGATCATGTCAATTCTAGTAAAAGGGTGTTACTTGTTAATGGCTGAGATCATTATAATTCGATATCATGATTCTGGCGACAACCTTACAAACCACAGCTAAGGGAAATCGACATATTATCATCATCCAAGATTTGTCCACTTTTCTTATTGTCGACCAACTTCAAACAAGTTTTTTGAAAGATAAAGTAACACTGCGCATGTCAAAACTAGTAAAAGGGTCAAATGTGATCATTTTCGACTCATGATTTTTGCCTGATAAACCTTACAAACAACAACGCGTCGAGACTATATTATCGTCAGCAATGATTTGTTAGGTTGTTCTTGTCAAAAAGCAACGAAAATTATATGCGGTTTGTTTGAAACTCAAATGTCTACGATCTGTCATTTCGAGCTATTTGCCTTTATTTAGTATTTCTAGTTCATGAATCCCGCCCTTAGCTGGTTGCGATGGCTACCAATAGGGGAGTAATATGCGATGAACGTGCAAGTTCGTTTTTCATTATCCAGGTTCCTTTAGTATATACTCAAAATGACATAGATTAAGATGCATTGTTTGCAACCGATAATTATGTTATGGTGAACGCAATTAGCTCAATTTGAGTATCATGAATTGCTTGACAGCATCATGTGCACTGCGTCGCCTACGGTATAAAGCACCCGTAGAAATGCCAAACGAACCAGCTTCTATACTCTGCTGTTGTTGATCTGATTACCCCAACAATAAATAATATAATTTTTTTAATGCCAACTGTGTACTATTGAAAAAGCTTCCTCCCATTCCTGAAATATCAGCATTACAAACGTCAATTTGATTTTTGACTCCGGTTTATCTTGCGAATATTTTGTTTAGAAGAAAACTACTTGTGAAATTAGCCCAAAATATATGGAATCATAGTTGGGAAGTTAGCCATTCTATCATGACTGATATTAAAATACATTCTAACGAAAAGGCAATCTGTTCGATAATGATAAGGAAAACTGATGTGTTAAGTTCCTTTTTCATATTAGGACTCGAGGTTATTTGCCTTCTTAGTTTAAGGAAGAGGCGAGGGTGACACGCGGGTATTGTAAACTCCGCAACCGAGCAGAGGATATGGTTCAATCGTCCACTTCTTGTCCAATATATCTCGATTTAATACCACTGTATAGGATTTCAGACATTTGGATTAGGGTCTTTCTCTATAAAGCAAATGTCATTGTCACAAGACTGCGAGAGCAATAGCCCAGCATATTGATTTCACAAGCCAGTTAGCGAGGGTCTCAGCTTCCGCATCCTGTGGAAGAGTATAAGTCGCGGGGATACATTCTCGTGTTATTCATCGGGTTTAGTCAAGATTGAGCAAGATAGCTACAAATGCATTACTTTAGGCATTGTAATTATTTGCGACTTATATAATGTGGTTGACTGTACAGAAATGGCTGAAGATGTATGTTATATTAAAAAAGATGCAGGTGCCGCTAGTAAATAGCCTACATGGATAAAATACTTACCGCAAAGCACAAGGTCATTTTTTCCGGAATCAAAGATGTGGAGCGTAACGGAAAGACGCTTCATAATTAACAGCATGGCGTACTAACACAAACACCCACTTGGTATGGACTCTGCGTATGTGTCAAGTGTACCTGTCTTTGTCATCACTCCAATTATATATGTTTATATCATAATTTAAAGGCACATCGGCGTTGGATTCATACAAAGACACGAACGAACAGTAAACGTCGGTTATTGCAAATTTTGAAAACGCAAATCCAATTAGACCCATAATCGCGCATAATTAGAGGAAAATAATCCCACGTACTCATCCGGACCTTCCAATCAGGTGAATGCCGCCAAAAACAGCGGCGTGACCTAGATGTGCGGTTGATAAAGAAACCTGCATTAAGAATAACTGCGACGGCGACTGGGCACGATCAACCCTCGCTCTGTGCTATGTGGAGCGGAATCCGATGTACGAGTGCGCAGCGTTCCTTGAATAATGTCTACGTTGCGCTGCCAGAAACCAATGTAACTAACCTTGATCTCTGGTGCTGATACTCTTATTCAGACATATAAGAATACCGAAACTAAGTCAGTGTCACTGAATGAATGCTTGTACTGTTGTACAACTTGGTTGCCTGTAATTAAGTAGCCATTTGGCAAGACTGCTGCCGAATGTCCGAGACGATGATGATAAATGAGATACCAACTTCAATGGCATCATTCAATGTAACGGGGGTGTGGCTAGTAGTTGGAATGTTGAACAATTATTTGCGAAGTAACTGAAGTGGTAGTTGTTGCGCTATCACTACCAGGGGAAAATGTCCGGAGCGCCGTTACGCGCAACGATTAGTCTCCTTCCTTCTATCGACCTTCCATCGTATGCGAGAAACAGGTTAAATCTGCTTTGTGTGACAAGTCAAGGTGCCTTCAAAGCATTAATCACATTTCACAGGTGAGAATCGCTCGGCAGACCATATCTAATGAAGAAGGATGAGATCACTCATATAACTCACCAAGGTCCGCAATATGCTATGTAAGTGTACTGGGGCATTAATTGGTCTAGCAAATGTAGCCTCGCGATGAGTTGGGTATAGTGAAATAGCCCCTTCTTGTTTAGACGATTCCTCGTTAAAACAATGCCCATGTCAGGGTTAGTCAATTGTGCGATTACGTGGTTCTCTGCAAAATGTTGTAACGCAGAAATAATGATATTATAAGACTTAATTGACTGTGGGATTAACAGCTTCATTATGATATCGTTATGCAAAGAAACAATACCACGATGACAAGAGTTTGAGGACATAACTTCAGACAATTTCAGTGACGATATTACAGGACTTCATGTAGGCGACGGTAGTCAATATGCCAATCCGGTATTTGTTCGAAACAGCCATTTAGTCAGGCCTTGCTCGTAAACACATATACATATTCCAGTTTCGTTATAATTTGCAGTTTTGATAACTAAGTCCCGCTCCAATCATAGCAGGGTCATTCAGACTAATCTAAGCGCTGGACAGACGGTTATTCAGTCGATGTTACGTGGTATGCAGTGTCAGAGTTCGGCAATTGAATTAAATATGTGTTCGGCATACATTCGTCCACCATTTTGAAGGCTGCTTTCGCGCTGCGAAATAGTACTTGCCCGAAATCACATGGCGACACAGATCTACCCGTAACACAGCATGTCGGCAGAGGCGAGGGAAATGACAGCAGAAGGATAATAGCCTCTCAGACACACACGCCATTTAGTCTCCTCCCAGGTCTACGACGTCCTCCACTACCTAATCTTTTGCACTGCTAATATAACGCCTCTACGATAATAAGACACTTTCATTGAATTGTATCAGTAAGTGAGCAACAAAGCTGCATATCGTATTTAGATCGTACTCGTAAGGAGCGGGGATAGCCTCTTTTTACAAGAGCGATCGCCATAATTCGCTCTGACAGCGTGTGTAGACAGGCGCAAGCAAATCGTACACAAGGCGAATATTCATGCCTACATGCATACATGCGTGCATACATACACACCAAAATACATGCATACATACGTGCATTCATACATGCATGCATACATGCATCTTTATATACATGCATACATATTAAAGAGGCTGCTCGGCTCCATATATGGCATCCCAGGGATGATTTTGATAATACATAACTGCGTTTAACGTAAGCGTAAATAAATCTATTAACTTGTGCCGCAAAGTTTACTTGATCGAAAATCATGTTGATTAATTTTCAACATCATAATTTGACGTGAAATATTCATGATGTACTGTGGTAGACTGTTTTATTTTGTTGTGTTGTTCCACCGATAACGGGGCCTCCCTAGAATCATAAACCTCACGAATGTACGCTTTAAATCACTACGCGCTCTATATCAACTTCGTCATTGATGTGTATACTTCCGCTTTGGTTACAAAATGTAGATGTTATTGCGGGCATCATTGCGCACAAATTAGACCGACAAGAATGGTAATTTCTAACAATATAAATGGCAACAGCCAAAGTAATGATCTATTTTCTGAGGCTGCAGCGCCGCAAAGCGACTGAAGGTCTGAAAACGTACATACAAACATACATACATACATGCATACATACATACATACATACATACATACATACATACATACATACATACACATACATACACATACATACATACATACATACATACATACATACATACATACATACATACATACATACATACATACATACATACATACATACATACATACATACATACATACATACATACATACATACATACATACATACATACATACATACATACATACATACATACATACATACATACATACATACATACATACATACATACATTGATATCCCTCCAATGGCTCTTCTACGTCTCCGTATACAATGCCAACATGAGTCACATGTATCATGGGATAAATCATGCATTATGGGATAAATCACCTGTGATGGATGACATACCATTAGCATTTTTTTAATTGTCTCACATCCCAAAAAGCACATGCAAAAAGGTTTGCAGGGGAGACGCTGTCTTACATTATAACAAAGATAATGAGGTGACAAATCTCACCTGCTGCTAACTTTTACGATTCGAGGCATGTTATTTCAATATTTCATGAGCACGAATGACATGATAACAAGCCACAAAACCATGCGACGCAACAACAGAGAAGATATTGTGAGAGGTATATGAATACCTGGTGCGTGAAACGTAGCAGACACGCGTTCATATCTTCATCAGCAAGATGCAAATTAGACGCTAAGTGTAAAATACACGAATACAACGGCGCCTCGATGTTTAGTAAGATGCTGAATATTGAGATAAAGTGTCCCAGGCGTAGGACAGCATCATCACTTGAATAAAAATAATGCTGTTACGCCTCGATTTCTTTGAAGATATATAAAGGCTTAAATGTTGAGGTAAACATTTTCTCTCGTTTTTTATACTGTATTGCCGTCGGCAATCGCTTTAGTATGTCATCATAGTGCAGTACATTAATAATTAAAAGCATGAATAGTACAATGAAACAGTCGAGTCATGTTCAAATGCTCCAGGACTATGAAACGATTCTTGCTTACTGAACGATGTGGTTACTAAACGTCATTGAGGATGTCGACTGTCAGAAATAATAGTTGATTGCATGAGTTATAGATGTAGGGGTTCAGAGTTACAACTCAAAATCGTTTTTGGTTTGTCGAAACACAAACTTTGATTGATCAGCACAGTTCCTGTTCCTTAATGTAAGGTCTATTGCAATATGTAAAGTAATTGTATAGGAAAATATGACTGACATGTTATTATAGGATATGACCATGAAACATAAACATATCTGCAATGGTTCCTCCGGAACATACTGCTATCAGCTAAACGATGAAGCATCGCCTTAATTAATCAGCAAAAACATCATTATCATCCTGGTTATCGTCATCTCAATCATCCTTTTACTGTTCTTCATTATTATCATAGCAGGCAGATTTTGTGACTATTTTTGTATACCTTGATAATTTGTTTTCTGTGCTTGGAATATGGGTATCTTGATTTAATGTGGTCAATATCCTTAAGTTAGTCTTCTATTATTATGAAACCCATACACAAATCACTTCAACCAGGCGCATGACGGTCAGCGATGACTAATAAAATTATGTTCAACAAATGGCTAAAGGTATTGAATATACATAAAAATGGCTGTAACTTATTAGGAGAACATAAAACGAACGAGCATGGTCATGTCTATGCAGAATCAGCGTAGTATCTTCGTACACTGAGCGAACTGAGTAGTGGGCGCCTAGTCGTATCCCCGTGTATCAGGCGACCATGAACGACACGATCTGAAGCGATTTTGTCTATTTCCTGATATAATGGATAGCGTAATCAATACAAATATGCATGTATGCAATCACCAAACATACATTAATAAGACATTATTAATGGCACGAAGATAGAGCTGAATTATATCGTGTTACATAGCTTTATTTAATTAAGCAGACGCTACGGGTCTTTTGAGGCGCTATTAGCCTTAGTAGCACTAGCAGTGTCCTTGAAATGTTCGACTTAACGATAATAAAACCTCTTCCCTGACAATAAGACAAAGGACCCATCCTAAAACGGATGCAAAACTACAGCTAATCATATTTTGCGCTCATAGTGCGTGTGCATTGACACTTCTCGATGTAATTCTAGGCTAGGTGGTATTTTACTTGTCCGAGGCCAGGCTTATTAAAGTGCGGTTATGATATATTTGGTCCCTAACCTCGGTTTCTTCCGGAGCGCTTCTTACCGTTACGAAAGCCAATAATCCTGCTATTAAGGTTTTGGTTAGCTTTGACGTCGTTATCATGCGTCAAGGTGCACAAATGATCCGATAAAAAAGTGACACTTAGTAATTTGATTAACCTTTGGAAAGTAACTCATATCCGGTTCAGAGAGAAAAGCAATCGCCTGTTTTTGTTGTTGTTATAGATAGGTTTGAATGCAAATGAACCATTAACGTTGAAATTCGGCCGTGGCATTGATAACAAGATTAACACAATATACTAAAAGTTTACTAACATAACAGGACTTCCAGCCGACAATGCGTATGGGTTCCCTGTGCCTTAGCTGCGTTGAACAATATTGCCCGATGATTGCAGGACTACCAGTCGAGTATTTTGCGTATGTAACCCTGCGTTATAGCATTGAGAAGGTTGTTTGATGTTACTCAATTCGATAGTACGAATTAAAACGCGTGTCTACTGGATATATGATGTGCACATTTTTTTATGAAAATCCCAAACAGCTATTAAACCGCCGTTATTGCCAAAAACGGCAGTCATCGCTTTGCATTAAAGACGCCCATGAATAACAACCTTGAAACTTCAATGTCGTGTCCGTGCATTCAGCGCAAGCCCTTGACGCTTGCTCCGTCGTATTGAAAAACCCAGGGCACCAGGTGCACACCATTATGCTGGCCTAATCCAATTATCATTCCATCCTGCCCTTAGTCTATCAAAATGACGGAAATATACTACATGCATGTTAGCACCAAATAACTCAGTCAGGGCCACCAATATGATGTCATTAACCATGCGGCGAAACACCGCGGCAGCTAAAACCAAAATTGGAAATAGTCATGCAATAACATCACTGCAATTGGCAGAAAAAGGCGCATCGCTCCGCTTGTACCGCCTCTACATCGCTTCATTCCCTAGTCATGTAGTAGTCTGTGAGTTGGGGGCAATTGACAATCCACCTGCGTAATTGGTAGAGTTTGCCTGATCGCCTCGGGTTGGTCCCGATGTTGACTATGCGCTGTCTGTGATAGGCTCATATGACAGCGCCGGCTGGCGGAATTCGTGCAAAGCAGCCAGGCCAGGCAGTCCTCAGCCCACGCAGAGGCACTTCACTGGGATAAACACTGGGTGTGGCGCTCCGATCGCCAGCCCAAGCTCACGAAACACTGACGGTCGAAGCTCGCTATCGCCATGGCACATGGCTAAAAGGGAGACAAGGGAATTTGCATCAACCAGGATACACTCTGTAACGTCAACCACAGTAGCGCATTTCATGACTTGCTCGCTGATTGAACCTGATGCGCATTACTGGATTAATTATATAGGGATATGTTGGTGAACCATCACCTGTAGTGCGTGGCGTCCATTTCATCAAATAGGTGACTTTTTCATCGCGGTAAGAGATTTATTTTTCATTTTTCAATTCAAATAAATTCACCATTACTGTTTTCGATGTTCCGCAAAGAAAGCTTTCGAATCCCCAAGCTAATATACTTTAGTATTGCTTAGAAAATTGTCGAGATACAAATGCCACGGATAGTTTAAACACCGTGAAAGCATTTTAAATATTATTAATCGTATGTCTGAATAGCTGTAATGTTGGCGAATTTGATAGGATTATCCTTAATGTAAAGTTGTTACACTATCCGCGAGTGAGTATGGCGCGCTAGCAGATAGCAAATTGAGAAGCACCATCTTATCCACCTTCCACCGTTGATAACAGAGAAGCCATGTACAATCAGTAGCTTTTGATGTGCCGGTCTACATGCTTGCTTGCTGACAACCCGTTCGTTACATTAAAAGCAAACGCGCTAACGAAATAAACAAATTTGTCGGTGCGAACGTTATTTGTATGTCGCAGTTACACTACATGTATCCTTCGACAGGGTTTATCATTCGTTTCAGCTTTCCCAAAACATATATAACCTTTGGTAGTTCAGTAGCGCTTACCAATTACCGGTTGCATCAGGTGGTTGTTCCAGTCATATTTCAATATCACCCATTTTCGTATTTCAGAACCATGATAGTTGTGCTGAAAACCAATTATAGCACATGTTATTTTATCCGATCCTCGAGTTGGGTCCGGATAAAAGTTTGCGACAGGTGCCCTTTGCCTATCCTACACCAAATAACACGCGCAGAAGATGCTATGCGATTGTGATTCAAATGGTCCTTTATTGAAATATTTCATGCGCATATTATGCATTATTGCAATTCACTGTACATGTTTTGTAATCGAGCATCGCATCGGCACCTGTGGGTTTACAATCGAACAGCTTAATTCGTAGAACACCGATTACTTTCAAGGAGAAGGCAACTTATTTCATTGACACTTGTTATTCGCTATGCAGGAGAGATGAATTACGGAGCGTTATCGCATCAGTTAATGACGACTGGAGTTTTTCTTCTATCATGGATAGAAAGTGGTACGTAGCATAAATACATTTAGATGCTATTTGAGAATAATATATAAAACATTTTTAGTCGGGATCAAACTGAACACCGACGGATCTATCAGCGATCCGATATATTTTACGTTACCGACTGATATGTAGTGCATCATTTAATGTACGATTGGTTATTGCAAATAATGCACCGCGTACGTTATGGTTTTGCAGGTGTGGCGCTGCTTTGCTATAACTGCTCCAGTATCCAAAACATTGACTGCGGTCCATTGTTTAAGAAGCACATGCTGTCACCCGTTGAGTGCGAAGAGAATGCTACTATATGTGCTCTTCAACGCCAACCAGCAATCAGAGCGATGGGTAAGACTAACAGGTTCTTTGTTTGATCAAAATAATTGATTGTTTCCAAAACATGACCTAAGTGATATGAAAGAATATTTTGATTACAGGTCAGGTAGGAGGCATTTTGCGCGGCTGTTATATTCCAGGGCAACTCGATGGTTTAAATCACTCAGACGGCTGTCGCAGTTACACTACAGGCGACGGGTTCAGTGCTCGTTATTGCTTCTGTGCTCACGACATGTGCAATTCGGCTGAAATTCCTAATCTTTCCTTAGCAGTGTGGATATTCCTTATACTTCTGGGTGTCCATCACCACATCTTGCAAATATTCACCATCTGCCTAAAAGGACTCAGGTCGAAAATGTCGTAGAAACATCTTTAGAAGCACATATTTATGCCATATCATATATGCCAATCTCGCATTTTCCCCCATTTGGCTTACAATATGAGTTTACCAGATGAAAAAGTAACATTTAAGTTTACCGACTGATACTTGCTGATATTCAAGGGCTAACGTCGCCAAAAAAACAATAATACGTGTTCCGATTGTTTTAGTCCTCGCCATCACATCTGCCAAGTTTGTACCTTCTCTATAGCAATTTAATCCTTGCTTTATGTCCCCTTACAAGTTGGTTGTGTTATCATGTACATATAAGAATTAATATGCATCTATCAAATACTTACACTGTGCGCAATCATTTAATGGCTGGTGCTGCACATTAATGCACTGTTGATCATTCCTTACTGGTATGGCCTAAGCCGACTGTCCGATGTAAGTATTTTCGCGGTACATTCGACTTCGTCGTTGTATTATTTACTCTTATACGATAAATCATGGTATCCTGTTATTAAACATAACAAATTGGGTAGTATGCCTTGTGGAAGATTTGTTTAAAGATACCCAAAGTTTTATTTTGCGTTGGATTTTCTTACACGGTCTTTACATAGGTGTAGCTCGAGTCGGGCGTATAATTGGTAAGTTCACACATCGAGCAATAATGGCATTCTCAAGCTCTGTCGTTCGATAACGCTTTTGGGCGTTAATACTTTTTGCGATTGTTTTGTAGAATTTTGCTTTCGCCTGATTATATTGTGACCTGCATTTAATGACATTTGACTTTCTTTGTAAGTCCTCTATTACGCTACCAATAACGCCGGTCTTCATTGCACTGCTCAGGGCCTATATCGGATTGTCGTCAATGACGTTTGTCTTGTAACATGTTTTCTACCTTATTTGTGATGCATTATCTCATCTCTGCAATATGGAGGAACCTGGTGCCGAAACATGTGGATAGGGTTATCTCGCGTAAATACGCGCGACTCGGGCGACGTTGTGTGCATGTTTTGACTTCATTTCCTGAGTTATCTGTTTATCGGTAGGCACAAAAACTGAACGGAAGCAAATGTGTTTCGTTGGTCAAGTGGATTGTATATGTTACTGTCATATAAAACACGGTAACAAGCAACTTATCGAAATTAGAAATCTCATAAGCTCAATTCAATATCCTAATTAGCTTATTCACTAACTTGTTGTTTTTGTAGTTTAATCAAACATTAACAATGCGCATGGTTTCATCTTCTGTAAAGCTTTCATATTTTACAAAACGTACATGCAATTTGGAATTTCATGTCACAGCATAGTTATAAATATCTTCATATTAAAGCGCTAGAGACAGAGTTCAATGTCCTCTTATTTTGTGTCATGTAATGTGAAATAAAGCCGACTATCATATTTAATATAACTTACGAGTTCCTCCATGACAGCATATCTTGACCGTCAATTCACAACTAATCTCACTTGCACACAAGTGTAAAGGCTTAAAAAGGAAATGTAGTCATTTCATTTGAACGAGACTCGACGGTTTTGTGAGAGACGAGCTAGCAGTTGAAAAACACATGTAGTATCAGTATATGATAAATACCAGACAGGGGAACTAACAGCTTGGGTAATTCACAGTCTACAATTATCTTATAGTAAATAGACTACATAACGGCGTAGTTCTGTCTAAGAGTCACAAGTGTTATGACATGCAGACATATGACGCGTAGGTTACCTCATTCTCCGTGCTCAATATAAGTTGGATTTTTTGATGATTGCACGTGTCAGATAGATCGCAACACAGCCTTATTCTTTGTATAATTGTTATTGAACTGATTGGCCAGTTCCTGGCGAGGAACTATTAACACCGCGATTTACTCACTTTAGCGATGTAAATACGCATCCAATTCCGACAACAACTATATGTCTGTGAAAACATTGTCATCAAATGTACTTAGATTCCGACCAGATACATAAATCTATCTACCTGGGTTCAATTTTTTATTTAGTAAATTTGTGATGCCAGCGTCGGTGTAAAGGGTAGGAGAAGGAAAGTTTGCAAGGTTTTGCAAATTTCGTGGTGTGTTTGGCAGTCTGTTGTGTAGTACATAATACTCTGCTGAGTTACGGATAAACTGATAAGTTAATGAAACGCATGGGAGTCGGGCTTCGGGTAATATTTCATCGCGACTCTCCTCTCGTGCTTCGTAACGTAAAGTAAGGGAAATAACAAACCTTACCAATTTTTTGCTATTCACTCTTTGCATTTCGGGGTATATAACGCCGGACACAGCTTCTGTCAAAGCCGGCTTAGTCTGTTATCAGAGGCTAATGCCGTTCAGTTTCGGACGGCTTGCGTCAAAAGCGACTTGCTTGTGAATTTTTGCACAGGAGGCACTGACAAGTTGAATCAAATAGTTTTGCTGTATGCATTGCAAATGACAAGCTGTTAAGGTTTATCTGTACCATGGAAGACCTCTTACCGCCTCGTATGAAACTTCTAGCTTTTGTGCCTGCTCTCCATTGCGGGCATATTTCGTTATGCGTCGAAAATATCCTCAACTAACAGCAGAGCGCCGATCGTGAGCAATATCAAGTAATTCTCGGGAACATTTGTTTGTGTCGGCTGTTGACAGTAGTGCCGCTTTGCGTGGAACTATATATTTCTTATTTTCGGCAGCACAGATGTGTACAAATATCTTTGAACATATTTAAAAAGATATTTAAAAGACTGTCAAAGGAAGTGCTCACATCATAATGTTGCCAGCTGTGTGACAAAGCATGAAAAGAACGCTTGACTCGTGTTGTAACATAACATTTCCCGATTACTGCGATCTGTCCCAACATAGATCAAATTAAAGCGTACGAAGGTCAAATATATCTGTTCTTAATAAACATACATCCACCGACAAGACAGCATCTCTGGCTTTAACTAGGTCCATAGACTGGGCTTAACAATATCGTAACCCAAAATTATCCCACTTATTTACATATGTACGTAATGCCAACATTTAATGCTGTAAGAAGTTTTTTGTGCACACTAAAGTCTGATATCATTAGTTCTAAAAGGGAGGTGAATTGCATTGCTAAGCCAATTCTATGAATTGTGTATCAGTGTTAGCCTCGTAAATTTTAGTTCTACTGGCGCATATTGTATAAATATCATACGCCGTGCTATGTACCGATTCGCAGAAACGAAACCAAAGCTTAAACTTCTTATGTGTGATCCAAGACTATATTCATCACTGCATCGACTGCTAATTTTGTCACACCTTTCACAATAAGTTGATGGTGTTGGCGTCTACAATCCTTTATACAAGTTGTATCTTTCTAGCCGATCGCTGTTTCCTTTATAGTGCATAATAATAATCAATTTTGATTGATGATATAACATCATCATCTTGTTTTAAATAGACATTACAATCCATATGTCTTAGATTAGTTCGGGATTCCATGACCCCTGGAAAATTGACATTGGGGCACCCCAGAGCCGTGATATAAACGAAACATAACACCAGTCATATAATCAATCTTGTCAGTGTGTATTTATAGTATACTGAAAACTCCAATGTGAAATGACTCGTTAAACATATCCGCGACAGAATATGCTGCTGATTATATTATGGTATTGAACCTTACGCACAGCATGTGTCTCTCAACAAGCTGGCGTCAATGTTTTCAATGAGCATCGATGGATAGGTACCATATATAGTGTTGGAGTGCCGCTCAACCTATGAGTACCTTAGGAACATCGACATTTGATTATTTGTGTTTGTTGTTCCAATTGTGGCATAGTTTAATAACATCCGTGCAACACCATTTGTTTGCTAACGCTGAGTATTAATTGAACATGCGTACAACATCGGATCACATGTACGCAGTATGTCAGACTGGACTCATTTGCATGAAGGTGCCGGGTGCCGGAAACCCCGAGCGCACAAATCGACCAGAATGCAGAAGTTAGGACTCACTGCAATGTACAGCCTTTGAAATCTACTTTAGCATATATTGCCGTTCCCTCTGATTGACTTACGAAACAGTGAAGGAAAATAATATGGGATTGGGGGTCATCTCAACAGATGCTTGGATATTGAAAAACAATCATTATAAGAACGGTAAGAAGCAAGACATGCTAAAAAACAATACCAACTCTCTACGGCGGTCACATAGCGCTACCATCAAATACGACACGATAATGGTCCGTCTGTTAAAAGCTACTTCGAAAAGCATGGTGTTTCAGTGAAGCATTAGTCGTCAAAATTGTGTCCATGTGTGCCTCTGTGTATAAGCATATATTATGATCACAGTCTTGCTCAAGCAGCCTGTTACTGCAAATGAATAAGATCATTTGCGTGAGATAGTTTTACATTTGCGACACGAGTACTGTCCATGCGTTCAAAATTACATCTGAAGGTATGGTGCTTCAATGAATCATGATATCTCTTCTAATGGGTAATTGCCCATATGTCTTCCATATGTGACGTAGAGCAATATGTCTGTTAGAGGGTGTTATTTATAGTGTGTTGCTTGAACAGCCTGTGACACTTTCTGCGCCAAACAAATGAAATAACCAACGCTTAAATATTTTGCAAGCGGTGGTAACCAAAGAGAGGTAATTCTAATTATGTATTCATGTAACGGCGAAATCATGTCAATGCGCTCTTTGCAAAATCAAAAATGACTGTGATATTATAAACAACCGAAGTTACATTGATCATGGCAGATAATGGATCTTTCAAATTTAATCTATCTGCCTTGTGATATAAAAATATGCAATGTTTATGTACAAATATCCAATAGCGTATTCCCTCAAATGTTTGAGTTTGCAGGAGTTGTAATGAGGGGGGAAACGGTGAATATTCTGTGTACTTTATCAGTGCCTTTCATTTATGTGTATGCAGCCGAGTGTATCAGACTTTTATGCATCAGGTTTATTACCACTTACCCTCTAACCCTCTAGGTGAGCATTTTACAATACACAATAGGTGGATAAATAACATACGCACAGACGCACTTACAAATTGATCTACATATTAAGTGAAGTTTTTGGCCAAATTATTATGCGCTTATTCGGAAATAATGCAAGTACCGGTTAGGCAATGTACATGTTGGCCTCGAGGTAACCCATACACTTGATGACCCATATATTTCGCGCTGTGCAAGGTGGTTTGGTAGCGGATGGTGGTATTTTTCAGCTCGTGAGTTAATGTACAATATTGGAAATTACCTGTATGAATGATTCCATGAAGAGTTTATTGCATACGATAGGTATTTTTCGGATGATATATGAATCGGATGATATATATCAACAGATTAAATTAAGGGTATGCCATGTGTATAATGCGACTCTCTGTTCTTAATTATGTCATAATTAAACCCGACTCTGTACTTAAATAGAATTTGCTGCTGTGGATAAAGACTGAGTCTTAATTGATTGCAAGCGTGTGTGTTTGTGGTTCAATGCTTATGTGTCTATGTGTATATGTGTGCATGTTTGAGGGCGTGTTTTGATCAAGTTCTCGTCGTATTCAAACGTATGTGTTATGTTTATTTCAATGTTGTGAGTCAACATTGTTTCAAAGACATAGTTCAAATAGACAACCATACATATTTTTATAATGAAATTCTCGAATCACTTAACCTCTACATTTTGTGGAAGATTCGATTGTTCTCAATATAATGAATGCTATATCGTAGAAGGCTGGCAATGATATGTTTGGCGGGGTAATTTTGCTTCAGTTCAACAAGTTAACGTCATTTTTTAGCTGATCAATAAATCGAATGCTGGTAACAAAACTGATTTCACTCTGAGTGAAAAGGCATCAATCTATGACGCGACATTAGGAGCCAAAATGTAGGTTGAGAGCATACTATAACTATAATGATCGAGATCAAATTCTAATGGTCATGATCAAAATGATCTCATTCAAGTTCAGAAGTACGCTAACTATCACAATCGCGGTCGAATTATAATGATCACGCTCAATTTCGTTTTGAACGCGATCGAATAAATTTGAGCGAGATGAAATTCGTCTTGAACGCAATGGAATATTTCAGAATTCGGCAATATATCCATTGCATGCAGTTGTCAAAAGTACATTAATCATATCATCCGTAGTGAACACACATGTTTAACTGACACGCGAAAATTTGCCGTTCTACCACAATTAAGTAAGTGCAAACTTGGATTATATTAAGTTCGAAGTAATGTCACTATGTAGCCCGCTATATGCCGACAAGGCCTATTTTGTAGAGCTTGTCATCTTCATGTGAGAGTATATATCAGCAGCGGGTGGCAGGTGTTCTTGACCACAGCACAAGGAAGGCAGTATAGCGTTAAAGTAATGTGGTCCATATCATAATCGGTCTTCCACATGTTCCCACCCTAACCCATGGTATAAACGTTATATAGGCCTGATATGTATCACCATGACCATAGACCAGCACTTCACAAGCTAATTCAAGTTCTAGATGGCTTCCCTCATATTGCACTTACCGAGTCGCAATTCTTCGAAGACTGCTTCTGTTTCACTTTGTTATCACATCTGTCTTTGCTTTGGATTACTGTTGTTGCAGAGCAAGTACCAAACCGTGTTCTTCTATCCTTGAGTATTTTCCCAGAAAAGTAAAAATAGTCGATGTAAAAATTCTGCAAGGATATTTATTGCAAAACAAGCAATTAGCTGTCTTTCACACCTTTTGTTCACGTGTGACGATGTAGATCAGTGAATGAAGCAGGCAAGGCTGACGTCTAGCATTACGGACGGTCAGGAAAAGCGCTAATGTTGACCACCACCAGCTATCTAATCGCCTATAAACCCGATCATGGTTTTGACACTGATTAGATTGTATCGCTTACTGATAACCCTGAGTGAGGCAATCGTCACTCTTCAATCATTGTAATTCCATACTACTTAGCGCTACCTTTGGTGCCCACGCGTCGCAGTTTGTGATGTAACGCCTATCTATTCGCTGCCGCCCCGTTATGGCTAGGGTTACATCAGGTTACCAAAATGTTGTTGGTCGCAGAGTTGCATTTTTTTAAGGTGAGGATAGCATCTCACAGTAACACAGGCTTATGCAAGTCAACCGTCAGTTGTTTCGAGTCACTATTAGACCAAGGTTACTTGATGCATATTGCGATGCGTTGGGCTGTCACTGATGCAAATCAATGTAATTATCACCCAATATCAATTAACTTTACATCGGATAAAATATGTCCGAAACCTCTTTGTTCCACAACCTTGGCGATTGGGTGGCCCATTACCCTAGCAAAGACGTGTACAATTAAGCTGTGAAACGCTTCGTGTCGCTACTCAAGTGGACCGACCAGCCTTTTACAAGGAAACATTAAACGAAATCATTTTACATTAGATCGCCTCTAGTGTTTCAAAAAATTCTTTTTAGCAGGCTGATTCATGTGTTTAATTAAATTTACCTTTCGCATTCGTTCTACACCAAACGTGCAGCTGCTCTGATTGGATTAACACATCCATTGCTACTAATTGTATTGTTGTCTGGGTGGCATTGAATATCTAGATTTGTCAATCCACGTGTTTGATGTTATATACATGCAGCCAATGCCTTAAGCGTGCAATGTACTTTTGCATCACGTGTTCGCAGTGAACCATGCGAGGTAATTATCCGCGGCTCCCAATAACCCTCACACAATTTAACTGGCCGCGTGTTAAATATATCAATCAATGGCATACTAATTTAACCAACCAAAGTTGTGCGTGAATCAATTATCCCGAAAAATATAGACACGACCTGTTAATCCAAACTCATTTCATAGCAAACTAGAAGATAACAAGCATTGCTTTATGCTTCGGGTTTATTTGTGTAAATAAATAAATTAATATGTTTTCGTACACAAAAAGATTAATGTTTATGTTCATGTTAATCAGTAATAGCTTATTTCAACTACTATACGCCTGGTTCAAACCAATTGTACAACAATAATACGCGATACCAAAATACGCAGTCATGACGTGCGCTGAAATATGTTCATGATTAGTAAACCTTTCCTTTATGTTGTTTGCATGCATATGCGAGTGTTTCCGTAGTTTTGAAAATAAGTATCTGCCGAAAAGAAGACGTTTTTTTTGTATCTTATTATATATACGGCATATGATCGCAGGAACAAGCCGAGAATATCATACAAGGCATCTCTAACTATCTTTATTGGATTTTGAGTATGGAATCACTAAATCCGTGACGATGATGGCAGAATACTCGATGATTATATCTGAAAGTAGCAACGATTTGGTCCTAACTATTGTGCCCATAAAACAACTGCCATCATTTGCGAAAATAGAATCGGTGCCAAGCGAGAAATATGTTTTGTTCCATACAGCTGCTTATCTCGGCTGATCTTTGTGATATGCTAATATCTAAGAGCCTCAACAACGCTCATACGGTTCAGATCAACGACGCACAGAGTTAGCTAAACGGCCTTGTCATATCAGTTGACCACAGTAATCTTTCAATCCTAAAAGTGATGTTTGCTGTATTACTGAATGCACTTGTAAGTGCGACCTTTCTCCTCTGAGCTTCAAAGCCAGAAAGCCATTCTTATTGTATTGCCATAGCAACACAATAAAGCTGTGCAGGCGTCGAGATGTATCGTGCGTAACGTAACGTCCATACATGAGTTATGTCATGGTGCATTTATCGGCAAGGGATAGCTGCTGGAATCACTATGGGTTCAATTTGGTTCACGGTGATATCACGTGCAGCCTCTTTATTTGAGTTTGCAATCTCCATACTGATTATATATATACAGAATGTGGTAGGTGCTATTGAGCACAACGTACGGATGCACCATATCGTTCGAATCATTAGGTACGTATTGAAATTAGTCTGCCACATGTTCTCACCATCACCCATAGTTCAGTCACTAAAGCCTCGACACCAGGCTGGTATGTTGCTGGTTGCAGTGTTGCATAGGTTTGTCAGTGAGTATCGTATCTCACACAGTCGCATAGGCTCAAACAACACAGCCGAGCCGTTACTTTGTATCATCTGTGACATTCATGTAGATCATATCGCCATATTTATTGTTTGGTCGGACCCATTGGCAAACTTTCATCCGTAGTACGGAGAGCCTTTAATCTATTGCGGTGAAGACATAAGTAGAACAACAACTTCACTTGCTCGGAGGTGTCGAAGTAAGTGATGCCGAGTTTCCACGAGTAACTAGATAGTACCAATGTAAATATTATCAAAGATAGATATCATATATAGAGAAACGGCAGCTTGCATACAAAGGTATCTACTGCATGATTGCTTTCTTTGGTCAAAATAAAGTCAAAGTAAAATGTAGGTCAGACCACGTCATTATGTTGTGCCACTTTAATGACACTGTGTAAACTGATGTAGGCATTCTCTTGTGCAATATGCACAGCGCTTCATCCTATTTCAACATGGGTGATACATTCTGCAGCCTCTCATGAATTCAATATATGTGCAAAAGTGCATGGCAAGCCCTTTTAAGTCATGTATGACCATGTTGCGGTATAACCTACTTATATCCCAACAGCGCCTTAGGCAGATTATGTTCCATTTCAAATACCGTCACAGCAGGTACAATATGCACTCAACTTCTTTGTTCTACACGCTTGTCGGTCGCTTGGTCCAACACCGTACCAAAGGCTAATGTAGTTAGGCTATTGAACGGTTCACGTAGTCGCTATCCCACCAAGTGTGGATACTGTCACTCATTTGTAATGATAAATTGGATATACTTACTGTGCAAAGAACAGCCAGCTAAGGCTCATCTGTGATATCTAAGCACAAACGGTTTGGTTCTCAGTGTTACATCATGTGCTAGGGGGGAAATGGGGTGTGATGTCCTCAGGAAATATCGGATAATGTTGATGAGCTTTTCATGAAACCATGTTCTGTCAGTGAAGAACATGGTTGTTTTTGACTCTTTTGCTATGCATATTCGCAGAACTGCCAGCGATTACTATCACCTCTTGCGCAACCAATCGTTTCATTCCGCATCGTCAATATAAAACATCAGTGATTCAAACGCTTGTTGACCTTACAATCCTCTAATAACTGGGAAAGCTACGGTAAAGTAGATCCTTTGTATGCATTTTTGGAAACTGTGGAAGACTGTATCGCTGTTTAAAGTTAAAGACTGTGTCAACGTTGAAATTAATATCGCATTTGAATGGGCAGTACAGGTGGTCTGACCTGCTTGAACTTTATTGCACTGGACCAAGATCAATAAAACAGTCGGTCGGTTACGAACAAATATTACTGCACCAAAGATTTCACATGTAAAAAGGCCTTTAATGCTCCAATCCAAGTGTGAGACGCGACCTAATTCGGAAAACAATCGACGATACTAGCACAAAAGGCTAGTCAGCCATCTACTGAAGGATCAACTGATAGAGCTGTTGCAAACATAAGTATGATTGTTAATGTGTAATAACAGATACTCAGACATACTAAGACACACACAGACACACACACACAGGGAACTATGATTTAATGTTAATATATGGCTTGACATCATGTGTTTGGAATATCGCGTGCAAAAACTATGTGCCACTATGCGGATAAATTTATAACATTGTTATCTCAAACAGTGAAGTGCACGCACCAGATTTGAATCGGAGCTGCACGAAAATGCGGCTCAACACTACGACAGCGGCTTTATCTGCCCTGCGCTAACGAGAATGGAATTAAAAGGGTCTTTGACCTACGCTCAAACATAAAATTCATTGTGCACACCAGTCTTTCTGTATTTAACCCTTAACAAACTCAACGATCCTCATTTTGACACTATTAAATTGCCGAGCAAGCAATTTGGCAAAGCGTGTGCAATTCTACATTGCATTTCCTTTAATGACCTTAAGGCGACCAAAGATGTACATTTCGTGTTGCGCATGATACTAGGTTGGGTGTTCGTGTATTTTTTATGCTGTTGAACTACTGAACCAGATTGTATTTTGCCAATAAAAATAACTACATGAAGTGTTTTTGCTGAATCTGATAAGCAATGTCAGGGGCCCTTTGATGACAAACACAAAAGAAGATATGCATAAGCAGAATGTTTTAAGTGCATATCTGTAATTCATCTCTAAGCACTTAGTTAAACGTATTTGGTGTATGTCCATAAGGCAACATTGTTTAGCGAAAATGGTTTGAAGGTTCTACCTCGGCGATACAACCAACAATTCTTTCGGCAGTTGAATATAACCATCACATTTCCTCATCATGGTGCGGTGATTCATTTATTGAAAACCCAATGAACGCTGTGATAAGTTGGAAATTATACTTTCAGCGAGGTCAATTGATTCATTTAAGCTAGTTCCCAATTTCAATTACAGGACGCATTGCTCAAAATTATCGTTGAGCAATCATACGCGATGCCAGAACCTACAGGTATGATGATGAGCGGTTGTTATCAGTATCGATATATTGTTCCCCTTTCCGTTATTTCAATATGTGAGTGTTGTAACGCTGTGATATGGCAAGTAGGGACAACAAACTTTCAGCGCGGCCCAGTTGCTTCACTCAGGCTAGGTGTCAATTTCAGTTAAAATACGAATTGCTCAAAGACACTGATGAACAACCATACGCGATGCAAAAACATACAAGTATAATGATGTTAAGTTGTTACCAGTATCAATAAAATGTCCCCTCTTTCTTCATTTAGATATGTGGGTGCTGTCTGTACAAACACAAATGAGAACATTCCAACGCCGTGACAATTTTTATTAAAACGAAAATATATAGCCCCTTCCGCGAGTTAATAAAACATATAAATATATATATATATATATGTATACATACATATATATATATATATATATATATATATATATATATATATATAACATACATATATATTATATTTTATATATATATATATATATATATATATATGCATATATCTATATATACTTATATATATATATATATATATAATAACTACATATTATATATATATATAAATATATATATATATTTCATATATATATATAAACTATATATATATATAAGAGATAGATATATAAATATATATTATATATTATAATATATATAAACATATATAGCGATATAATAGATATATATTTATATATATATATATATATATATATATATATATATATATACATTTATATATATTATATATATATTATATATAAATATATATAAATATATATAATATATATATATAAGCATCGATATATATTAATATTATATATAATATATATATATGCCTATATATATATATATATATATATATATATATATATAAATATATATATATATATATATATATATATATATATATATATTTTATATATATATATATATATATATATATATAGATATATCTGTTATATATATATTTTATATATATATATATAATACATATACATATATAGACATACCAATATTTTATATATATACATATATCTATGTATGTTCATCTGTTTAAACTAATATATAATTATGCATAACGATATAAACATACATATGTATATTTTTGTTATGTTAGCGGATATATGTTTACATTTACAAATATACATATACAGTTGAATTATACGTATATGGATACGTATATATATATATACGTATCGAAACATATTAATATTCTAATACCAATACATATATAGACTCACCCATATTTTTATATACCCATATAATATATATATATATATATATAACATCTAAATGGATATATGTATATATATAAACAAATATATATATATATATATATATATATATATATATATATATATATATTATAAGTATATATATATATATATATATATAATATATACGTATATATATATATATATCTATAACTATATATTTATATATTCATACATAGCTGTATATATTTGTATCTAGATACGTATATATTTTGATACATATCGATATATATTGATATTATAATACCATTACATATATAGACATACCCATATGTTTTTATATAAATAAATATATGTATGTTCATCTGTTTAAACTTATATATAAATATGCATATAGATATATACATGTAATCGGATATATGATTACAAATACAAATATATATATATATATATATATATATATATATGTATATATATATATACATATATAATAATATATATAAATATATATATATATATTCATATTTATATATATAAACATATGTATATAATGTTGAATATATCTGTATAAAGCTACGTTTATATATTATAAACGTATCGATATATATTAATATCAAAATACCAATACATATAAAGACATACCCATGTTTTTAGATAGACATATATGTATGTATGTGCATCTATTTAAACATATATATATATGCAGACAGATATACATATAAAGTTATATATAAACTATGAGAATGTATCGTTGTGGGTCTGTATATATTAATATGTAAGAATGTGTATTAATATACATATATCAGTATAGATGCAATTTTTTTATGTTATATATTTGTATTATATACGTTTATATGTGTGTGTATGTATACGTGAATGCTCATATATATATATATATATATATATATATATATATATATATATATATATATATATATATATATATATATATATATATATATATATATATATATATATATATATATATATATATATATATATATATATATATATATATATATATATATATATAGTGACGTTTACAACCATTCCTTTTACCCAACCATTCGCTGACAATATTTTTAATTTCATTTAAACTATATTTATTTTTTTAATTATTAATTCAATTCGGCATACATGTTACATTACAATTTGATGCAAATAAAATCTTTTTGCAGCTTAATATTGCTGGAATGTACTTTGGTCCTCTAAAGGTGGTTCACGAATGGTCAAGATGCTAATTTATGCATACAAATCCAACATTTCGTGCTCATATACATTTCCGTATATTTGAAGAATACAGAAATTTTAAAATAAATTTCTGTCATTGTGAATTAGAATTATATCATTGGCACCGTTTTGCGAACTTATTAAAAGTTATAAATAGACGATTAGTGAGTTTTTCGGTGTTAAAAATTTCAAAAACAGCAAAAATCTTTAAAAACTTAACATATTCTACGCTCATGTTTAAAAATTATTTTAACAATTTGGGCCAAAGTATATAATGTTATAAGGAAGATATATAGGTTATCGGGTAATGTCTACGAATGGTTAGTGGTTAAAATTTGATTTCGCTATATTTTAAAAAATTGAAAGTAATCATTCCAAAAAGATTATCTTTGTACGTTATAAAGACTACAATATCATATTAAAATGGTCAAACCAAAATATTTGCAAACATTTAGCAAAAAAAAGTGCATTGACTTTATATGGACATTGTGGTATATCCTTTCGTTTCCCCAAGCCTACGAAAGGTTGGCGGTCTGTCCACTAAAGGTCGCGTTCGTGCTAATATATAAATACAGATATATATGTAAATATTTAAATATTTATATATATATATATATATATATATATGTTTATATATATGTTTATATATATAGATATATACTATACTCTATTTATATATATATATATATATATATATATATATGTATATTTATATATATATATATATATATATATATATATATATATATATATATATATTATATATATATATATATATATATCTATATATATATATATATATATATATATATATATATATATATATATAAAAAGATTATCTTTTTGTACGTTATAAAGACTACAATATCATATTAAAATGGTCAAACAAAATATTTGCAAACATTTAGCAAAAAAAAGTGCATTGACTTTATGTGGACATTGTGGTATATATTTTCGTTTCCCCAAGCCTACGAAAGGTTGGCGGTCTGTCCACTAAAGGTCGCGTTCGTGCTAATATATAAATACAGATATATATATAAATATTTAATTATTTATATATATATATATATATATATATATATATATTGGCAATATATATGTTATCGATATATATATATATATATATTTTATACTCTATATATATATGTATATATATATCATCATATATTCCATACATATTTATATATATGATATATATAAAGTATATATGTATATATAGATATATTTATATATATCGTCAATGATCAATATATCTCTATAATATCCACAATATATATATACATATCTCTCTCTATATATATATATATATATATATATATATATAAAAGATTATCTTTGTACGTTATACAGACTACAATATCATATATTAAAATGGTCAAACCAAAATATTTGCAAACATTTAGCAAAAAAAAGTGCATTGACTTTATGTGGACATTGTGGTATAATATCCTTTTCCCCAAGCCTACGAAAGGTTGGCGGTCTGTCCACTAAAGGTCGCGTTCGTGCTAATATATATATATATATATATATATATATATATATTTAAATATTATATATATATATATATATATATATATATATATATATATATATATATATATATATATATACATAAAGTATACATTAGTTAGGCCTTCGAATACGGCGCTGTCACTAATATTATATGAAACGTTCAAAGTGATGTCCGTGCACATTGTAACTATTGATTCTCCGTCATTGAATGACATTGACTCCTCACTCTATGGCTTCTTCTTGGTTCTTGTCCATTCAATTAAACGTGATGGGACACACACATATATTACATTTTAAATGGCGATGTCCCTTATATTTCTCATCGCATACCGTTGCTCCTGGAAATCTAACAAAATCTGAACTGAAACAATTGTCAAAATTTGGGTCATTGTAATCGATTATGTCGATCAGTGATGAACATATGGCTTTTTATTCCGTACATGCGGTGATCAAACAAAGGTTCAATTCTACGATGGTTATCATCATCTTTCTATACATTAAAGATATAATACAGATGTATAAAACAACTCTTCGTAAGCATTACGGTAGCTGTCCGTGTGGCGCCCTATCTTCTAGGACATTACAGGGAAATCGTGTAAATAGTGCTTTATGGCCTGCATAAATTACTAAATGCGACCTATTCTCCCGGAGCTGCAAAACAAACTAGCACTTTGCCGCTCATGATTATATAAATTGCGACCTTCAAAGGTTTCCACACTTTCGTCCTCGAAGAATGGCACAACAGTTTTTGTTTTAGCTATGTATACTTAAGGATTAACACTAATGCTTAATCATCCTTATTTTACTTATACAGTTCAATTAACCTTACATTGAGTCCACCTGCAGGAACGCTAAGCATGTCCGTTATGCATCGTGCAATACTTGGCGTCCTTATGTACTGAGTTCTTCCACTTTATTTGAATTTAAAACATTTGACAGTATATTTTAAACGACGGAATTAAATTTATCATCACTTAATAATTAACAAACGTTAGAAGTCAGCCTAATCTCATGTACATCCATACCGGTAAATACACAGATCCAACGAACTTGGCACAGAAATAATGGTCCACGATCGCGATATTGGTTAATATCAATATCAGCATATTACCAGCTGACTGTAATTATCATTGCGGCAGGTATAATATATGTCCTCTTTATTCCACATACCTGTCGATGGGGTGGCTCAGCACAAGAGCAGAGACCATAGAGCTCAGTTACTTAATGCTTCGTGTTGAAAGCGACACAAATGTGGCTCGTGTCACTGCTTGCACTTACAGACTGGATCTGTTTGCTGTGCACATGACAGCCAGCCTAGAGATATTTGTACAAGAGAAAGCCTCTTATATACGGCAATATCACAGCTAACCCAGTGTTTCAGCTTGCATCGTCTGTTCGCTCTCAAAAATTTATATATCTGTATATATCGATATATATATATATATATATATATATATATATATATATATATATATATATATATATATATATATATATATATATATATATATATATACATGTATACATATAAGCATAT
This sequence comes from Urechis unicinctus, assembly GCA_034190875.2. Classification (NCBI taxonomy): domain Eukaryota; kingdom Metazoa; phylum Annelida; class Polychaeta; order Xenopneusta; family Urechidae; genus Urechis; species Urechis unicinctus. Next base: position 39,648,673 of record CM067358.1, on the reverse strand, counting down.
ATATATATATGCATGTATATATATATAGATATATATATATATATAAATATATATATATATATATATATATATATATATATATATATATATATATATATATATATATATATATATATATATATATATATATATATATATATATATATTATATATATATATATATACACGTTCAATAAATGCTCCCGCGAAATGTAGATACGCGCCGTCAAACCAAGGGACTCTTAGAGCAAACGCTTTTTACGGCCCTTTCGGCGAATTAATTGTTGTGAATATTTAAAATAATATTTTTCTTACTGGGTAAGAATAAATGGATATCTTTTTTTTACTCATCAGTTATAGCTAATTGCTGATACTGTACGCTGGGCTCATACCAATCGCACAGGTACAGGTTTATCGTGATGAATTTTAAAATTCCCCTATAGTCCATTTGCATGTGTGGGTGCATTAGTACAGTTGCAAATTAGTATATGCCAAGCAAAGACAATTTGGTTTTCCATACACAGTTTTCTATGTAGCATATTGGCCTTAACGTAAATAAATGGAGTAGATCGTTAAAATTACTTTCAATTTTCGTTACAAGGTTGGAATGCGAAGTAACCAAACCTTTGACGATCATGGCAGGATACTCAATTATCAAATATGAAATAAACAACTACTTTTCACACCATTTGAACTTTTGTGACCATATGAAAATAAACATCACTTACGCATCCACACAGTTAGACGCATGACCGTTAATGATCGTTCATGATTTGTGCCATACTGTTCCTTATCTCTAGTGTATTTGATGGATAAATCATACGACAGATCGTGAGATTTTATTTTGTTAAAGGCACCAGCAATGTTGCTATAATGTAAGTTTATCAGTTCCACGTTGTCGTAACATAATAGCCGTACAAAATTTTCGGCCACCTTGAACATGACAATATTTGTGCCAGCTTCAACATGTAAATCATTGCAGGCATCACAAAGAAGCCGGCATTAATAACAGTTCATCTTGACATATACGTAACAAGCCAAATCATGACATGGTGTTTTCAACATAATCCAGTATGTTGTCGCGGGACTCGTTTGCGCTTGTTATGAGCCTGACCTTGGCCACAGCAAACGATAGACAGGGTGCTGTGCCATGTTAATGGATGCCTACATTGGCATAGCATCACATTTCTTTCAAGCTATGCTCTTCCGTCACTGATGAATACACGCCATGATTAAGTGGTATGTATTATCCATTGCCCCCGAGTCACCAGTAAATATATCTGTGCGCGTAAACCTTCTAAAAGGGCCATAACGCAGGTCGTACGGTTTTGATCAACGACTCATGGAGCAAGTTTAATGATCGTGCCACTCGTCGGCATAATAGGTTCCTATCACCAGAGTTAAGATGAGAGTAATGGTTGCATATAGGCTGGCTTACTTACTTATATGATGGGAAATATCTATATTGCAAATATAAAACTGTTTCTGATGGTACCCATGCGCATATTGCTCTAATGTATTGTTCAACACTAAACTACGTAATATTATTCATCGCATGAAGGGATTGATATAAGCTGTATAACTTACAATTGACTACTTAAGTAATACAGAAATGCAAGCATGTTGTGATAAACTTCACAAGCCAAAAACGAAAAACATTGGAATTTGCTGTTAATATCAACATAAATGGTTATACAATAACTGCATTCCGAATAAGCTATAAATACTTTTTGTTTCGCCAGTAGCAAACTTATTTATTAAAAGCTGTGGAATAAATTTCCATGATTTATGCAGTATATACCATATATTGTCGTATACAAATAATAAAGGCCTCTCTATAAAAGTGTGTCATCTCCGTACAGATAATACTCAAGCAGAAAGTGTGAGGTATTCTGGAGCACAACGTAGAAACACAATATCGTTCGAATGATGCTGTGCGTGATATTATTGGTCCGTTCAATCCATCACCCATTGTTCAGGGACTAAAACCGTGACACTGGACAGGTATTTATAAACATGAACTTGCACAAGCACTCGATGGCTTCTTTAAAAAGATGAATTGCGCAGCATTGCCAAATTTGAATTGTCATTTGAACGTTTCGTTCGTTTTTATGATCCTGATAATTTAGAGTAGTCGCACCGCCGGTCATAGTAAGTAATCATGTTGGTCACTCGTCATTTTTCAATACTTTATGTTCCATACTACTTGACATCGTCTAATGTGTATCAGCGACGGGCCGATAAACAATCCGGCCAATTTTCGGGCATATTGATTGAACCACATACATATTGGAGCCAAATTAAGCTGCCTCGTGAGGTAGTTTTTGAAGTTATGATACATACAATATATGTCTTTGCTGTCACCCGGGTAGGGCTACAGCTACAGGACGTAACATGAATGCTGTTGACCGCAGTGTTGCATACGCTTTTCAGTGAGTATTCCAAATGACAGTAACGCTCTATACTGCTGAGCTGTCGGTTTTTTCGCTCCACCAGTGACGGATTATGTTGATCACTGCACCACTTTATCTGACTGGCGTGGTCGTATCCACCAGCAAGATTTTATCTGTTCCATAGACAATCTATTATCAACTGCCTTGAACGCATCTTTCGATGTGAGGTTCGGTAAAAAATTATTTTGTCTAGCCCTAATAGTAATATAATTTTCAACCATGAGAAGGTATAGATGAAATTTAATGACATGTATTAGGTATAATGAAATGGTATCTGCATTCAAATTATGTCTATGACAATACATGGTCCACTATACAAATTTAGGAATTGCAACTTGCTGATATGATAACTGAGCCACAGGCAGCTATGTTTCATTCCATATTTATTACTGTCCGTGCGCTTTATTTATATTGTTGTGTATTGTCTAATATCACATGGCAAATGATCAAATGATCTTAAATAGAGTCAGATTGCAAGAACGCATACTATGTATTGAATGGGATTGTTAGTTCCATTATTTGTCGTCCTAACTTGTAATGTTTTGTCACTGTGTTTACAGTGTTGCTTTGAATGAAAAGGCAACAGTTCATACTTCAGTAATTTACAAACGCAATAACAAGTAGTTTCACGCCGCCCAGATAGCATGTCGAAAGATTCTGTTACATATATTTTGAGTAGGCATATTGAGTCAAATTGTTTTATCCAACTCTTTTGATGAGTTGGGATGAGAATGGTGTAAATTAATGTAGTTGTGCTTTCGCTCTGTTACATTGACTGTAACAGCATGTATAATATTTCCTCTGCCTCTATATTCTGCATTGCCTCTCGACATGCGCTGGGCTGTGAATGGGGGAAAATTATAGTCATTATGCTATCATACTATTTCAATTACCGTTACGGTCGGTAGAATATGCATCCGAAATATCGTTGTTCTTCATTCTCATCGATTGGGTGGCCGAACATCAGAAAAATAAGCATCGTCAAACTTCGTGCCGCTAACGACAGGAATGTGGATTTTGTCACTGCTGTTTCGGACAAATTGGATCTACACTCTGTGCAAATGGCAACCAGCTAAGGCTTATCTATATTAGCGAAAGAGCCTTATCGACAGCACAACGTCGACCTCAGAGATATCGCATAAGCTGTCAGAGCTTTTGAGGGACCAAGTTCTCTGCTGCGGGTGACGCACATGGTGGTTATCGACCCTTATGCTACATATTGTCGCAGACGATTACACTTTCACCTCTTGTGCCGTCACTCATTTCAACCTACTTCGTAAATGTGACACATCGGTGATAGAAAGGTTAGTTGTGCATATAATTCAACACTTTATGGATAGAAACATAATAATTACTGGCGAAGGCACTGTCAACTCGATTGTGGATGCTGTGGACGAATTTCTCTCGATTTAAGGTCGATCACGTTGGTCTATGTCGAAGTTAATTACGCACATTAATATGCTGCACGGACAGGTTGACCTTGCAGCAATTTTTAAGCTAAAAAGCGCTAGACCAGGATTTCAATATCACCACAGTCAGAGTGTTTAATAGTGTGCATGAATGAAAGGTCAGATCATGCCTCTTGAGATGCATGCAGAAGATATAGTTTTTTTAAATGGATTAATCATCCAAATTCAAACACAATCGGCAAGTAACTGGCACAGAAGGCATGCCTTGTGCATCGAGCAAGAGTGTAACATTGTTGAATACACACAATCATGGCGTATTTGTCAATTTCAGATTGTCTGTGCGTAAATCGCGATCACATAACTAACGTGAGGCGTGAATTATGAATGTAACATCCGCTCAGCTGGTAATAGAACCAACTTCATTGATTGTCAAGGTTTAACTGTTCAAGAAAAGTTACTGCGCCATGCTGTTGCGTATCAGTCGTAACCGTCAAAACGGTCTATCACACGTGTGCGAGAGTGCGCGAGTGTGTGTGTGTGTGAGTGGGGAGGGGGGTGTGGTTGGTTGGGTGCGAGGGGGGGGGGCGGTCGGAGTTCGAATGTTGCATGACTGCTGACGCAATGATCAGCATACTTCGGATTCGTTCATGCAACATCTATATTTGCTAAGAGGTCTCAAAAACTTCGGGGGCAATGATTTGGCATTACGACGACTGCTACCTCTATGAGAAGCTACGCCATAGCTAATCCTCCAGTACTACATTGCTTTGGTTGCCTTAGTTAAATGCTTTGCATTATAAAACTGGATGCAAACGTTAGCAGTCTCCTACGCAAAGAATCAATTACAAGTGTTGATACTCAAAAAATATTAGCACCAGTAAGTGAAAAGCAATATTTTGAAAGGTCATAGGTTGAGACGATCGCCTGGCAAAATGGTTTGGAAGGTATAGTTTAGCTAGACAAATATAGTTTAGTTTTTCAGCATAGAATACAAGAGTTATATCTTTAATTATGGGCGGACGATGTTGGTTTGCAAGTTTGCATAATAATAACAGCGTGGTCACTTCGCTTTTATTGAAGCCTGGTCCAGAGATAGATTCATGCCATATAAATATTCTATAACTGCTTGTCACAAACATGAACTGCTTTTCGGACTAGTTAGTAAAGTGAATCAAACTTGCCTGTCGACAATACCTTGTTATTGCTTATTTTTTTTCCAATGCATTTGTTTCGAGTCAGACATGGTTTCAGTGCAGTGTTAGCGTTAGCGCTTGTTTTGTAATGTTCAGATGCATGACGCGATCATATTCTGTGAAGGTCGTCAGCCATCTGTCAAACAAGTAATGTGCCTAAAAACAACAGATCGCCTTTTAGCATAAATGAAGTCAGTACAAAGCAGTAAATACTGTACACCAGAATGGTGTTACAGGTTGATGAATGTCATTAAATCCACATACAATGGCATAAAAATTCCTTACCACTAATTATTTGGGATCCGTTAATATTGTAGGGTAGGAAACAATGTTGATAACACAAGCAACAATCTAAAGCATGGTACCCCATTAAGCATCGAATCGACGGTCAATCAAGTATAAATGTTGATGCAAGTAAGCATTCATGGATATAGAATAGCTTTGGTGGAGCTGGAAATGTTACGAACGTCACATCAAACGCTTTATTATGATTGCAGCAGACACTGCGTGTTGCCATTTCAGCGGCGTGGGCTATAATCTAATGCACATTTAGTGAGGCTTAAATAACGTGTTTACGCATGAGTTTGGGCTATCAGAGACACTTCCGTTTTCTTTGATTTGGTTCGTGAACGTCTCGTAGGAATTGATTGCCATTAAATCGCAATCAATTTTTGGTCTGACTAAAACAGATGAAACACAAAATCAAAAGGTACTCCCATAATGGCGCTTTGATATCAAGTTTCTCTATTACTTTATTTGCGTTCGTGATTGCCTATTCACATCGATTATCACCCCAGTTCAATGTATGTACCTTATCTTGCGAACAAGGCATATCATGAATCATTCGTTGACGATCGCAATATGATGGCATATGAAATAGTTGAAAATCGTCATAATGTCGACAAAACATGAGTGTTAGTGGACGTTGATGACGAAAACAAACTTGCTGCATCAATCGTTATGACGGACGCACCTCATTTTGTATCTAAATTGAATGTTGGTAGCTCCGTCGGCGATGGTCGCTTTTTCAAATCAGCGCCATTTCTTTTTAGCTACAGGTTTTCACAAATTGAATGTAAGCGACTACCAGGTTTATTATCATCAAGCAGATTAATTATTACTAGCTTGCCGTGTATTCCCATATTTAAATGAACCTCTTATTTCTTCATTAAGCTCTTGTAATTAGAAACCCACTTACTTCTTCAAACCTCCCCCCACCCCATTCCGCCATCTAAACTGCTAATTGCTTCCCAGCTTGACATGTTGTCAAATCCGCTGACAGAGGATGCGAAGATTATATCACGTTGGAATTCACGCTAACCTGCTTAGTTTACATAAAGTTGTTCTCTTCTTTGCAACGTAGTGTTTATTAAATTGTTGACCCAATTGATATTGCTTATTAGCTGTTTAACCCTAAATCGATAGCCCTTTGACAATCTAACGATGTGGTTGCCGGCCTAGAACATTCAGTAGAACGTAAATAAAAATTGACAAGCATATGTTTATTCAAGGGTGTCACCTGTGAGATGATTTGTGCTATTGACTTATACGTTCAGTGCTAGCCATTGATGATTCGGCAAAACAAATACCAAAGCTGACGCATGTGTGTTATAAAGATTCTATGCAGCTGTCATCTTTAGCATTGTGTGTGCAGGAGCATCATGTTTCGTGTAACAGAGACCATTTTATCTTGAATGGAGATGATTGTAATCAGCTTCAGCTATCAGGTATCAATTTGTTAATGTAATATTCTATAGCATCGTTTAAGGGTGAATAACTTCAATTGAAGGAAGGCTGACTCAACGGACAATTATTGTTCGTAAAATTACAATAAACATTGCCTGCTGTCTTACAACATATGGATTTATAAACATGTCGAATGAGTTATATTGGATAGAAAGTAATACAGATAACTTTTGGGCAAAGTGATCACGGATAAGTCACGGTTATGCAATTCTCACTTTTGACTCACTTCTAATTGATGCGCACCCGGCCTCAAATCAAATAGTATTGCACCATACACGATATCAAAAATGCCGTTAAAATTGATGCCGCATTAATATTAATAATCATCAGTCGTCTAAGCTATATATCTTACTTGATGTGCAAGCATGGTTATTCACAGGCAGCTTGGCAAACGAGTTTCTCTCCGCTTGTTCCATAAACACATTACGTGTGGCACATCATTACCGCCATCAGAGGATATGAGGGTACAATCCAAGCAGATTTTCAAGGCACACGTTATTATGCTGATGATACATTGAACTATCCGCAATCATGGCTAGTTTTATATACACACATACATATATATATATAGTATATATATATATAGATATATATATATATATATATATATATATATATATATATATATATATATATATATATATATATATATATATATATATATATATATATATGCATATATACATATATATAAACATGTATATATATATATATATTTGTATATATATCATATATCGATATATATTTATATATATACATATATATATATTGATATATATATATGTATATATACATATATCAATGAAAATTTATATATATATATGTGGATATATATATCTATATATATATATATATATCTATTTATATATGTATTTATATACATGCATAAATATGTATATATATATATATATATATATATATATTTATATATAGATATATATAAATATGCATATGCATATATATATATATGCATATATATATATATATATATATATATATATATATATATATATATATTATATATATATGTATATATGTATATATAAATATCCATATATATATTGTTATTTATGTATATTTATGTCTATATATGCATATATATATATATATATATATATATATATATATTTTTATATATATACATATATATTTTTATATGTGTATATATACATATATATATATATATATATATATATATATATATATATATATCTATATATATATATATATATATATGTATATATATATATTTTTATGCGATCGATGAAGGCAACTGTTGCTCGCCTGTACGGCCCCAATCTGGTTTTTGATGCAATACATCTGTTGATTATCGCCCGTCTTCTTGAGTCAAATAATTATTTCTGTAAATAACATACTGAACTTACCAATGGCATCCTGTGGTTCCTTGCTGGATATATCATCCGATCTTACGAACATTTTTACCCAATTTGCATACTCGAGCTTACAACATATGCAACATGAACCCATCACAACCATTGGAATGCCGGGCTTATTTCTTGACACCATTAACTGTTTACTTTCGACCACGAAAATAGAAATCACATGAGCTCAATACAATAGCCCAATTAGCCTATGAACTAACTTGCTGCTCTTGTACCTCAATCAAACTTGAACAATGCACATGATTTGCTTTCATATTTTACAAAACGTAAATTGGCATTTGGAATTTTCATGTCACACGCATAGTCATAAAGAGCTTCATATTAAACTGGTAGAGACAGAGTTCAATGTCTTCTTATTTTTTCATGTTTTGTGACATAAAGCCGACTACCATACTTAAAAAAACTTACGACTTCCTTCATAATAGCATATCGTGACCGTATATTCACAACATACCCCACATGCACACAAGTCTAATGGCCTAAAGAGGAAATGTAGTTGCCATTTCATTTAAACGATACTCGACGTTTGTGTGAGAGAAGAGCTGGCGATAAAGAAGCACCTGCCGTATCAGTAGATGATTGATGCCGGAATGGGAAACTAACAGCGTGGGTAATTCACGGTCTGCAATTACCTGATAGTAGATAGACAAGATAAAGGCGTCTTTTAATGACTAAGTAGTGTTGTCTAAGAGCCACAGAAAGTGTAATGACATGTAGACATTTGGCGCGATGGTTACCTCATTATCCGTGCTCAGATACATCGACGCCATAGCCGGATTCATTTTCGAAATGGCTTTATTCTCTGTATGATAGTTATTGAACGGATAGGCTATTTGTTGGCGAGGACCTGTTGACACCGCGATTTACTCACTTTAGCGATGTAAATACGCGCCAAAGTCCGACAACTATATGACTGTGCAAACATTGTCATCGAATGTACTTAGATTCCGACCAGATACATAAATCTACCAGCCTGTGTTCAATTTCTCATTTAGTAAATTTGCGAAGTCAGCGACGATGTAATGGGTTGGAGAAGGAAAGTGTGCAAGGTTTTTCACTGTCGTGGTGTGTGTGGCAGTCTGTTGCTTAGTACGTAATACTCTGCTGTAGTTACGGATAAACTGATAAGTTAATGAAACGCATGGGAGTCGGTAATATTTCATCTCGAGCTTCGCAACGTAAAGAAAGGAAAATAACAAACATATGAATTTTCTGCTATTCACTCTTTGCATTTCGGGGTATATAATAACGCCGGACACAGCTTCTGTCAAAGCCGCCTTTGTCTGTTATCAAATGCCGTTTAGCTTCGGACGGCTTGCTTCAAAAGCGACCTGCTTGTGGATGTTTGCATAGCAGGCACTGACAAGTTGAATCAAATACTTTTGCTGTATGCATTGCAAATGACAAGCTGTGAAGGCTTAACTGTACCACGGAAAGCCTCTAACCGCCACGTTTGAAACTTCTAACTTTTGTGTCTGCTCTCCATTACGTACATATTTCGTTGCCGTCGCAAATGTCCTCAACTAACAACAGAGCGCGGATCTTGCGCAATATCAAATAATTATCGGGAACATTTGTATGTGTCGGCTGTTGAAGTGTTGATAATATATATGTAAGTGCGGATTATGCCATCAGCTCCATAAAACGGAACAGTGAAGGACTGAACTGCCGCTTTGCGTATAACTATTTATTTATTTTTTTTCGGCAGCACCAATGTGTTCAAATGCAATACAAACGTCTTTGAACCTCTTTAATATGATTAAAACAAGACTGTCACAGGAAGTGCTCACATAATGATGTTGCCATCCGTGTGACAATGCACGAACGCTTAACATGAAATTTCCCAATTACTGCGATCTATCCCTACATAGATATAATTCAAGCGTATCTGTTCTTAATAAACATACATCCAGCATCTTTAGCTACTGCTAGCATGTAATAATCGAGCATAGTGATGTGGCTGATAATAAGATAGGTTACCTCGAATAGCTGCAAGGTCGGGGTACAAACTGACAGGCGGTTTGATGCCACACTTTGTTGCTAAATGGCTTTTACTATTTCTATAAGGGAAGTAAATTGCATTGATGAGCCAAACCTATGAATTATGTATCAGTATTAGCCTAGTGAATTGTTTTCCTACTGGTGCATATTGTATCATTATCATGGACCGTACTCTGTACCTATTCGCAGAAACGAAAGCAACGCTTAAACTATTTAGGTGTGGTCCACGGCTTTATTGATCACTGCATCGACTGCATCTTTTTTCACACCTTTTACAATACATTGATAGTGTTGGCGTTTACAATTGTAATACAAACCAGCTCATTGACAACTCCAATGAACATTTTTTGTAAAAACTCGAATTATATTGCCGGGCTCTCACTAACCCTGGGCCCCGTGTAATGAACCCACGTAATTGCTAGCAGGAACTCATGAATTAGCTTATATTGCGGTCCTCAAAAATAAGAAGGCGGGTGCAATGTCCGACTTCAAAGGCTTTGTCTGGTAGCTTGCTCCACAGTTTAGCACCTCTCCGGTTTAGATCACATTAATGATAGTGACAATCCTTTATACAAGTTGAATCATTCTAGCCAATCGCATAAACTGTATGTTTCCTTTATAGTGCATAATGATAATAATAATCAATTTTGATTGATGATATAACATCATCATCTTGTTTTAAATAGACATTACAATCCATATGTCTTAGATTAGTTCGGGATTCCATGACCCCTGGAAAATTGACATTGGGGCACCCCAGAGCCGTGATATAAAAGAATCATAACACCAGTCATATAATCAATCTTGTCAGTGTGTATTTATAGTATACTGAAAACTCCAATGTGAAATGACTCGTTAAACATATCCGCGACAGAATATGCTGCTGATTATATTATGGTATTGAACCTTACGCACAGCATGTGTCTCTCAACAAGCTGGCGTCAATGTTTTCAATGAGCATCGATGGATAGGTACTATATATAGTGTTGAAGTGCCGCTCAACCTATGAGTACCTTAGGAACATCGACATTTGATTATTTGTGTTTGTTGTTCCAATTGTGGCATAGTTTAATAACATCCGTGCAACACCATTTGTTTACTAACGCTGAGTATTAATTGAACATGCGTACAACATCGGATCACATGTACGCAGTATGTCAGACTGGACTCATTTGCATGAAGGTGCCGGGTGCCGGAAACCCCGAGCGCACAAATCGACCAGAATGCAGAAGTTAGGACTCACTGCAATGTACAGCCTTTGAAATCTACTTTAGCATATATTGCCGTTCCCTCTGATTGACTTACGAAACAGTGAGGGAAAATAATATGGGATTGGGGGTCATCTCAACAGATGCTTGGATATTGAAAAACAATCATTATAAGAACGGTAAGAAGCAAAAACAATACCAACTCTCTACGGCGGTCACATAGCGCTACCATCAAATACGACATGCTAATGGTCCGTCTGGTAAAAGCTACTTCGAAAAGCATGGTGTTTCAGTGAAGCATTAGTCGTCAAAATTGTGTCCATGTGTGCCTCTGTGTATAAGCATATATTATGATCACAGTCTTGCTCAAGCAGCCTGTTACTGCAAATGAATAAGATCATTTGCGTGAGATAGTTTTACATTTGCGACACGAGTACTGTCCATGCGTTCAAAATTACATCTGAAGGCATGGTGCTTCAATGAATCATGATATCTCTTCTAATGGATAATTGCCCATATGTCTTCTATATGTGACGTAGAGCAATATGTCTGTTAGAGGGTGTTATTTATAGTGTGTTGCTTGAACAGCCTGTGACACTTTCTGCGCCAAACAAATGAAATAACCAACGCTTAAATATTTTGCAAGCGGTGGTCACCAAAGAGAGGTAATTTTAATTATGTATTCATGTAACGGCGAAATCATGTCAATGCACTCTTTGCAAAATCAAAAATGACTGTGACATTATAAGTAACCGAAGTTACATTGATCATGGCAGATAATGGATCTTTCAAATTTAATCTATCTGCCTTGTGATATAAAAATATGCAATGTTTACGTACAAATATCCAATAGCGTATTCCCTCAAATGTTTGAGTTTGCAGGAGTTGTAATGAGGGGGGAAACGGTGAATATTCTGTGTACTTTATCAGTGCCTTTTATTTATGTGTATGCAGCCGAGTGTATCAGACTTTTATGCATCAGGTTTATTACCACTTACCCTCTAACCCTCCAGGTGAGCATTTTACAATACACAATAGGTGGATAAATAACATACGCACAGACGCACTTACAAATTGATCTACATATTAAGTGAAGTTTATGGCCAAATTATTATGCGCTTATTCGGAAATAATGCCAGTACCGGTTAGGCAATGTACATGTTGGCCTCGAGGTAACCCATACACTTGATGACCCATATATTTCGCGCTGTGCAAGGTGGTTTGGTAGCGGATGGTGGTATATTTCAGCTCGTGAGTTAATGTACAATATTAGAAATTACCTGTATGAATGATTCCATGAAGAGTTTATTGCATACGATAGGCATTTTGCGGATGATATATGAATCGGATGATATATATCAACAGATTAAATTAAGGGTATGCCATGTGTATAATGCGACTCTCTGTTCTTAATTATTCTATAATGCAACCCGACTCTGTACTTAAATAGAATTTGCTGCTGTGGATAACGACTGAGTCTTCATTGATTGCAAGCGTGTGTGTTTGTGGTTCAATGCTTATGTGTCTATGTGTATATGTGTGCATGTTTGAGGGCGTGTTTTGATCGAGTTCTCGTCGTATTCAAACGTATGCGTTATGTTTATTTCAATGTTGTGAGTCAACATTGTTTCAAAGACATAGTTCAAATAGACAACCATACATATTTTTATAATGAAATTCTCGAATCACTTAACCTCTACATTTTATGGAAGATTCGATTGTTCTCAATATAATGAATGCTATATCGTAGAAGGCTGGCAATGATATGTTTGGCGGGGTAATTTTGCTTCAGTTTAACAAGTTACCGTCATTTTTTTAGCTGATCAATAAATCGAATGCTGGTAACAAAACTGATTTCACTCTGAGTTAAAAGGCATAAGACTTTGACGCGATATTAGGAGCCAAAATGTAGGTTGAGAGCATACTATAACTATAATGATCGCGATCAAATTCTAATGGTCATGATCAAAATGATATCATTCAAGTTCAGACGTACGCTTACTATCACAATCGCAGTCGAATTATAATGATCACGCCCAATTTCATTTTGAACGCGATCGAATAAGTTTGAGCTAGATGAAATTCGTCTTGAATGCAATGGAATATTTCAGAATTCGGCAATATATCCATGGCATGCAGTGGTAAAAAGTACATTAATCATATCATCCGTAGTGAACACACATGTTTAACTGACACGCGAAAATTTGCCGTTCTATCACAATTAAGTAAGTGCAAACTTGGATTATATTAAGTTCGAAGTAATGTCACTATGTAGCCCGCTATATGCCGACAATGCCTATTTTGTAGAGCTTGTCATCTTCATGTGAGAGTATATCTCAGCAGCGGGCGGTAGGTGTTCTTGACCACAGCACAAGGAAGGCAGTATAGCGTTAAAGTAATGCGGTCGATATCCTAATCGGTCTTCCACATGTTCCCACCCTAATCCATGATATAAACGTTATATGGGCCTGATACGTATCACCATTGGGGGTTCTTAATATTGCCTCATGAATAATGCAGCGATATCGAGAACGAGGCTAGTAAGGGCTATCAGCAGCCCTCAAGTCGCTGCACATGTAAACAACACGGTGAAGATGGCGAGTAAGCGTGATTTGTCCCTCGTTTCCCTCTTATTGTTCGGGTTTGTCGAAACCTATTTATTAAAGACTTCGGATGCTTCCGGGAAAAGAAACATCGCCAAAGCCATGAAATATTTTGATGAGGAATACGTCCACGGCATAACAGGTAATTTTATTATTACATATACCTGCATGGTCGACCACCGCTTGGCATCTGGGCGCTTGCCGGTGGCGTTGATAGAGTTGTTTGGAGGTGTGTTTAAGTAGTTGATCGCTTTTCACTCAGGATGGATAACACAGCATAGATGCTAATTTGATCATGTTTATTTCTCCAGTGGAAAAGCTTGTCAGAAACTGATGTGTCATCAAGGGAAGATGCCACAGATCCCAGAAGAAAAATGAAGATGCCCATTCAATAGAGGTATGAAATCTCGACCTGAATGTCTTGCTTGCATGGTTATTGTGGCCAATAAAAGCATGTGGTTACTGTCTCTTAGCATGAGGAAAAAACTCGACTACATGGTAGTGGTCAAAATTTTTAAACATTTTTTATTGATAAAAACTGAAGATAAGGAGAAAAGACGCTGCTGTAGAATTGTTTTTGACAACAAATGGTACGCATGAAGACATGATGATTCACACTTATATAATCCTCACTAATATTTCCTGATTATACAACCATTAAGATACTAATCTGGCATGCTTTTCCATTTCTTGAGTTAAGAACATATCCACTGCATCGCCCCGATAGTGATAATAAAATCCACACCATGTGGTTGGTAGTGCATGGATAAAATTAAGAGGTGAAATATTTCAAAATATCTGCAAATTCATGCTATCTCTATGAATTAACTCAAAAACAAGTCAATCAATATGAAATCTTAGAAATAATCATTGAATGCAATTGATATTCCCAATGATGGTTTTTTAACAGATCACATTATCTACAGAGGAGCCGACAGCAGTCCTAACAGCCTCCTGTAGCTGTACTATAGGCCTTAGAGGTCAGTGTGGGCATATTGGTGGTGTGCTCTACCAGATGGCGAAGTTCAAGTCCAGGGGATTCAAAGTCATTCCAGAAGATTTGGCCAAGACTTCACTACCCCAGACCTAGCACCGGCTAAATCTGACTCCTAAGTCTGTAGTTTTAAGCCCAACCCTTAAACGACACAGAAACATAAACAACTCATCAATGAGTTGCATGCCTCTAGGCTTACCTGCACATTGTAACATCTGTACTAGGAAAATAGTACATACTGGCCATGTTCTTAGCCACCGGGTGTAGGTATTCAAAAAAAGCTACAAAGTCAAGATAGTTCCTGAACTATCTGAACCTAGTATAAAACCGTGCCATGTCAGATTCATAGGGAAACCGACAAATACCGAACTTTTCGATCTGTAGTTGATCTTTCATGGCCTGATTCTGTTTTTGTGATTCATCATACTTGATTTGCATATCCTGTAGCAACTTCTCTAGCTGACTTCTTTGCTGTCACTCTCTTCCACAATCATCTGGATGTCAAGATCAGTACTGACAGGCAGGGGCTGGTCGTCCATCTGAAATCGT
Source organism: Urechis unicinctus (assembly GCA_034190875.2). NCBI lineage: Eukaryota > Metazoa > Annelida > Polychaeta > Xenopneusta > Urechidae > Urechis > Urechis unicinctus. The sequence goes on along the minus strand of CM067358.1, from coordinate 39,633,135 downwards.
CCTTGGTGAAATGGAGAGAACACACAGACGTGCTGTCTGATACCTGGAGTGCATATACATTATGAAAACAAGATAATAAATATGAAAAGTATCAACGTATTCCTTCTTATGTGCTTTACTTCCTTAAAACACATGAAACTATTCAAATAGCTCAAGCCTTCTTATAATCGCTCGCAGTCACATGTTCTAGATCGTAGTTGTAAACAACTCACCATGAACCCGTGTTCTGGACCTTGTTTTCGCCATGTTTTGTGAAGCCAGGCTTTTATTTTTGTAGAATCTTTTGGAAGTCGGTGAAATGAAATATCTGGGTTAACTGTTCCATCACTCTTACAAAACGGAACGCAAAAATAACGATGGCTATTTGGTCGAGACACAGCGGCAGACGATGACATGTTTACAACTCGCTGCGGTCCGGCTAACGAGGTCGTAGGTCAACGGGGCTGCCCACCCATGGCCTCGTTCTGGCCGCGGAATGTGCGGCATGCATAAATATTGAGAACCCCCAATGACCATAGACCAGCACTTCACAAGCTAATTCTTTCGAAGACTGCTTCTGTTTCACTTTGTTATCACATCTGTCTTTGCTTTGAAATACTATTGTTGCAGAGCAAGTACCAAACCGTGTTCTTCTATCCTTGAGTATTTCCCCAGAAAAGTAAAAATAGTCGATGTAAAAATTCTGCAAGGATATTTATTGCAAAACAAGCAATTAGCTGTCTTTCACACCTTTTGTTCACGTGTGACGATCCAGATCAGTGAATGAAGCAGGCACGGCTGACGTCTAGCATTACGGACGGTCAGGAAAAGCGCTAATGTTGACCACCACCGGCTATCTAATCGCCTATAAAGGCGATAATGGTTTTGACACTGTTAGATTGTATCGCTAACTGAAAACCCTGAATGAGGCAATCGTCACTCTTCAATCATTGTAATTCCATACTACTTAGCGATACCTTTTGTGCCCACGCGGCGCAGTTTGTGATGTAACGCCTATCTATTTCCTGCCACCCCGTTGTGGCTACGGTTACATCAGGTTACCAAAATGTTGTTGGTCGCAGAGTTGCATTTTTTTAAGGTGAGGATAGCATCTCACAGTAACACAGGCTTATGCAAGTCAATCGTCAGTTGTTTCGAGTCACTATTAGACCAAGGTTACTTGATGCATATTGCGATGCGTTCGGCTGTCACTGATGCAAACTAATGTAATTATCACCCAATATCAATTAACTTTACATCGGATAAAATATGTCCGAAACCTTTTTGTTCCACAACCTTGGCGATTGGGTGGCCCATTACCCTAGCAAAGACGTTTACAATTAAGCTGTGAAACGCTTCGTGTCGCTACTCAAGTGGACCGACCAGCCTTTTACAAGGAAACATTAAACGAAATCATTTTACATTAGATCGCCTCTTTCTTTATTACCTCACGTGTGTCTGCCAACATAAAGCAAAAAAACTTTTTAGCGGAATAATGTTGCAGGCTGATTTATGTGTTTAATTAAATTTACCTTGCGCATTCGTTCTACACCAAAAATGCAGCTGCTCTGATTGGATTAACACATCCATTGCTACTAATTGTAGTGTTGTCTGGGTGGCATTGAATATCTAGATATGTCAATCCACGTGTTTGATGTTATATACATGCAGCCAATGCCTTAAGCGTGCAATGTACTTTTGCATCACGTGTTCGCAGTGAACCATGCGAGGTAATTATACGCGGCTCCCAATAACCCTCACAAAATTTAACTGGCCGCGTGTTAAATATATCAATCAATGGCATACTAATTTAACCAACCAAAGTTGTGCGTGAATCAATTATCCCGAAAAAATATAGACACGACCTGTTAATCCAAACTCATTTCAGAGCAAACTAGAAGATAATAAGCATTGCTTTATGCTTCGGGTTTATTTGTGTAAATAAATAGATTAATATGTTTTCGTACACAAAAAGATTAATGTTTATGTTCATGTTAATCAGTAATAGCTTATTTCAACTACTATACGCCTGGTTCAAACCAATTGTACAACAATAATACGCGATACCAAAATACGCAGTCATGACGTGCGCTGAAATATTTTCATGATTAGTAAACCTCTACTTTATGTTGTTTGCATATGTGAGTGTTTCCGTAGTTTTGAAAATAAGTATCTGCCGAAAAGAAGACGTTTTTTTTGTATCTTATTATATATACGGCATATGATCGCAGGAACAAGCCGAGAATATCATACAAGGCATCTCTCACTATCTTTATTGGATTTTGAGCATGGAATCACTAAATCCGTGACGATGATGGCAGATTACTCGATGATCAAATCTGAAAGTAGCAACGTTTTGGTCCTAACTATTGTGCCCATAAAACAACTGCCATCATTTGCGAAAATAGAATCGGTGCCAAGCGAGAAATATGTTTTGTTCCATACAGCTGCTTATCTCGGCTGATCTTTGTGATATGCTAATATCTAAGAGCCTCAACAACGCTCATACGGTTCAGATCAACGACGCACAGAGTTAACTAAACGGCCTTGTCATATCAGTTGACCATAGTAATCTTTCAATCCTAAAAGTGATGTTTGCTGTATTACTGAATGCACTTGTAAGTGCGACCTTTCTCCTCTGAGCTTCAAAGCCAGAAAGCCATTTTTATTGTATTGCCATAGCAACACAATAAAGCTGTGCAAGCGTCGAGATGTATCGTGCGCAACGTAACGTCCATACATGAGTTATGTCATGGTGCATTTATCGGCAAGGGATAACTGCTGGAATCACTATGGGTTCAATTTGGTTCACGGTGATATCACGTGCAGCCTCTTTATTTGAGTTTGCAATCTCCATACTGATTATATATATACAGAATGTGGTAGGTGCTATCGCACTATATCGTTTGAATCATTAGGTACGTATTGCAATTAGTCTGCTACATGTATAGATGTACAATTTTTATGTTATACATTAAATAATGTTTATAGTGTGTGTGTATGTATACGTGAATGCTTATATATATATATATATATATATATATATATGTATATATACATATATTTATATACATATATATATATATATATATATATATATAGATATATATATATATATATATATATATATATATATATATATATATATATATAGATATATATCTATATATATATATATATATATATATAGTGACGTTTACAACCATTCCTTTACTCCAACCTTTCGTGGACGATATTTTTAATTTCATTTTAACTATATTTATTTTTTTAATTATTAATTTGGCATACCTTTAACGATGTTATATTAAAATATGAGGCAAATAAAAAAATTTTGTAGCTTAAAATTGCTGGAATGTACTTTTGGTCCTCTAAAGGTCGTTCACGAATGGTCAAGAAGCTGATTTATGCATACAAATCCAACCTTTGCTTATATTTGAAGAATACGGAAATTATAAAATGATTTTCCGTCATTGTGAATTAGAATTATAACATTTGCTGTAAACATTATTATGATAATGAGCCATTGGCACCGTTATGCGAACTTATTCAAAGTTATAAATGGACGAATAGTAAGTTTTTCGGTGTTAAAAATTCCAAAAACAGCTGAAATCTTAAACAAATTAACATATTCTACGCTCATGTTTAAAAATTATTTTAACAATTTGGGCCAAAGAATATAATGTTGTAAGGAATATATAGAGGTTATCGGGTTATGTCAACGAATGGTTAGTGGTTAAAATTTGATTTCGCTATTATTTTAAAAATTGAAAGAAATCATTCCTAAAAGATTTTTTTTGTACGTTATAAAGACTACAATATCATATTAAAATGGTCAAACCAAAATATTTGCAAGCATTTTGCAAAAAAAAAGTGCATTGACTTTATGTGGACATTGTGGTATATCCTTTCGTTGCCCCAAGCCGACGAAAGGTTGGCGGTCTGTCCACTAAAGGTCGCGCTCGTGCTAATACATATATACAGATATATATATATTTAAATATTTATATATATATATATATATATATATATATATACTACTCTCTCTCTCTCTCTATATATATATATATTTACATATATACTTATATATGTATATATATATATATATATATATATATATATATATATATATATATATATATATATATATATATATATATATGTGGTCCCTTATATTTCTCATCGCATACAGTTGCTCCTGGAAATCTAAGAAAATTTCTGAACTGCAAGAAAATTGGAAAAATTTGGGTCATTGTAATCGATTATGTCGATCAGTGATGAACATATGGCTTTTTATTCCGTAATTGCGGTGATCAACCAAAGGTTTAATTCTACGATGGTTATCATTATCTTTCTATACATTAAAGATATAATAAATGAAACAGCAAATGCCCGAGTACTATGGCACATAATCAACATTTATTGGAATGGAATCGTCAATGATGCAATCCAGCATTGTCCACCCAATGTCCACAAATTGGAGATTTACACAGCGCAATTGCGTATGATGTAGATACGTTACATTATGCGATAACATAAACCCTGCATCAACTCACCCTTTGACAAGAGGAGCTGATCTATTATGACTAATCGTGTGTCAATGAATATTTTAATCCAACTGTTTGGCACAAATGTTTGATACATATATAAGCGTGAACTAGCCTTGACAACTTACTGACCATCATGATAAACTCTCAACATAGATAATAGTCTCCTGTCACGGCGAATAATGACCTCAACAGTTCCTTTATCAGTAATTATATCATTACGTTTGATATCGTTGATTGCTTTGCCTAAATGCAAACATTGATCGTATTGATATAATCTTATTGAAACACGTCAATGTTTATTTGAAAACATGCAATATTACTGAGCAATACATACATCATGTACAAGAATCAGCTAAAATGTGCAAGGTCTTACAACAAAAAGAATATGATCAAAGGTTGAATTAAATGTTGCATCGTGCTAACATTAATTTGATAATTTTGTGCTCACCGTTCATCGCCACTGCAGGCTCTTATCGCCAATGGCTCTAAACGGAATATGGGCTAACACCACCGATTGCTCACAAAGGAATATAGGCTTTATTTGGCTGGTTTGTCAATGATTGAAATTCGTATCCGATCTGCTGAAATGGTCGGCATGCATTTTATAGAATGTAACACACGTTGAATGTCACACACGTTGACTTTGTTTTAACGATTGAGCACAAGTTAAGTTGTCCGTCGCATGTAAGATTTTAATGTTGAATTCAAGGGTTTGATAAACAGGGTTAATATGGCTTAGTATAAACATCGTACAAATGTATAAAACAACTTTTCTTAAGCATTACGGTAGCAGTCCATGTGGCGCCCAATCTTCTAGGTCATTAAAGGGAAATCGTGTAAATAGTGCTTTATGGCCTGCATAAATTACTAAATGCGACATATTCTCCCGGAGCTGCAAAACAAACGAGCGCACTTTGTTGCTCATGATTATATAAATTGCTACCTTCAAAGGTTTCCACACTTTCGTCCTCGAAGAATGGCACAATAGTTTTTGTTTTAGCTATGTATACTTAAGGATTAACACTAATGCTAAATCATCCTTATTTTACTTATACAGTTCAATTAACAGAAATAATGATCCACGATTGCGATATTGGTTAATATCAATATCAGCATATTACCAGCCGACTGTAATTATCATTGCTGCAGGTATAATATATGTCCTCTTTATTCCACATACCTGTCGATGGGGTGGCTCAGCACAAGAGCAGAGACCATAGAGCTCAGTTACTTAATGCTTCGTGTTGAAAGCAACACAAATGTGGCTCGTGTCACTGCTTGCACTTACAGACTGGATCTGTTTACTGTGCACATGACAGCCAGCCTAGAGATATTTGTACAAGAGAAAGCCTTTTATATACGGCAATATCACAGCTAACCCAGTGTTTCAGCTTGCATCGTCTGTTCGCTCTCAAAAATTTATATATCTATATATATCGATATATATATATATATATATATATATATATATATATATATATATACATGTATACTTATAAGCATGTATATATGTATATAAATATATGCATGTATATATAGATATATATATATACATAAATGTATAAATATATATATATATATATATATATATATATTTATAGATATATCTCTATATATCTCTCTATATATATATATTTATATATAGATATATATATATATATATCTATATATATATATATATATCTATATATATATATATATATATATATATATATATATATATATATATATATATATATCATATATACACACGTTCAATAAATGCTCCCGCGAAATGTAGATACGCGCCGTCAAACCAAGCGACTATTAGAGCAAACGCTTTTTACGGCCCTTTCGGCGAATTAATTGTTGTGAATATTTAAAATAATATTTTGCTTACTGGGTAAGAATAAATGGATATCTTTTGTTTTACTCATCAGTTATAGCTAATTGCTGATACTGTACGCTGGGCTCATACCAATCGCACAGGTACAGGTTTATCGTTATGAATTTTAAAATTCCCCTATAGTCCATTGTGTGTGTGCATTAGTACAGTTACAAATTAGTATATGCCAAGCAAAGACAATTTGGTTTTCCATACACAGTTTTCTATGTAGCATCTTGGCCTTGGCGTAAGTAAATGGAGTAGATCGTTAAAATCACTTTCAATTTTCGTTACAAGGTTGGAATGCGAAGTAACCAAAACTTTGACGATCATGGCAGGATACTCAATTATCAAATATGAAATAAACAACTACTTTTCACACCATTTGAACTTTTGTGACCATATGAAAATAAACATCACTTACGCATCCGCACAGTTAGACGCATGACCGTAAATGATCGTTCATGATTTGTGCTATACTGTTCCTTATCTCTAGTGTTTTTGATGGATAAATCATACGACAGATCGTGAGATTTTATTTTGTTAAAGGCACCAGCAATGTTGCTATAATGTACGTTATATCAGTTCCACGTTGTCGTAACATAATAGCCGTCCAAAATTCTCGACCACCTTGAACATGACAATATTTGTGTCAGCTTCAACATGTAAATCATTGCAGGCATCGCAAAGAAGCCGGCATTAATAACAGTTCATCTTGACATATACGTAACAAGCCAAATCATGACATGGTGTTTTCAACATAACCCAGTATGTTGTCGAGGGACTCGTTTGCGCTTGTTATGAGCCTGACCTTGGCCACAGCAAACGATAGACAGGGTGCTGTGCCATGTTAATGGATGCCTACATTGGCATAGCATCCCATTTCTTTCAAGCTATGCTCTTCCGTCACGGATGAATACACGCCATGATTAAGTGGTATGTATTATTCATTGCCCCTGAGTCACCAGTAAATATATCTGTGCGCGTAAACCTTCTAAAAGGGCCATAACGCAGTTCGTACGGTTTTGATCAACGACGCATGGAGCAAGTTTAATGATCGTGCCACTCGTCGGCATAATAGGTTCCTATCACCAGAGTTAAGGTGAGAGTAATGGTTGCATATAGGCTGGCTTACTTACTTATATGATCGGAAATATCTATATTGCATAAAATATAAAACTGTTTCTGATGGTACCCATGCGCATATTGCTCTAATGTATTGTTCAACACTAAACTACGTTATATTATTCATCGCATGAAGGGATTGATATAAGCTATATAATTTACAATTGACTACTTAAGTAATACATAAATGCAAGCATGTTGTGATAAACTTCACAAGCCAAAAACGAAAAACATTGGAATTTGCTGTTAATATCAACATAAATGGTTATACAATAACTGCATTCCGAATAAGCTATAAATACTTTTTGTTTCGCCCGTAGCAAACTTATTTATTAAAAGCTGTGGAATAAATTTCCATGATTTATGCAGTATACTATGTACTTTATATTGTCGTATACAAATAATAAAGGCCTCTCTATAAGAGTGTGTCATCTCCGTACAGATAATACTCAAGCAGAAAGTGTGAGGTATTCTGGAGCACAACGTAGAAACACAATATCGTTCGAGTGATGCTGTGCGTGATATTATTGGTCCGTTCAATCCATCACCCATTGGTCAGGGACTAAAACCGTGACACTGGACAGGTATATATAAAAAATGAACTTGCACAAGCACTCGATGGCTTCTTTAAAAAGATGAATTGCGTAGCATTGCCAAATTTGAATTGTCATTTGAACGTTTTGTTCGTTTTTTATGATCCTGATAATTAAGAGTAGTCGCACCGCCGGTCATAGTAAGTAATCATGTTGGTCACTCGTCATTTTTCAATACTTTATGTTCCATACTACTTGACATCGTCTAATGTGTATCAGCGACGGGCCGATAAACAATCCGGCCGATTTTCGGGCATATTGATTGAACCACATACATATTGGAGCCATATTAAGCTGCCTCTTGAGTTAGTTTTTGAAGTTATGATATAAACAATATATGTCTTTGCTGTCACTCTGGTAGGGCTACAGCTACAGGACGTAACATGAATGCTGTTGACCGCAGTGTTGCATACGCTTCTCAGTGACTATTCCAAATGGCAGTAACGCTCTATACTGCTGAGCTGTCGGTTTTTTCGCTCCACCAGTGACGGATTATATCGATCACTGCACCACTTTATCTGACAGGCGTGGTCGTATCCACCAGCAAGATTTTATCTGTTCCATAGACAATCTATTATCAACTGCCTTGAACGCATCTTTTGATGTGAGGTTCGGTAAAAAAATATTTTGTCTAGCCCTAATAGTAAGATAATTTTCAACCATGAGAAGGTATAGATGAAATTTAATGACATGTATAAGGTATCATGAAAAGGTATCTGCATTCAAATTATGTCTAAGACAATACATGGTCCACTATACAAATTTAGGAATTGCAACTGATATGATAACTGAGCCACAGGCAGCTATGTTTCATTCTATATTCATTACTGTCCGTGCGCTTTATTTATATTGTTGTGTATTGTCCTATATCACATGGCAAATGATCAAATGATCTTAAATAGAGTCAGATTGCAAGAACGCATACTATGTATTGAATGGGATTGTTAGTTCCATTATTTGTCGTCCTAACTTGTATCGTTTTGTCACTGTGTTTACAGTTTATGAGTGTTGCTTTGAATGAAAAGGCAACAGTTCATACTTCAGTAATTTACAAACGCAATAACAAGTAGTTTCACGCCGCCTAGATAGCAAGTCGAAAGATTCTGCTACTGATATTTTGAGTTGGCATATTGAGTCAAATTGTTTTAGCCAACTCTCTTGATGAGTTGGGATGTGAATGGTGTAAATTAATGTAGTTGTGCTTTCGCTCTGTTACATTGACTGTAACAGCATGTATAATATTTCCTCTGCCTATATATGCTGCATTGCCTCTCGACATGCGCTGGGCTGTGAATGGGAGATAATTATAGTCATTATGCTATCAATTACCGTTACGGTCGGTAGAATATGCATCCGAAATATCTTTGTTCTTTATTCTCATCGATTGGGTGGCCGAACATCAGAAAAATAAGTATCGTCAAACTTCGTGCCGTTAATGACAGGAATGTAGATCTTGTCACTGCTATTTCTAACAAATTGGATCTACACTCTGTGCAAAAGGCAACCAGCTAAGGCTTATCTGTATTAGCGAAAGGCCTTTATCGACAGCACAACGTCGACCTCAAAGATATCGCATAAACTGTCAGAGCTTTTGAGGGACCAAGTTCTCTGCTGCGGGTGACGCACATGCTGGTTATCGACCCTTATGCTACATATTGTCGCAGACGATTACACTTTCACCTGTTGTGCCGTCACTCATTTCAGCCTACTTCGTAAATGTGACACATCAGTGATAGAAAGGTTAGTTGTGCATCTAATTCAAAGCTTTATGGATAGAAACATAATAATTACTGAGGAAGGCACTGTCAACTCGACTGTGGATGCTGTGGACGAATTTCTCTCGATTTAAGGTCGATCACGTTGGTCCATGTCAAGGTTAATTACGCACATTCATATGCTGCACGGACAGGTTGACCTTGCAGCAATTTTTAAGCTAAAAAGCGCTAGACCAGGATTTCAATATCACCACAGTCAGGGTGTTTCATAGTGTGCATGAATGAAAGGTCCGATCATGCCTCTTGAGATGCATGCAGAAGATGTATTTTTTTTTAAATGGATTAATCATTCAAATTCAAACACAATCGGCAAGTAACTGGCACAGAAGGCATGCCTTGTGCATCGAGCAAGAGTGTAACGTTGTTGAAAACACACAATCATGGCGTAGTTGTCAATTTCAGATTGTCTGTGCGTAAATCGCGGTCACATAACTAACGTGAGGAGTGAATTATGAATGTAACATCCGCTCAGCTGGTAATAGAACCAACTTCATTGATTGTCAAGGTTTAACTGTACAAGAAAAGTTGCTGCGCCATGTTGTTGCGTATCAGTCGAAACCGTCAAAACGGTCTATCACACGTGTGCGCGAGTGCGCGAGAGTGTGTGTGTGAGTTGGGGGGGGGGGGTGTGGTTGGTTGGGTGCGAGGGGGGGGGGGCGGTCGGTGTTCGAATGTTGCATGACTGCTGACGCAATGATCAGCATACTTCGGATTAGTTCATGCAACATCTTTATTTGCTAAGAGGTCTCAAAAACTTCGGGGGCAATGATTTGGCATTACGACGACTGCTACCTCTATGAGAAGCTACGCCATAGCTAATCCTCCAGTACGACATTGCTTTGGTTGCCTTAGTTAAATGTTTTGCATTATAAACTGGATGCAAACGTTAGCGGTCTCCTACGCAAAGAATCAATTACAAGTGTTTGTACTCAAAAATATTAGCACCAGTAAGTGAAAAGCAATATTTTGAAAGGTCATAGGTTGAGTCGATTGCCTGGCAAAATGGTTTGGACGGTATAGTTTAGCTAGACAAATATAGTTTAGCTTTCAGCATATAATACAAGAGGTTATATCTTTAATGATGGGCTGACGATGTTGTGTTGCAAGTTTGCATAATAATAACAGCGTGGTCACTTCGCTTTTATTGAAGCATGGTCCTGAGATAGATTCATGCCATATAAATATTCTATAACTGCTTGTCACAAACAGTGAACTGCTTTTCAGACTAGTTAGTAAAGTGAATCAAACTTGCCTGTCGACAATACCTTGTTATTGCTTATTTTGTTCCAATGCATTTGTTTCGAGTCAGACATGGTTTCAGTGCAGTGTTAGCGTTAGCGCTTGTTTTGTAATGTTCAGATGCATGACGCGATCATATTCTGTGAAGGTCGTCAGCCATCTGTCAAACAAGTAGTGCCTAAAAACAACAGATCGCCTTTTAGCATAAATGAAGTCAGTACAAAGCAGTAAATACTGTACACCAGAATGGTGTTACAGGTTGATGAATGTCATTTAATCCACATACAATGGCATAAAAATTCCTTACCACTAATTATTTGGGATCCGTTAATATTGTAAGGTAGGAAACAATGTTGATAACACAAGCAACAATCTAAAGCATGGTACCCCATTAAGCATCGAATCAACGGTCAATCAAGTATAAATGTTGATGCAAGTAAGCATTCATGGATATAGAATAGCTTTGGTGGAGCTGGAAATGTTACGAACGTCACATCAAACGCTTTATTATGATTGCAGCAGACACTGCGTGTTGCCATTTCAGCGGCGTGGGCTATAATCTAATGCACATTTAGTGAGGCTTAAATAACGTGTTTACGCATGAGTTTGGCTATCAGAGACACTTCCGGTTTCTTTGATTTGGTTCGTGAACGTCTCGTAGGAATTGATTGCCATCAAATCACAATCAAACAGATGAAACACAAAATCAAAAGGTACTCCCATAATGGCGCTTTGATATCAAGTTTCTCTATTACTTTATTTGCGTTCGTGATTGCCTATTCACATCGATTATCACCCCAGTTCAATGTATGTACCTTATCTTGCGAACAAGGCATATCATGAATCATTCGTTGACGATCGCAATATGATGGCATATGAAATAGTTGAAAATCGTCATAATGTCGACAAAACATGAGTGTTAGTGGACGTTGATGACGAAAACAACTTGCTGCATCAATCGTTATGACGGACGCACCTCATTTTGTATCTAAATTGAATGTTGGTAGCTCCGTCGGCGATGGTCGCTTTTTCAAATCAGCGCCATTTCCTTTTTAGCTACAGGTTTTCACAAATTGAATGTAAGCGACTACCAGGTTTATTATCATCAAGCAGATTAATTATTACTAGCTTGCCGTGTATTCCCATATTCAAATGAACCTCTTATTTCTTCATTAAGCTCTTGTAATTAGAAACCCACTTACTTCTTCAAACCCTCCCCCCACCCCATTCCGCCATCTAAACTGATAATTGCTTCCCAGCTTGACATGTTGTCAAATCCGCTGACAGAGGATGCGAAGATTATATCACGTTGGAATTCACGCTAACCTGCTTAGTTTACATAAAGTTGTTCTCTTCTTTGCAACGTAGTGTTTATTAAATTGTTGACCCAATTGATATTGCTTATTAGCTGTTTAACCCTAAATCGATAGCCCTTTGACAATCTAACGATGTGGTTGCCGGCCTAGAACATTCAGTAGAACGTAAATAAAAATTGACAAGCATATGTTTATTCAAGGGTGTCACCTGTGAGATGATTTGTGCTATTGACTTATACGTTCAGTGCTAGCCATTGATGATTCGGCAAAACAAATACCAAAGCTGACGCATGCGTGTTATAAAGATTCTATGCAGCTGTCATCTTTAGCATTGTGTGTGCAGGAGCATCATGTTTCGTGTAACAGAGACCATTTTATCTTGAATGGGGATGATTGTAATCAGCTTCAGCTATCAGGTATCAATTTCTTAATGTAATATTATATAGCATCGTTTATGCGTGAATAACTTCAATTGAAGGAAGGCTGACTCAACGGACAATTATCGTTCGTAAAATTACAATAAACACTGCCCGCTGTCTTACAACATATGGATTTATAAACATATCTAATGAGTTATATTGGATAGAAAGTAATACAGATAATTTTTGGGCAAAGTGATCACGGATAGGTCACGGTTTGTTTAAAAATACCCAAAGTTTTATTTTGCGTTGGATTTTCTGACACGGTCTTTACATAGGTGTACCTCGAGTCGAGCGCATAATTAGTAAGTTCACACATCGAGCAATATTTGCATTCTCAAGCTCTTTTGTTCGATAACGCTTTTGGGCGTTAATACTTTTTTCGATTGTTTTGTAGAATTTTGCTTTCGCCTGATTATATTGTGACCTGCATTTAATGACATTTGACTTTCTTTGTAAGTCCTCTATTACGCTACCAATAACACCGGTCTTCATTGCACTGCTCAGGGCCTATATCGGATTGTCGTCAATGACGTTTGTCTTGTAACATGTTTTCTACCTTATTTGTGATGCATTATCTCATCTCTGCAATATGGAGGAACCTGGTGCCGAAACATGTGGATAGGGTTATCTCGCGTAAATACGCGCGACTGGGGCGACGTTGTGTGCATGTTTTGACTTCATTTCCTGAGTTATCTGTTTATCGGTAGGTACAAAAACTGAACGGAAGCAAATGTTATTCGTTGGTCAAGTGGATTGTATATGTTACTGTCATATAAAACACGGTAACAAGCAACTTATCGAAATTAGAAATCTCATAAGCTCAATTCAGTATCCTAATTAGCTTATACACTAACTTGTTGTTTTTGTAGTTTAATCAAACATTAACAATGCGCATGGTTTCATCTTCTGTAAAGCTTTCATATTTTACAAAACGTACATGCAATTTGGAATTTCATGTCACAGCATAGTTATAAATATCTTCATATTAAAGCGCTAGAGACAGAGTTCAATGTCCTCTTATTTTGTGTCATGTAATGTGAAATAAAGCCGACTATCATATTTAATATAAGTTACGAGTTCCTCCATGACAGCATATCTTGACCGTCAATTCACAACTAATCTCACTTGCACACAAGTGTAAAGGCTTAAAAAGGAAATGTAGTCATTTCATTTGAACGAGACTCGACGGTTTTGTGAGAGACGAGCTAGCAATTGAAAAACACATGTAGTATCAGTATATGATAAATACCAGACAGGGGAACTAACAGCTTGGGTAATTCACAGTCTACAATTATCTTATAGTAAATAGACTACATAGCGGCGTAGTTCTGTCTAAGAGTCACAAGTGTAATGACATGCAGACATATGACGCGTAGGTTACCTCATTCTCCGTGCTCAATATAAGTTGGATTTTTTGATGATTGCACGTGTCAGATAGATCGCAACACAGCCTTATTCTTTGTATAATTGTTATTGAACTGATTGGCCAGTTCCTGGCGAGGAACTATTAACACCGCGATTTACTCACTTTAGCGATGTAAATACGCACCCAATTCCGACAACAACTATATGTCTGTGAAAACATTGTCATCAAATGTACTTAGATTCCGACCAAATACATAAATCTATCTACCTGGGTTCAATTTTTTATTTAGTAAATTTGTGATGCCAGCGTCGATGTAAAGGGTAGGAGAAGGAAAGTTTGCAAGGTTTTGCAAATGTCGTGGTGTGTGTGGCAGTCTGTTGTGTAGTACATAATACTCTGCTGAGTTACGGATAAACTGATAAGTTAATGAAACGCATGGGAGTCGGGTAATATTTCATCACCACTCTCCTCTCGTGCTTCATAACGTAAAGTAAGGGAAATAACAAACCTTACCAATTTTTTGCTATTCACTCTTTGCATTTCGGGGTATATAACGCCGGACACAGCTTCTGTCAAAGCCGGCTTAGTCTGTTATCAGAGGCTAATGCCGTTCAGTTTCGGACGGCTTGCGTCAAAAGCGACTTGCTTGTGAATTTTTGCACAGGAGGCACTGACAAGTTGCATCAAATAGTTTTGCTGTATGCATTGCAAATGACAAGCTGTTTAGGTTTATCTCTACCATGGAAGACCTCTTACCGCCTCGTATGAAACTTCTAGCTTTTGTGCCTGCTCTCCATAGCGGGCATATTTCGTTATCCGTCGAAAATATCCTCAACTAACAGCAGAGCGCTGATCTTGAGCAATATCAAGTAATTCTCGGGAACATTTGTTTGTGTCGGCTGTTGACAGTAGTGCCGCTTTGCGTGGAACTATATATTTCTTATTTTCGGCAGCACAGATGTGTACAAATATCTTTGAACATATTTAAAAAGATATTTAAAAGACTTGTCAAAGGAAGTGCTCACATCATAATGTTGCCAGCTGTGTGACAAAGCATGAAAAGAACGCTTGACTCGTGTTGTAACATAACATTTCCCGATTACTGCGATCTGTCCTAACATAGATCAAATTCAAGCATACAAAGGACAAATATATCTGTTCTTAATAAACATACATCCACCGACAAGACAGCATCTCTGGCTTTAACTAGGTCCATAGACTGGGCTTAACAATATCGTAACCCAAAATTATCCCACTTATTTACATATGTACGTAATGCCAACATTTAATGCTGTAAGAAGTTTTTTGTGCACACTAAAGTCTGATATCATTAGTTCTTAAAGGGAGGTGAATTGCATTGCTAAGCCAACCCTATGAATTGTGTATCAGTGTTAGCCTCGTAAATTTTAGTTGTACTGGCGCATATTGTATAAATATCATACGCCGTGCTATGTACCTATTCGCAGAAACGAAATCAAAGCTTAAACTTCTTATGTGTGATCCAAGACTATATTCATCACTGCATCGACTGCTAATTTTGTCACACCTTTCACAATAAGTTGATGGTGTTGGCGTCTACAATCCTTTATACAAGTTGTATCTTTCTAGCCGATCGCATAAACTGTGTGTTTCCTTTATAGTGCATAATAATAATCAATTTTGATTGATGATATAACATCATCATCTTGTTTTAAATAGACATTACAATCCATATGTCTTAGATTAGTTTGGGATTCCATGACCCTTGGAAAATTGACATTGGGGCACCCCAGAGCCGTGATATAAAAGAAACATAACACCAGTCATATAATCAATCTTGTCAGTGTGTATTTATAGTATACTGAAAACTCCAATGTGAAATGACTCGTTAAACATATCCGCGACAGAATATGCTGCTGATTATATTATGGTATTGAACCTTACGCACAGCATGTGTCTCTCAACAAGCTGGCGTCAATGTTTTCAATGAGCATCGATGGATAGGTACCATATATATAGTGTTGGAGTGCCGCTCAACCTATGAGTACCTTAGGAACATCGACATTTGATTATTTGTGTTTGTTGTTCCAATTGTGGCATAGTTTAATAACATCCGTGCAACACCATTTGTTTGCTAACGCTGAGTATTAATTGAACATGCGTACAACATCGGATCACATGTACGCAGTATGTCAGACTGGACTCATTTGCATGAAGGTGCCGGGTGCCGGAAACCCCGAGCGCACAAATCGACCAGAATGCAGAAGTTAGGACTCACTGCAATGTACAGCCTTTGAAATCTACTTTAGCATATATTGCCGTTCCCTCTGATTGACTTACGCAACAGTGAAGGAAAATAATATGGGATTGGGGGTCATCTCAAAAGATGCTTGGATATTGAAAAACAATCATTATAAGAACGGTAAGA
>CM067358.1:39602990-39608805 GCA_034190875.2 Urechis unicinctus | reverse complement strand
TAAAATCACTTTCAATTTTCGTTACAAGGTTGGAATGCGAAGTAACCAAAACTTTGACGATCATGGCAGGATACTCAATTATCAAATATGAAATAAACAACTACTTTTTACACCATTTGAACTTTTGTGACCATATGAAAATAAACATCACTTACGCATCCACACAGTTAGACGCATGACCGTTAATGATCGTTCATGATTTGTGCCATACTGTTCCTTATCTCTAGTGTATTTGATGGATAAATCATACGACAGATCGTGAGATTTTATTTTGTTAAAGGCACCAGCAATGTTGCTATAATGTAAGTTTATCAGTTCCACGTTGTCGTAACATAATAGCCGTACACAATTTACGGCCACCTTGAACATGACAATATTTGTGCCAGCTTCAACATGCAAATCATTGCAGGCATCACAAAGAAGCCGGCATTAATAACAGTTCATCTTGACATATACGTAACAAGCCAAATCATGACATGGTGTTTTCAACATAATCCAGTATGTTGTCGCGGGACTCGTTTGCGCTTGTTATGAGCCTGACCTTGGCCACAGCAAACGATAGACAGGGTGCTGTGCCATGTTAATGAATGCCTACATTGGCATAGCATCACATTTCTTTCAAGCTATGCTCTTCCGTCACTGATGAATACACGCCATGATTAAGTGGTATGTATTATCCATAGCCCCTGAGTCACCAGTAAATATATCTGTGCGCGTAAACCTTCTAAAAGGGCCATAACGCAGGTCGTACGGCTTTGATCAACGACTCATGGAGCAAGTTTAATGATCGTGCCACTCGTCGGCATAATAGGTTCCTATCACCAGAGTTAAGGTGAGAGTAATGGTTGCATATAGGCTGGCTTACTTACTTATATGATGGGAAATATCTATATTGCAAATATAAAACTGTTTCTGATGGTACCCATGCGCATATTGCTCTAATGTATTGTTCAACACTAAACTACGTAATATTATTCATCGCATGAAGGGATTGATATAAGCTGTATAACTTACAATTGACTACTTAAGTAATACAGAAATGCAAGCATGTTGTGCTAAACGTCACAAGCCAAAAACGAAAAACATTGGAATTTGATGTTAATATCAACATAAATGGTTATACAATAACTGCATTCCGAATAAGCTATAAATACTTTTTGTTTCGCCAGTAGCAAACTTATTTATTAAAAGCTGTGGAATAAATTTCCATGATTTATACAGTATACTATGTACTATATATTGTCGTATACAAATGATAAAGGCCTCTCTATAAAAGTGTGTCATCTCCGTACAGATAATACTCAAGCGGAAAGTGTGAGGTATTCTGGAGCACAACGTAGAAACACAATATCGTTCGAGTGATGCTGTGCGTGATATTATTGGTCCGTTCAATCCATCACCCATTGGTCAGGGACTAAAACCGTGACACTGGACAGGTATTTATAAACATGAACTTGCACAAGCACTCGATGGCTTCTTCAAAAAGATGAATTGCGCAGCATTGCCAAATTTGAATTGTCATTTGAACGTTTCGTTCGTTTTTTATGATCCTGATAATTAAGAGTAGTCGCACCGCCGGTCATAGTAAGTGATCATGTAGGTCACTCGTCATTTTTCAATACGTTATGTTCCATACTACTTGACATCGTCTAATGTGTATCAGCGACGGGCCGATAAACAATCCGGCCGATTTTCGGGCATATTGATTGAACCACATACATATTGGAGCCATATTAAGCTGCCTCTTGAGGCAGTTTTTGAAGTTATTATATAAACAATATATGTCTTTGCTGTCACTCTGGTAGGGCTACAGCTACAGGACGTAACATGAATGCTGTTGACCGCAGTGTTGCATACGCTTCTCAGTGACTATTCCAAATGGCAGTAACGCTCTATACTGCTGAGCTGTCGGTTTTTTCGCTCCACCAGTGACGGATTATATCGATCACTGCACCACTTTATCTGACAGGCGTGGTCGTATCCACCAGCAAGATTTTATCTGTTCCATAGACAATCTTTTATCAACTGCCTTGAACGCATCTTTTGATGTGAGGTTCGGTAAAAAATTATTTTGTCTAGCCCTAATAGTAAGATAATTTTCAACCATGAGAAGGTATAGATGAAATTTAATGACATGTATAAGGTATCATGAAATGGTATCTGCATTCAAATTATGTCTAAGACAATACATGGTCCACTATACAAATTTAGGAATTGCAACTTGCTGATATGATAACTGAGCCACAGGCAGCTATGTTTCATTCTATATTCATTACTGTCCGTGCGCTTTATTTATATTGTTGTGTATTGTCCTATATCACATGGCAAATGATCAAATGATCTTAAATAGAGTCAGATTGCAAGAACGCATACCATGTATTGAATGGGATTGTTAGTTCCATTATTTGTCGTCCTAACTTGTATCGTTTTGTCACTGTGTTTACAATTTATGAGTGTTGATTTGAATGAAAAGGCAACAGTTCATACTTCAGTAATTTACAAACGCATTAACAAGTAGTTTCACGCCGCCCGCATAGGCAAGTCGATAGATTCTGTTACATATATTTTGAGTAGGCATATTGAGTCAAATTGTTTTATCCAACTCTTTTGATGAGTTGGGATGAGAATGGTGTAAATTAATGTAGTTGTGCTTTCGCTCTGTTACATTGACTGTAACAGCATGTATAATATTTCCTCTGCCTCTATATGCTGCATTGCCTCTCGACATGCGCTGGGCTGTGAATTGGGGAAAATTATAGTCATTATGCTATCATACTATTTCAATTACCGTTACGGTCGGTAGAATATGCATCCGAAATATCTTTGTTCTTTATTCTCATCGATTGGGTGGCCGAACATCAGAAAAATAAGCATCGTCAAACTTCGTGCCGCTAACGACAGGAATGTGGATTTTGTCACTGCTGTTTCGGACAAATTGGATCTACACTCTGTGCAAATGGCAACCAGCTAAGGCTTATCTATATTAGCGAAAGAGCCTTATCGACAGCACAACGTCGACCTCAGAGATATCGCTTAAGCTGTCAGAGCTTTTGAGGGACCAAGTTCTCTGCTGCGGGTGACGCACATGGTGGTTATCGACCGTTATGCTACATATTGTCGCAGACGATTACACTTTCACCTCTTGTGTCGTCTCTTATTTCAGCCTACTTCGTAAATGTGACACATCGGTGATAGAAAGGTTAGTTGTGCATATAATTCAAAGCATTATGGGTAGAAACATAATAATTACTGGGGAAGGCACTGTCAACTCGACTGTGGATGCTGTGGTCGAATTTCTCTCGATTTAAGGTCGATCACGTTAGTCTATGTTGAAGTTAATTACGCACATTAATATGCTGCACGGACAGGTCGACCTTGCAGCAATTTTTAAGCTAAAAAGCGCTAGACCAGGATTTCAATATCACCACAGTCAGAGTGTTTCATAGTGTGCATGAATGAAAGGTCTGATCATGCCTCTTGAGATGCATGCAGAAGATTTAGTTTTTTTAAATGGATTAATCATCCAAATTCAAACACAATCGGCAAGTAACTGGCACAGAAGGCATGCCTTGTGCATCGAGCAAGAGTGTAACGTTGTTGAATACACACAATCATGGCGTATTTGTCAATTTCAGATTGTCCGTGCCTAAATCGCGATCACATAACTAACGTGAGGAGTGAATTATGAATGTAACATCCGCTCAGCTGGTAATAGAACCAACTTCATTGATTGTCAAGGTTTAACTGTTGAAGAAAAGTTACTGCGCCATGCTGTTGCGTATCAGTCGTAACCGTCAAAACGGTCTATCACACGTGTGCGAGAGTGTGCGAGTGTGTGTGTGTGAGTGGGGAGGGGGGTGTGGTTGGTTGGGTGCGAGGGGGGGGGGCGGTCGGAGTTCGAATGTTGCATGACTGCTGACGCAATGATCAGCATACTTCGGATTCGTTCATGCAACATCTTTATTTGCTAAGAGGTCTCAAAAACTTCGGGGGCAATGATTTGGCATTACGACGACTGCTACCTCTATGAGAAGCTACGCCATAGCTAATCCTCCAGTACTACATTGCTTTGGTTGCCTTAGTTAAATGCTTTGCATTATAAAACTGGATGCAAACGTTAGCAGTCTCCTACGCAAAGAATCAATTACAAGTGCTGATACTCAAAAAATATTAGCACCAGTAAGTGAAAAGCAATATTTTGAAAAGTCATAGGTTGAGACGATTGCCTGGCAAAATGGTTTGGAATGTATAGTTTAGCTAGACAAATATAGTTTAGTTTTTCAGCATAGAATACAAGAGGTTATATCTTTAATTATGGGCGGACGATGTTGGGTTGCAAGTTTGCATAATAATAACAGCGTGGTCACTTCGCTTTTATTGAAGCCTGGTCCAGAGATAGATTCATGCCATATAAATATTCTATAACTGCTTGTCACAAACATTGAACTGCTTTTCGGACTAGTTAGTAAAGTGAATCAAACTTGCCTGTCGACAATACCTTGTTATTGCTTATTTTGTTCCAATGCATTTGTTTCGAGTCAGACATGGTTTCAGTGCAGTGTTAGCGTTAGCGCTTGTTTTGTAATGTTCAGATGCATGACGCGATCATATTCTGTGAAGGTCGTCAGCCATCTGTCAAACAAGTAGTGCCTAAAAACAACAGATCGCCTTTTAGCATAAATGAAGTCAGTACAAAGCAGTAAATACTGTACACCAGAATGGTGTTACAGGTTGATGAATGTCATTAAATCCACATACAATGGCATAAAAATTCCTTACCACTAATTATTTGGGATCCGTTAATATTGTAAGGTAGGAAACAATGTTGATAACACAAGCAACAATCTAAAGCATGGTACCCCATTAAGCATCGAATCAACGGTCAATCAAGTATAAATGTTGATGCAAGTAAGCATTCATGGATATAGAATAGCTTTGGTGGAGCTGGAAATGTTACGAACGTCACATCAAACGCTTTATTATGATTGCAGCAGACACTGCGTGTTGCCATTTCAGCGGCGTGGGCTATAATCTAATGCACATTTAGTGAGGCTTAAATAACGTGTTTACGCATGAGTTTGGCTATCAGAGACACTTCCGTTTTCTTTGATTTGGTTCGTGAACGTCTCGTAGGAATTGATTGCCATTAAATCACAATCAATTTTTGGTCTGACTAAAACAGATGAAACACAAAATCAAAAGGTACTCCCATAATGGCGCTTTGATATCAAGTTTCTCTATTACTTTATTTGCGTTCGTGATTGCCTATTCACATCGATTATCACCCCAGTTCAATGTATGTACCTTATCTTGCGAACAAGGCATATCATGAATCATTCGTTGACGATCGCAATATGATGGCATATGAAATAGTTCAAAATCGTCATAATGTCGACAAAACATGAGTGTTAGTGGACGTTGATGACGAAAACAAACTTGCTGCATCAATCGTTATGACGGACGCACCTCATTTTGTATCTAAATTGAATGTTGGTAGCTCCGTCGGCGATGGTCGCTTTTTCAAATCAGCGCCATTTCTTTTTAGCTACAGGTTTTCACAAATTGAATGTAAGCGACTACCAGGTTTATTATCATCAAGCAGATTAATTATTACTAGCTTGCCGTGTATTCCCATATTCAAATGAACCTCTTATTTCTTCATTAAGCTCTTGTAATTAGAAACCCACTTACTTCTTCAAACCCTCCCCCCACCCCATTCCGCCATCTAAACTGCTAATTGCTTCCCAGCTTGACATGTTGTCAAATCCGCTGACAGAGGATGCGAAGATTATATCACGTTGCAATTCACGCTAAC
>CM067358.1:39517990-39597990 GCA_034190875.2 Urechis unicinctus | reverse complement strand
CACGATAATTGTCAGTCTGTTAAAAGCTACTTCGAAACGCATGGTGCTTCAGTGAAACATTAGTCGTCATTATTGTGTCCATGTGTGCCTCTGTGTAGTAGCATGTATAATGAGCATAGTCTTGCTCAAGCAGCCTGTTACTGCAAAGGAATAAGATCATTTGCGTGAGGTGCTCTTACATTTGCAACACGAGTAATGTCCAGGTGTCTAAAATTACATCAGAAGGTATGGTGCTTCAATAAATCATGATATCTCTTCTAATGGGTAATTGCACATACGTCTTCCATATGTGACGTAGAGCGTTCTTCAAGTGTTAGAAGGGGCTATGATTAGTGTGTTGCTTAAATAGCCTTTGACACTTTCTGCGCCAAACGAATGAAATAACCGACATACAAGATTATATATATTGCAAACAATGGTCACCAAAGAGCCGTCACTCCAATTATGTATTCATGTAACGGCGTAATTATGTGAATGCACGCTTAGCAAAAGCATAAATGAACGTGACATTATAAGTAACCAAAGTTACATTTATCATGGCAGATAATGAATCATTCGTATTAAATCTAACGGCCTTATGAAATAAAAATATTCAATGTTTATCTATAAATATCCAATACCATATTCCCTCAAATGCCAATGTTTGAGTTTGCAGGGTCGTTTTGATACGTGTCCACGTAATTTGTAGCTGTTATGAGGGGGGAAACGGTGAATATTCTGTGTATTTTATCAGTGCCTTTTATTTATGTGCATGCAGCCGAGTATATCAAACTCCTATGCATCAGATTTATTACCACTTACCTTCTAACCCTCTAGGAGAGCATTTTACAATACACAATAGGTGCATAAGTACCATGCGCCCAGACGCACCCGCAAATTAAGCCATAATATTAAGTGTTATTTATGGCAAAAGTTTTCATGCGCTCATTCAGAAATAATGCCAGACAATGTACATGTTGACCTCTAGGTAACCCACACACTAGGTGACCCGCAAATTTCGTGCTGCGCAAGGTGTTTTGGTAGCGGATGGTGGTATATTTCAGCTCGTGAGTATATTAGCAACATTGAAAAATACATGTATTAATAACTTCGTGAAGTTATTACTGCATACGATAGTTAATTTATGGGTCCCTAAGATAACATATTAATTGGATGATATATCTCAACAGATTAAATTAAGTGCATGCCATGTGTATAATGCGATTCTCTGTTCTTAATTATTCCATAAATAAATTTGCTCTTGTGGATAAAAACTGAGTCTTCATTGATTGTAAGCATGGGTGTTTGTGGTTCAATGCTTATGTGCATATGTGTATATGTGCACGTGTTTGAGCGCGTGTTTTGATCAATATCATTAAGTTCTCGTCGTATTCAAACGTAAACACCTTCTTGTAGGAAGCAGTGTTATGTTAATTTCAATATTGTCAGGCAAAATTGTTTAAAACACATAGTTCAAATAGACAACCGTGCATATTTTTATAATGAAATTAGGGAATTACTTTACCTCTACATCTTGTGGAAGATTTTATTGTTATTAACATAATGAATGCTACATTGTAGAAGGCTGGCAATGATATGTTTGGCGAAGTAATTTTGCTTCGGTTCAACAAGTCCTTTCGTTTTTTAGCTGATCAATAAATCGAATGCTGGTACCAAAACGTGAACCGAATTTTAGTCTGGGTTAAAAGGCATAAATCTATGACGCGACAGTAGGAGCCAAAACGTAGGTTGAGAGCATATTTTTAACTATAATGATCGCGATCACATTCTAATGGTCATGATCAAAATGATATCATTAAAATTCAGACGTACGCTAACTATCACAATCGCGGTCGAATTATAATGATCACGCTCAATTTCGTTTTGAACGCGATCGAATAAATTTCAGCGCGATCAAATTCGTTTTGAACGCAATCGATTATATAGAATTCGGCAATATATCCATTGCATGCAGTTGTCAGAAGTACAATAATTATATCACCAGTAGTGAACACAGATGTTTAACTGACACGCGATTATTTGCCTTTCTGCCACAATTAAGTAAATGCAAACTTGGACTAAATTCGGTTCGAAGTAATGTCACTGTGTAACCCGCAATATGCCGACAAAAGGCTATTTTGTGGAGCCTGTCATCTCCATGTGAGAGTATATATCAACAGAAGGCGGCAGGTGTTCTTGACAACAGCATAAGGAAGGCCGTATGACGTTAATGTAATGTGGTCCATATCATAATCGGTCTTCCACACGTTCTCCCAATAACCCAATGTATAAACGTTATATAAGCCTGATATGTATCACCATGACTTTTCACACTTCACAAGCGAATTCAAGGTATAGATGGCTTCCCTAATATCGCACTTACCGCAGTCGCAATTCTTTCAAAAACTGCTTTAGCTCCACCATGTTATTACTTCTGTCTTTGCTTGGGATTATTGTTATTGCAGAGCAAGTACCGAACCATGTTCTTCTATCCTTGAGAATAAAATGGTCGGCGATAAAATTCTGCAAGGATATATATTGCAAAACAGCCCATTAGCTGGCTTTCACACCTCTTGTTCACGCGTGAGGATCCATATCAATGAATGAAGCAGGCAAGGCTGACGCCCCGCATTACTGACCTTCAGGAAAAGCGCTAATGTTGACCAATCATTCACCACCGGCTATCTAATCGCCTATAAACACGACCAATGTTGTGACACTGATTAGATTGTATCGCTTACTGATAACCCTGAGTGAGGCAATCGTCACTCTTCAATCATTGTAATTCCATACTACTTAGCGCTACCTTTTGTGCCCACGCGTCGCAGTTTGTGATGTAACGCCTATCTATTTCCTGCCACCCGGTTGTGGCTACGGTTTCATCAGGTTACACAAATGTTGTTGGTCTAGGAATCGCATTTTTTTACGGTGTGGATAGCATCTCACAGTATGCAATCCAACCGTCTGTTGTTTCGAGTCATCGTTAACCGACAAATATGTACGGGAGACCGCAACCTGACGTACGTTTTTTTTCGCATTTTATGATCAAGATTATTTAAGCGTCTATGATTATGACACTGGGTTATTGTACCGCTGACGGAAAAAAAATCCTGACTTTGTATATTGACATACAATTAAACTGTTGTTGTGCTTAAACAGCGGGCCGATTTAAAAAGTACGCCCATTCTAGGGCATATTACTGCATGTTGCAGCCAAATATTGCTATCTGTTGTGGTCTGTTTAGCAGTTTGTGATATATGTCTTTGCTGTCACCCTTTATGGCTACCGTTGCAGCAGGTAACACAAATGTTGCTGGTTGCAGTGTTGCATACGTTTGTCAGTGAGTATCGCATCTCATACAGTCTCACAGAATGATACATTTCAGCAGGCCGTTGGTTTGTGTCATCTGCGACATTCATGTGGATCATATCGCCATATTTACTGGCATGTTTGGTCGGACTCATTGGCCCACAGTCATCCGTAGTATTTAGAGAATATTGCGGTGAAGACATAAGTAGAACAACAACTAAACTTAATCTGAGGTGTCGAACAAAGTAATTAAATAGTCACGGTAATGTAGATGCTTTTGCAGGCAATTTTGGAAACTGTGGAAGACTCTATCGCCATTTAAAGTTGAGGACTCTTGTCTGTGTCAACATTATCATTAATTTCGGATTTAAATGGGCAGTACAGGTGGTTTGACCTGCTTGAACCTGATTGCACTGGACCAAGATCAATAAAGCATTTAAGTCCTGTCGGTTACGAACAAGTATTCCTGCACCGAAATTTTCACATGCAACAAGGCCCTTAACGCTTCAATTCAAGTGTGAGACGCAAACGTAAGTATGATTGTTAATGTGTAATAACACAAACTCAGACACACCAAGACACACACAGACACGCACACAGAGGGAACCATGATTTAACTCTAATATATAGCTTGACATCATGTGTTGGGAATATCGTGTACAAAAACTATATGCCACTATGCGGCGAAATATATTGCATTGTTATCCCAAGCAGTGGAGTGCATCGCACCCGGTTCCACACTACGACAGCGGATTTATCTGCCCGGAGCTAACGAGAATGGAATTAAAGGAGTCTTTGTCTTACGCTCAACATTACATTCATTGTGCACACCAGTCTTTTGTATTTAACCCTAAGCAAATTTCGCGATCCTCCTTTTGACACTGATAAATGGTCGAGCAAGCGATTTGGCAAGGTGTGTGTAATTCTGCATTGCATTTCCTTTAATGAACATTTGGTGTTGCGCATAATGCTAGGTTGTGTGTCGGGATATATGTTTATGCTTTTGAACTGCTGAATCACATTTTATCTTACCAATAACTACATTAAGTGTTTTGCTGAATCTGATAAGCAATGTCATAGGCCCCTTTGAAGAAGATATGCATAACAGAATGTTTTAAGTGCATATTAAGTCTGTAATTCATCTCTCGGCGCTTAGTAAATCTATATTGGTGTATGTCGATTGGGCAACATTGTTTAACAAAAATGGTTTCAAGGTCTCATCTCGGCGATACAACCAACATTACATTCGGCAGTGGAATATAACCATCACATTGCCTCAACATGGGGCGGTGATTCACTTACCGATAACCCATAGAACGCTGTGATACTGCAAGTTTACAAATAATACTTTCAGCGAGGTCAATTGCTTCATTCAGCCTACTTTCCAATTTCATTATCACCACGCAGTACTCAAACATATCGTTGGGCAATCATACGCGATGCCAAAACCTACAGGTATGATGATGAGCGGTTGCTATCGTATCGATACATTTTTCCCCCATTCTGTTATTTTGATATGTGAATGTTGTAACGCTGTTTTTTGGCAAGTAGGGACCGACCAGTTTCAACGCGGTCAAGTTGCTTCAATCAAGCTACTTTTCAATTTCCGCTTATATGCATGCTCATATATATGATGAAAACCATACGCGATGCCAAAACAACCTATGTGACATGTTATCCAGTAACAATATAATGTTCTTCCTTTGCTTTATTTGGATATGTGGGTGTTGTCTGTACAAACGCAAATGAGAACATCACAACGACATGACAATTCTTTTAGATAGCCATTTTTTGAAATTATAATATATATATATATATATATATATATATATATATATATATATATATATATATATATATATATATATATATATATGCGATAAACACTATATATATATATATATAATGTATATATATATATATATATATTATATATATATATATATATATATATAGTACAAACGAGCTTTTTTTGCTAATGATTATATAAATTGCAAGACATGTTTCCACATGTCCTCGAAGACTGGCACAAAAGTTTTTTGTTTTTGTAAATTGAGTTAAATTGAGTCTACCTGCAGGAACGCAAAGCATGTCTGTTTGGCATATTGCAATAATGTGCGTCCTCATGCGCTGAGTTTTGCCACTGTTTTTTTAAAACATTTTACAGTATATTTAAAAACATGGAATTAAACCTCATCACTCAATAACTTACAAATATTAGAAGTTAGCCTAACTTCATACACATACATACCGGCAAGCAGACGGATCCAACGAATTTTGCCCTGAAATGTTGAGTAAGTCCACGAGCGCGATGTTGGTTAAGATAATATCAGTATATTACCACTCGACTGTAATTACCATTACGGCAGGTATGATACATGTCCTCTTTGTTCCACATACCTGTTGATGGGGTGGCTGAACACCAGAGCAGAAACTAACACAGTTCATTTACTTTATGCTTCGTGTTGCAAGCGACACAAAGATGGCTCGAGTCACTGCTTGTAATTACAAACTGGATCTGTTTATTGTGAAATGACAGCCAGCCAAGATATATTCGTAAAAGCGAAAGCCTTTTATAGACGATAATATCACAGCTTACCCAGTGTTTCAGCTTGCATCGTCTGTTTGCTTTCAAGACATGGTTCACGTTTTGGTTATTGATCCTGGCACAACGCACTGTGGCAGACTGAACCGTCAACGATACCACTTGAACCTCTATTGTATTCAATATGAAAAATCAGTTTCACAACATTGAGAATGTGGTGATACTTATTGGATAAGGCACAGTCAAGTCAATCCTTTTTATGAGATTGCGGTAGTAATGGTTGGTTACTATCACGTTTCATATACACAACAAAATCCACGCACAACAATTAATGTCAAGCCCGAATCGTACGGTGAAAAGGTACATTAGGATCAAGTCGAATTTATCGTGCAATAACTCGTAATAAAATCGATGACGCTAACAACGAGGTCATGCCGAATGAGATGCCGAACTAACACAAACGACAATAATATAGAGCCATCGAGCTTTCAGTACTGCCAAATAATCGAGCTTGCGCAAAAAAATGCACAAGCATGTACATATTTATATATATATATATTCATGTACATATATGTAAAGATATATATATATATATATATATTTATATATATACAAATATGTATGTATATGTAATATATAAATATATTATATGTAGGCATATACATACATATATATATTATATATATATATTATATCACATATATATATCTGTACATGTCTGTATATATATATGTATATATATATATATATATAGATATATTCATCGATATAATATGCATATATACACGCATAAATGTATATATATAACAATATATGTATGGATAAATGTACACACAAATTTTATATATGAATATATTTATCTATGCATATTTATATATATGTAAATATATACATAAATATGATATATGAATAGATATAATTTTTTTTAAACATACAAATATAAATATATATATATATACATAAATATTTATCAACATATATACACATATATACATTAATATGTGTATTTATCTATATGCATATATGTATATATATGCAGCATATATATATATATATATTATATATATTATATATATCTATATATCTATGTATATCGATATATTTATACAAATTTACATATATATATATATATATATATATATATAAATATATATATATATATACATAAATATATATAGATATAAATATATATATATATATATATATATATATATATAAATATATATAGATATATATATATATATGCATATATATATATATGTATATATATATGCATATATATATATATACTTAAATATACTTATATATATGTATATATGTATATATCTTAAATATATATATATAGATATATATATATATATATATATCTATATATAATATATTTATATGTATATTTATATACATATATGTAGGTATATATATATATAAATGTACTTATATTTATATATATATATATATATACATACATATATATATATGTATATATATATAAATATATTTATATATATATATATATTATACATATATGAAGGTGCATATATATATATATATATATATATATCTCTATATATATATATATATATATATATATATATATATATATATATATATATATATATATATATATATATATATATATATATATATATATATATATATGTACTTTCAATAAATGCTCCCGAGAAATCTAGATACGCGCCGTCAATCCACAATAACTTAACTTAAGGCAACTGTTTGTATGGCAGTTCGCCTGAATTAGTTATTGTGAATATTTATAACAGTTATTAACTTACTGAGTAGGAATAGAGGGGGATATCTTTTTGACTTCCGTTAGGACGAGTTGCTGATATACGCCAAAATGCAGGTTTATGGTTATGAATTTTGAATATTTTTCTATTTGCGTGCGTAGGTGCATTTTCAATTACAAATTTCTATGCCAAAATCAAGACAATCTAAATATGCAGTTTTCGATTTAGCATCTTGGCCTTGTCGTAATCTAATGAAGAAGATCGGTGAAGTCACTCTCAATTTTCGTTATAAGGTTGGAATTCGAAGAAACCAAACCTTTGACGATCATGGCAGGATACTCAATCGTCAAATCTGAAATACAACTACTTTTCACATTTGAAATTTTGTGACCATATGAAATAACCACCACTTACGCATTGCCACATGGTAGACGCAAGTACGTTTGTGATCTTTCATGCTTTGTGCCATATTGTTCCTTATCTCAGTGTTTGTGTTAGTTGAATCATACGGATTGATCATGAGATTTTATTTTGAAGAAGGCACCAG
The DNA here is from genome assembly GCA_034190875.2 of Urechis unicinctus. Classification (NCBI taxonomy): domain Eukaryota; kingdom Metazoa; phylum Annelida; class Polychaeta; order Xenopneusta; family Urechidae; genus Urechis; species Urechis unicinctus. The sequence goes on along the minus strand of CM067358.1, from coordinate 39,589,862 downwards.
CATTGTTGCTATAAGGCAAGTACGTATATGTAGCATTGTTATATCAGTTCCACGTTGTCGTAACGTTATAGCCGGACGAATTATTCTGCCACTTGAACATGAAAAAGTTGTACCAGCCTCTACATATAAATCAATGCAGGCAACACAAAGTTGCAGGTGTAAATAATAGTTCATCTTGACATATACGTAACAAGCCAAATCATGAGATAGTGTTTTCCAAATTATCCATGTTGATATGTTGTCGCGAGACTTGTTTGCGCTTTTTATGAGCCTGACAATGGCAACAGCAAACGATAGACGGCCTGCTGTGCCGTGTTAATATATGCCTACATTGGCACTGCTCTTTCAAGCTAACTCTTCCGTCACTGACGAATACTTGATTAAGGGTTATGTGTTATTCACTGACCTTGAGTAACCAGTAAATATCGCTGTGCTCGTAAACCTTCTACAAGGGCCAAAACGCAGTTTTGATCATCGACTCACGGAGTTAGCTGAATGATCTAGCCACTCAACGGCACAATAGGTGCCCAAGACCAGATTTAAGTGAGCGTAATGGCGACATGTAGGCTGGCTTACTTACTAATATGATGGGAAAATATTTATATTGCAAATACAAAACTGTTTCTGATGGTAACTATGCGCATATCACATTATTGCAATGTTCACCACTATACTACGCCATATTATTCATCGTCTGAAGTGATTGATATGCGCTGTAAAACTGACAATTGACCACTTAAATAATGCATAAATGCAAACTTGTTGTAACAAACTTCCCAAGCACGCAAAGAAAAACAATGGAACTAGCTATTAATAGCGACATAAATTGTTATACAATAACTGCATTCCGAATATAAGCTATAAATACTTTTTGTTTTGCCAGTAGCGAACTTATTTATTAAAAGCTGTGGAATAAATTTCCATAATTTAAAAAGTGGACTATATATTGTCGTAGACAAATAATAAAGGCCTCTCTATTAGAGTGTGTTATCCCCGTACAGATAATACCCCAACAGAAAGTGTGAGGTATTCTGGAGCACAACGTAGAAACACAATGTCGTTTGGGTCATGCTGTGCGTGATATTATTGGCCCGTTCAGTCCATCATCCATTGTTCAGGGACTAAAACCGTGACACTGGACAGGTATTTATAAACATGAGTTTGCACAGGCACTCGATGGCTTCCTTAAAGAGACTGTTCTGCCCTAATTCGGGCACTCATTTTCTTATTAAGTTTCTATGTTTAATGCAGATATGATTAATGCCATATTTTTATTTGTGCCGTAAATTTTACTTGATTAGGTATCATGCTTCATGCCTCCCTACAACCATGAGTCACAGAAATGGTAGCTTTGAAGTATACCTCGCCATCGATGTGTACGCTTCCGCCTTGGTTTCGAAATGTAGATTGTATCGAATTCTCACTTATTATAGCTTCGGGCATTATTGATTAGATTATACCGAAGGATATTTTCCGGCCGCAACTATGGCGAAGTAGTAAACTATTTTTACAGACTGCGCTGGTTGCGACTGAAATTCCTAAAACTTTTGTGTTCCATACTTGTTATGCCAAGCAGCTTGCGGGGCAACCTCGCTACAAATATGAGGCAAAACAGTCTCCTTAATCTGGATATTTGCAGCTGCAAATTGTTGAATGTTAATATGCTCCTCTTTGTAAATATTATTGTCTCCGTTCAAATTCATCGTTTTTGCACTTTTACTAAACAACAAGTACCTAATCGTACAATTCGCAAATCCAGTAATCCAGTATTGTCTTATAAAGCTCATCCAGTGCATATGTTGCAGCAGGAATATTTTTTTAAAAAGATAAATGGCGCAGCATTGCCAAATTTAAATTGTCATTTGAACGTTTCGTTAGTTTTTTTATGATCCTGATAATTAAGAGTAGTCGCACCGCCGGTCAAAGTAAGTGATCATGTAGGTCACACGTCATTTTTCAATACTTTATTTTCCATACTACTTGACGTCGTCTAATGTGTATCAGGGACGGGCCGATAAACAATACGGCGGATTTTGGGGCATATTGATTGAAACTCATACTGGTGGAGCCTTATTTAGTTGCCTCGTATGGTGGTTTCTGATGTTAATGACATAAACAATATATGTCTTTGATGTCACCCCGTTGCGGCTACCGCTACAGCACGTAACACGAACGTTGCATACGCTTCTCGGTGAGTATTCCATATGGCAGTAACGCTATATGCTGTTGAGCCGTCGGTTGCTTCGCGCCACCTGTGACGAGTTATGTTGATCACTGCACATCTTTATCTGACAGGCGTGGTCGTATCCACCATCATGATTTAATCTGTTCCAACATTATCAACTGCATTAAACGCATCTTTCGATGTGAGGTTCGGAACAAAATTATTTTGCCTTGCCCTGATAGTAAGATAACCTTCAACTATGGGAAGGTATAGATGCAATTCAATGACATGTATTATGTATCATCAAATGGTATCTGCCATCGCTGGCTGCTGATATAGCGCAAATACAAGGACGCTAGGGTGGTGAGTTAGATGTCGTTCAAGCAACCACCAGCTCATAAAAGCTGTATGTTATTACCCAACCCTTTAAAATTAGTCAACATACTTTGTTTATCAATATATCGAAAGCCTTAAAAACGTAAATCTTTATCATAGAGGTAAATATAATTTGCTACTAATTGTTAAAGTTGATACAGCATGGATGTCCTTCCTGTCAATTCAATGTCAAAGTTAAACAATTAGTATGCAAGGCCTTACTATTATAAAGTATCGTCCCAATGATGTAAACGTGCAGGTGATGGATCGTTTGTATCGTGAAATGAAAAGGGAACAGTTTAAACTTCGATAATATACAAACGCAATAACATGTAGTTTCACACCGCCCAGATAGGCAAATCGATAGATTCTGTTGCAGATATTTTGAGTAATCATATTGAGTCAAACTGTTTGAGCCAACTCTCGTGATGAGTTGGGCTGTGAATGGTGTATATTAATGTGGTTGTGCTTCCGCTCTGTTTCAGTGACTGTGACAGCATGTAGAATATTTCCGCTGACTCTATGTTCGGCACTACCTCTCGACATGCGCTGGGCTGTGAATGGTGAAAATTATAGTCATTATGCTATCATACTATTTCAATTGCCGCTACGGCCGCTAGAATATACATCCGAAATTTCGTTGTTCTTTATTCTCATCGATTGGGTGGCCGAACATCAGAACGCTAACGACAGGAATGTAGATCTTGTCACTGCTATTTCGAACAAATTGGATCTACACTCTGTGCAAAAGGCAACCAGCTAAGGCTTATCTGTAATAGCGAAAGGCCTTTATCGACAGCACAACGTCGACCTCAAAGATATCGTATAAACTGTCAGAGCTTTTGAGGGACCACGTTCTCTGCTGCGGGTGACGCACATGCTGGTTATCGACCCTTATGTTACATATTGTCGCAGATGATTACACTTTCGCCTCTTGTCCAGTCTTTCACTTCATCCTACTTCGTAAATGTGACACATCAGTGATAGAAATGTTAGTTGTGCATCTAATTCAAAGCTTTATGGGTAGAAACATAATAATTACTGGCGAAGGCACTGTCAACTCGATTGTGGATGCTGTGGACGACTTTCTCTCGATTTAAGGTCGATCACGTTTGTCTGTGTCGAAGTTAATTACGCACAATAATATGCAGCACAGACAGGTTGACCTTGCTGCAGTTGTTAAGCTAAAAAGCGGTAGACCAGGATTTCAATATCACCACAGTCAGGGTGTTTCATAGTGTACATGAATGAAAGGTCAGATCATGCCTCTTTAGATGCAATGAGAAGATATTGCTTTTTAAAAAGTTTGATCATCCAAATTCAAACACAATCGGCAAGTAACTGGCACAGAAGGCATGCCTAGTGCACCGAGCAGTAGTGTAACTTTGTTGAAAGCTCACAATTATGGCGTAGTTGTCAATTTCAGATTGTCCGTGCGTAAATCGCGATCACATAACTAACGTAAGGAGTGAATTATGAATGTAACATCCGCTCAGCTGGTAATATAACCAACTTCATTGATTGTCAAGGTTTAACTGATCAAGAAAAGTTACTGCGCCATGGTGCAGTGTTAGCGTTAGGGCTCATTTTGTTATGTTCAGATGCATGACGCGATAATATTTTGTGAACGTCACCCATCTGTCAAACAAGTGATGCCTAAAAACAACAGATCGTCGTTATGGTTTAGCGATAGTCTTTAAGCATTATGCATTGACAATATGCCAGTCAGTATAAAGCAGTAATTACTGTACAAAAAAATGGTGTTACAGGTTGATGCATGTCATTAAATTCACATAAAATAGCATAGAAAATGCCTTACCACTAATTATTTGGGATCCATTAAAATTGTAGGGTATGAAATAATTTTGATAACACAAGCAACAATCTTAGGCATAGTACCCAATTAAGCATATAAAATAACGATCAATCAAGTACAAATGTTGATACAAATAAGTCATCATGGATATAGAATTGCTGTGGTGGCGCAGGAAATGTTACGAACGTCACATCAAACGATTTATAATGATTGCAGCAGACACCGCGTGTTGCCATTTCAGCGGCGTGGGTTATAATCTAATGTGGATTTAGCGAGGCTATAATAATGTGTTGACACGTGAGTTTGGCTATCAAAGACACTTCCGTTTTCTTTGATTTGGTTCGTGAGCGCCTCGTAGAAATTGCTTTCGATCAAATGACAATCAATTTTTGGTCTGACTAAATCAGATGAAACACAAAATCAAATGGTACTCCCATAAAGATAGCGCTTTGATATCAATTTTCTCTATTACTTCATTTGCGTTCGTAATTGCCTATTCAAATCGATCATCCCCCCAGCCCAATGTACTTCCCTTTTCTTGCGAACAAGCCATCGCATGGATTATTCGTTGACGGTCGCAATATGATGGCATATGAAATAGTTGAAAATCGTCATAATGTATTTTTAGCTACAGGTTTTCACAAAATGAATGCAAGCGACTACCAGGTTTATTATCTTAAAGCAGATTAATTATCACTAGCTTGCCGTGTATTCCCATATTCGAATGAACGTCTTGTTTCCTCATTAAGCTCTTGTAATTAGAAATCCAATTGATTATTTAAACCCCCCCACTTCCACCACCAAAACTACTAATTGCTTCCTAGCCTGACATGTTGGCATAGGCGCGAAGATTATATCTTCGACAGATTATATCTATCTTGCAATTCACGCTAACCTGCTCAGTTGACTAATGTTGGCAACCGTAGTGTTTATTAAACTGTTGACCCAATCGATATTGCAACTGTTTACCCCTAATCGATAGCTTTTTGACACTCTAACAATGTGGTTGTCTATTCAGTAGAACGGAAATAATGCAAGCATGTTTTTATTTAAGGGTGGCACGTGTGTATGTGATTTGTGTTTTAATTTTTAAATTCGGTGTTTGTTCAATATAAAGATATTTGAATGTGCTTAGCCCCTCAGCCCAGTACCAAAGTGCGTATAAGCTATTTTGCTTTGTGGCACCCGTTGTATCACTTTACGTTGCTTATAGCCCTGATCTAAATGTTAAGCGGCAAGATGTGACAACATTTTGCCAGCAGTGGCAAGACAAAAAATTCAGGAAACGTTAAGCGTCAGAAGTTATGTTAACATGAAAATCTCGTAAGCATTGAGCACACATATAACAACAGCTACTATTCGACAGACTAATTGTCCAGGGTGATGTAAGTCGTTAATTAAATTGTGTTTGTAATACCAAAAGTATCCATGCAGTACTACTAGCTAAATGGCTGTCGTAACAACATTAACAATATAGCTGTATGTGTGTAATAAAGTATCCATGAGCTATCACCTGTAGCTTATTGTGTTCCTGAGCATCACGTTTTTGTTGTAACAGAAACCACTTAATCTGGAATGGGGATGATTGTAATCAGCTTCGGCTATCAGTTAGCCGGAATTTCTCAATCTATAGCATCGTTTACGCGTGAGTAACCTCAATTGAATGAAGACTGGCTCAAATGACAATTGTTGTGCGTAAAATTACAATAAACACTGCTTGCTGTCTTACAACAAATGGCTCTACCAACATGTCGAGTTACATTAGATAGAAAAAAATACAGATAACTTTTGGGGCATCGTGATCGAACAAATTAGTCACGGTTATGCGATCATCACTTTTGACTCACTTCTAATCAAATGGATTAGCATCATACACGATATCAAAGGAGCAGTTCAGTTGATACCGCATTAATATTGTCATCATCAGCAGTAAAAAGCATTTCTATTACTTGATGTACAAACATGATTATTTCCAGGCAGTATGGCAAACGTGTTTCCCTCCGCTGCAAGATAATTCCAATATTCCATTATGTACGGCACATCTTTGACGGCACCCGATGATGCGAGGGTACAATCCAAGCAGATCTTCAAAGCACTTGTAGTTGTGAGGATGTAATAACGGATTATCCGTAACAATGGCTAGTTAGCCCGGTACGCGCTCCCTTTATATATACATATATATTCATATAAATGTATATATATATATGATCCCTTTAATTCAAATATTATACTAATTGGGTGAAATGCTGGTTCATATTGTAAATGCTACTCAATGTTGTTGGATACCTGCGGTGGCATGGGGTCATGTGTTTGTCATTCTTCGTCTCCGTATGTATTATTCAGCTGCCTTAATCTTAACCTTGGCAACGCATTAACGGCGAACAGATTCAAACTTAAGCATGCATCAGTGCACCAGACCATAATAACAGATATACTACAGTGTTGTTTCATAGCCAGCATGACTGACATTCCAGTATTCGGAATCAAATATTGTTTTTTGTTGCTTTGATGGCATACATTGTTTACGTTGAGCCAAATCATATTCCATATATTTCGAATTCAAACAGAAGCCTATGGGACGTCTGTTAATGCCACCATCATACGCTGAAGGAATTATGTAACACAAGGGTTGTTCTGGCCCTAATAATACCACAACAAATAGGTGCATCACGAAATGAAGAGAGAAACGCCTATTAGCATCGTATCAACCCGCTCAATCACGCTCCGGATATGTCATATATAGATGACGAACACAAGCGTACCACGGGACGTAATTTAACGAACAATATGTCGTCTACCGTTTAGCATCGCAGTAAACTCATCAGGTGAGACAGGGTTCGTGCATATATACTAGTCCCTAGTCAAAACCAATATCTAGCATATAAAGCACTATATATATATATCTAATATCGGATATATATGTATATAATATATATTATATATCAATATAGAATGTAATATCGGATTATCTGTTACATATAGAATGTAATTAGCCCGGACGCGCTGTTCCAATGGCTATAGCCCGGTACGCGCTCCATCTATATATGTATATATATATATATATATATATATATATATATATATATATATATATATATATATATATATATATATATATATATATATATATTCATATATAACATATTTAGATATACCATATTCTATTAATAATCTTTGGCATGATCCCTTTAATTCAAATATTATACTAATTGAGTGAAATGCTGGTTCATATTGTAAATGCTACTCAATGTTGTTGGATACCTGCGGTGGCATAGGGTCATGTGTTTGTCATTCTTCGTCTCCGTATGTATTATTCAGCTGCCTTAATCTTAACCTTGGCAACGCATTAACGGCGAACAGATTCAAACTTAAGCATGCATCAGTGCACCAGACCATAATAACAGATATACTACAGTGTTGTTTCATAGCCAGCATGACTGACATTCCAGTATTCGGAATCAAATATTGTTTTTTTTGCTTTGATGGCAAACATCGTTTACGTTGAGCCAAATCATATTCCATATATTTCGAATTCAAACAGAAGCCTATGGGACGTCTGTTAATGCCACCATCATTCGCTGAAGGAATTATGTAACACAAGGGTTGTTCTGGCCCTAATAATACCACAACAAATAGGTGCATCACGAAATGAAGAGAGAAACGCCTATTAGCATCGTATCAACCCGCTCAATCACGCTCCGGATATGTCATATATAGATGACGAACACAAGCGTACCACGGGACGTAATTTAACGAACAATATGTCGTCTACCGTTTAGCATCGCAGTAAACTCATCAGGTGAGACAGGGTTCGTGCATATATACTAGTCCCTAGTCAAAACCAATTATATCTATACATACATATATATATATATATATATATATATATATATATATATATATATATATATATATATATATATATATATATATTTATATACATTTATACATATATATATAAATATATACATATGTATATATATTTGAATATATATATATATATGTATCCATATATCAATATAAAGATATAAATATATATATAAATGAATATATATGTATCAATATAAATATATGTATATATATACATGTATATACAAAGCAATACGTTTCAACGCCCTTGACACATTTTGTGAGTGCCCGCATGGCAATATCAAGCATCTGCACGCATGTGTCCTAGCAATGAATAGGAAAAATATGAACATGTATTTGCTGATATGCGTACGAAATACACCCAAAATTGAGCGATAATTAACTCCATTGTAAAAAAGCCTGAGAAAGATCAATTACTTGTTCAGATGCAAAATTACTAGAGTTGACACTCACATATCTCTTTGAATATGCCGCTATTAACATCAACGTAGCTGAAAAGCATCATCCACAAAGGCGGTTTGTTTATGCTCCGCATACTTAAACAACAATAGACAACATGAAATTGGTATTCTGCAGGTTTGATATGAAAAGCTGATTGTCTCTCCAACGTTATTACATGATGTAGTTGACGGATCCATTTTCCGGTTTGCCAATGCAATCAACGGATCGTTTTTCGGAGCGAGAAATCACTGAAATCACTTGCGCGCACTTCAAATAAGAATCTGGTTGATTTAGAAACATATAGAAATTTATCGAATATTGCTGTCAGTTGTGAAAATTATGATAATGAACCAATGAATATAAATACGTCCACTAAAAATCATCTGTGCAAACTACTTCTTAGTTGACAATGGTACGTTTACCTAGGGTAATGCATATTGTTGGATGCTGTAACAAATGGTTCATCTTTACCCAAACGAATTTGCTTTTCCTAGCAAACTGCACCTCAAACCTTTATGATGTTGTTGTAAACGTTAAAAATAATAAAACTGTTCTTCCCCAGAGGTGTAAAGTTTGAACACGTGATTGTAGCATTGGATATAAGTTTAATGCGCATCCGACGTTTGATCAAACATATATAATCAGTCTTTTGTAGACAGTTGACATTCACAGATATGTTCTCAGTGGGTATCTCAAGCCATTCTTTTTCGAACATCATCTTATTCACTACATGCATCACTATTGAGCATTACGAAATAGGTATAAGATGTAGAGTTACAATTCAGGAGTATATGGAATGGGTAGCCTCTGGTTTAAATACAGAATATAAAGATCTCCCTTCGACGTAAAATATAGTGTTATTGCCGATAGGGTGGTCGGCATTGTTGGTTCTAATATTGCTGGTTGACAAGTTGAGCTAATCTTACCTATCAACTCGACCTTGCATGTAAGATATGATTAACTGGCCAAGAATTGGAATCAAGCTCATTTGGATAGCAGTTCATTTATCATCAGAAGGATCAGTCATATTGATCATTGAGTATAGATCCATTCTATTCCAAGCTCATACACCTTGTATATTTATGCACGAAATAAAGACGAAAAAAGCTTTTCGCTGTTCTGAAGGCTAGAAGATTGGTGGAAGCACGGGCTTACACGGAAATAACGAACGCCTTTGCATCTGAGTATCGGCTGCCCGTGCATCGTTATTCGTTGAATGCAGGAGATCAACTCAATCAAAGCGTGATAGGCCCTATATCATTAACCAAAATAATCGCGCCATATTGCAAAACATGCGATCTCTTAACATTCTGTTTAAGCTTTATGTATCTGTAGAAATACTTTGTAATTCATTGACTCCAGAAAGTACCATTAACTAGTTCCAACGCGGCTGCGTAATGGCAAGTGGTGACAAGGAAACGCAATCTGACCGCCTGGTGAGCATACACACCTTTTGTGAATAGCAACTCTTAGGGACCTTGTGGCTACTTTTATTTCCTAAATGAGCATTATGTGAACGCCAAATTATTTTATTTGTCGTATAAGCGAGCAAGAGTTCATTCCTTCGACAAATCCATTGGTATTTGAATCTCCATACAGAGAGTAAATGTCATTGTATTTTCCAACTCTGTTAATACAGTTGTATTCCAGAGAGCCGAAAGTACTGAGAAACCTGTTAAAGGAGCTAAGGCAGAGATAATTGCCCATGTTTTTCAGTTCTTGTAATCGCAGTTTAAAAGGGAAAGTCGCTTTACAGACTCAACCGCGTATGCTAAATCTGGCGCAATGTGCTACACAGCAATGCAACTAAGCTATTGTACCCCAGCACAATGTGCTTTACCTAATCGTTAATGACTTACAAGAACTAGGTCCCCCGATGCAAACATAGCTGAAAATACAAACGATTCATCTTTAAGACAATCCGCTAGAAAAAAACTGCTAAAGACAATTCTCAATTCTTCAGAACTCTATTTTAAAGGCCCGTTTTTTCTGAAACTGAGTGCTCGTAATCGATGGTTCTGTGTTGCTAACAATTTCACTACGTTCTTTGTTAAAATGAATATTGGTTTTTATATCATAGAAGCCAGCTCTCAAATATTTTGGTGCAAGTTGTTCAACATCCATATTATTTTGATGATGTAGCCAACCTTTAGCATAGAACTTTGGGGCCGCTGATCCTGGTCTTGAACTCAAAACTCTCGGGCTGGATACTTGCCCTTTCATACTTTAATCTTCTGGCGCATGAGTCTGATTATCGGCAGCGTTACTTCAATTTTGACTTACAATAGGCAAGCAGGGTATAGAGCTTAGAAAATCAATTAATGAGTTAATTAACCATTGTTGAATATTACTAATAAAACTATGAAATTCGACTGAGCCAGAGCGAATAAAATGTGGCCGCTCAATACTAGTTTAAGCTTAATATATACACTGCAATACTCAGATCAGAACACCGTAGAGGTAGGATATTATCAGGAATAGGTCTGCTGTATAAAAGATAATGCGTTAAAGTTCTTGGAACTGACTTTATGTTTTGCTTACATGTCATTGCAAAGGACTCATTAAATGGTTACTCTATTAGGGGGTCAGAAATATGCAATGTTTCTCTACAAATATCCAATAGCGTATTCTCTCAAATGCCAATGTTTGAGTTGGCGGGATCGTTTTGATATGCCACCGTAATTTGTAGTTGTTGTGAGGGGGGGAATATTATGTATACTTTATCAGTGCCTTTTATTTATGTGTATGCAGCCGAGTGTATCAAACTAATAGGTATCAGGTTTATTACCACTTACACAATAACCCTGTTGATGAGCATTTTACAGTACACAATAGGTGCTTAAATAACATACGCACATACGCACCCATAAATTAAGCTATATATTAGATGTAATTTATGGCTAAAGTTATCATGAGCTCATTCTGAAATAATGCCAGTATCGGTTAGGCAATATACATGTTGACAACTAAGTAACCCATACACTAAGTGACCCATATCTCCTTACGCTGTGCAAAGTGGTTTGGTAGCGGATGGTGGTATATTTCAGCTCGTGAGTTTATGTAAAACATTAGAAATTATCTGTATGAATGACTCCAAGAAATGCTTACTGCATACGATTGTAAGTGTGTGTGTTTGTGGTTCAATGCTTATGTGTATTTGTGTATATGTGTGCATGTTTGAGTGCGTGTTTTGATCAATATCATTCCGTCGTTTCTTAAAGTATCTAACAACTTGTCAGTCAAAATTGCTTCAAAGACCGAATTAAAATAGACAACCATACATATGTTCATAAAGAAATTCTGGAACCACTTTCCCTCTAAATTTTGTAGAAGATTCGTTTGTTATTAACATAATGAATAAGGCGGGCACTGATTTATTTGGCGGGATAACTTTTCTTCAGTTCAACAAGTTCCTATTATTGTTTAGCTGATCAATAAATCGAATGCTGGTGACAAAACGTGAACTGAATTTCGCTCCAAGTTAGAAGGCATAAATCTATGACGCAATATTAGGAGCAAAATCCAACGTTGAAAGCATAAGCATACTATAACTATAATGATAGCGATCAAATTCTAATGGTGATGATCAAAATGATATTATTAAAGTTCAAACGTACGCTTACTATCACAATCGCGGTCGAATTGTAATGATCACGCTCAATTTCATTTTGAACGCGATCGAATAAATTTAGAATTTGGCTATATATCCATTGCATAAAGTTGTCAAAAGTACAATAGTTATATCACCAGTAGTGATCACACATGTTTAACTTACATGTGAATGTTTGCCTTTCTGCCATAATTAAGTAAGTGCAAACTTGGATTAAATTCGTTTTGAAGTAATGGCACTGTGTAGCCCGCAATATGCCGACAAAAGGCTATTTTGTGGAGCGTGTCATCTCCATGTGAGAGTATATATCAACAGAAGGCGGCAGGTGTTCTTGACCATAGCATAAGGTAGGCAGTATAACGCAAATGCAATGTGGTCAATATCACAATCGGTCTCACACATATTTCCCGCATAACCCATGGTATAGACGTTATATAGGCCTGATATGTATCACCATGACCATAGACCAGCACTTCACGAGCGAATTCAAGTTCAAAATGGCTCTTACCGCAGTCGCAATTATTGCGAAGACTGCTTTTGCTCCACTCTGTTATCACTTCCGTCTTTACTTTGGATTTTTGTTGTTGGAGAGCAAGTACCAAACTGTGTAATTCTATCCTTGAGTATATGCTTAGACAAAGTATCAATGGTCCCGTGATAAAATTCTGCAAGGATATGTATTGCAAAACAACCCATTAGCTATCTTTTACACCTTTTGTTCACGCGTGATGATCCAGATCAGTGAATGAAGCAGGCAAGGCTGACATCTAGCATTACTGACGGTCAGGAAAAGCGATAATGTTGACCACTCATTCACCACTGGCAATCTAATCACCTATAATAACGACCATGGTTGCTACACTGATAAGATTGTATCGTTAACTGATAACCCTGAGTGAGGCAATCGTCACTCTTTAATCATTTTGATTTCATGCTTCTAAGCGCTACCTTTTGTGCCAACTCGGCGCAGTTTGTGATTTAACCCATATCTATTTGCTGCCATCCCGTTTTGGCTACGGTTGCATCAAGTTACACAAATGTCGTTGGTCATCGTTAAACGACAAAGATTTACAGGAAACCCTCGCTATTAGACTAGATTACTTGATGTATATCGCGATGTGTTGGGCTGTCAATGATGCAAATCAATGTAATTATCACTCAATTTCAATTAACTATGCATTATATTAAATATGTCCGAAACCTCTTTGCTCCACAACCTTGGCGCTTGGTTGGCCCAATACCCTAGCAAAGAATATCTAGATTTGCCAACCCACGTGTTCAATGTTGTATACATGCAGCTAATGCCTAATGCGTGCGATGTACTTTTTGCATCACTGGTTGGCAGTGAACCCTCACACAATTTAACTGGTCGCATGTTGATTATATCTATCAAAGGCATACTAATTTAACCGACCAAAGTTGTACTTAAATCAATTATCCCGAACAATAGAGACACGAACTGTTAATCCAAAATAATTTTAGAGCAAACTAGAAGTCAACAAGCAGTGCTTGATGCTTCGGGTTCGTTTGCGTAAATAATTAAATTAATATGTATTCGTACACAAACAGATTGATGTTTATTTTTATGTTAATCAGTACTAACTTATTATGGCTACTATACGCTTGATTCAAGCCAAATGTTCAACAAATTATACGCGATACCGAAGTACGTAGTTATAATGTTGGCGCTGATATATTTTCATGATTGGTAAAGTTTCTCTTTCTTACTTTTGCATATGTGAGTAATTCCGTATTTTTGAAATTAAGTATTTGCCGAAAAGAAGATTTTTTTAGAATCTGGATATATAATCTTATATATATATATATGTATATATATATATATATATATATATAGATATATATATATATATATATATATATATATATATATATATATATATATATATATATATACATATATATATATATATATATATATATATATAAATATATATATATATATATATATATATATCTATATATATATATATATATATATATATATATATATATATATATATATATATATGCTTGCATCCTGTTCTTGACAGAGACAAGCAGAGCATATCATTCAAGGCATCTCTAACTATCTTTATGGGGTATTGAGCATGAAATTACTAAATCCGTGACGATGTTGGCAGATTACTCGATGATTATATCTGAAAGAAGCAACGATTTGGTCTTACCTATTCTGTCCATAGAACAACTTTTATCACTTGCGAAAATAGAATCGGCGCCTAACGAGAAATTGTTGCGCAAGCGGTTTTTTACGCCTTGTTCTATACAGCGCTTTTTTCGGCTGATCTTTGTAATAGGCTGAAATGCAACCTTTACGACAGATCATGAGATATTATTTGTAAAAGCCTATAGCTACCTTTCAATAGAGAAAGCTTAAATAATGATCTCATACAATGTGGGCTTAGTTAGAGCCTGCTAATAGCTGCAGACTTTGCTCACAGTTCATCTCTACATACATACATGATAAAATTGTCGTATCTTGTGTTATCTCGTAAGTGGTCGTGAGAGTCGTTCGTGTAATGATATTATCCTTGGCAACTGCAAACGATAATAGGGGTGCTGTCCTATGTTAATGTATGCTAACGATGGCATGGCACCATATTTCATTCAACCTTAGCTATTCGGACACTACTGAATATATGCGATAAATCAAGTTTATGCATTATTCATTGCCCTTTTGTTACCAGTAAATATCCAACAGCCACATCAACGCTCGTACGGTTCAGAACAACGACGCAAAGCGTTTGCCAAACGACCGTGCCCCATCAGGGACCACATTAATCTTTCAATACTAAAAGTGATGTTTGCCGTTATACTGAATGCACTAGTAAGTGCAACCCTTCTCCTATGAGCAAGAAAGCGTGCCTTGCCACGAATGGATTGACACACTGTGATATTACAAGGTCATTAAAACTAGCAACGCGAAGATGAGCATAAGATTTTTTAAAATTGCTTCTGCCATGCCCTGTATACAGACATATAACCACAATGAGGCTCTGCAGGTGGCGAGATGTATCTTGCGTAACGAAACGTCCAAACATGCATTATGTCATGCCGCATATATCCCAACCGGCCAATTTAATTGCATTTGTAACATTCCAAATATAGGCAAGAGTTTTGTATCGGCAGTGGCCATCTGGCATGATAATATTTGTCTTACTCTCCAAGTTAGAATCACTATGGGTTCAATTTGGTTCACGTTGATATCACCTTGTAGCCTCTTCATTACAGCATACTTATTCAATATATGCAGAATGTACAAGGAGTTCTTGCGTACAACATACAGATACACCATATCGTTCGAATCATTAGGTACGTATTGAAATTGGTCTGTCACATGTTCTCACCATCACCCATGGTTCAGTCATGACACCAGGCTGGTATGTATTAACCGGTGCTTACGCAAACACTTAGGAAGGGAGTTATAGTTTTTGATAGTTTCCTTAATATTGATGGCACTGCAGCCATACGTGCGTTTTTATCAAACTTTATGTATCATCACGACACTGGATTATTGTATCGCTACGGAAAAACATCCTGAATTTGAATATTAACATACCATTATGCTGCTGTTGTATGTCTTTGCTGTCATTCTTTGTGGCTACCGTTACAGCAGGTTACACAAAAGTTGCTGGTTGCCGTTTTGCATACGTTTGTCAGTGAGTATCGCATCTCACACAGTCGCACAGGTTGATTCAACTCAGCCAGCCGTTGCGTTGTGTCATCTGCGACATTGAACAATCATACGTGATGCCAAAACTCACAGGTATGATGATCAGCGATTGTTATCGATATCTTGCTCCCCCTTTTTGTTATTTTGATATGTGAGTGTTGTAACGCTGTGATATGGCACGTAGGGACGTTTCGGCGCGGTCTATATGCAACATTCAAGCTCTAGTTTCAATGTCAGTTATGATACGCATTGCTCAAACATATTGAAGAACAACCATGCGCGATGCAAAACCTAACAAATATAATGATGTGAGGTTGTTACGAGTGTCATTATAATGTCCCCTCTACCGTTATTTGGATATGTGGGTGTTGTCTGTACAAACGCAAATGAGAGCATCCAAACGGCATGACAATTTTGTTACCCGAGAATATAGAGCCCTTTGCAAGAATAAATGAAACCCTTCGTTCAACGCACCTCGTATTATCGCTGTTAGGTGCTTGACGCGTAGTCAGCGCCGTCAGTGCAAATGAAAGCATTTATCCATATGAATATGTACATGAATATTATAGATATGGATATATATATATACATATATGTATACATACATACACACACACACACACATATATATATATATATATATATATATATATATATATATATATATGTTTATATATACATATATATATATATGTATGTATATATATATATTGTGCATATATATGTTTATATACATATATATATCTACATACCAATATATTACTATTAATAATACTTTATATTAATATATACATGATTTATATAAATATATGCATGGATAGATACATATATATATATATATATGTATATACATACATCTGTATATATTTTTTATGTTATAGGATTTATGCATACATATACAAATATATATAGATATAAATATATATAGGTTTATATATGTGTATATAGAATATGTACATGAATATTATATATATGGATATAAATATATATATATATATATATATAAATATATATCTATATATATATATAAAAAATATATATATAGATATATGTATATATATATATATATATATATATATATATATATATATATATATATATATATATATATATATATATATATATATATATATATAAGATGTAAATATGTCTTTCGGCTGATATAACCGCCTTTTGCAGCGGCATAGCTAGTTAAATATATTTAGTAGCAGCTCATAGTGTTTAGATGGTAAACACCCGAACTAGAGGCCCGTATTCGGAGACAACAGGGGAATACGATCTTGCAGCAATAGGTCAGGATTGACAAGGACAAAATTTGGGTCTTTGTAAACCGAATATGTCGACCAGTGATGAAAATATGTATTTTTTCAGTACATGCGGTGATCAAACGAAGGTTCAATTCTAGGACTGTAAGCATCTTCTTTCTATACATTAAAGATATAATCAGTGGAACAGCAAATGCACGGGAACTGTAACACCTAGCGAACTATTATTTCAACGGAATCGTCAATGATGCAATCAGGCATTGTCAACCTAATGTCCACAGAGTGGAGATTTAGACAGCGCAAATTCGTAGGTTGTAGATAGGTTACATTGTGCGATCTAATACGCCCTGCATCAACTAACCAATTGCCAAGTGCAGCTGATCTATTCTGACAAATAGCGTGTCAATGAATATTGTTATCAAGCTGTTTGGCACAAATGTTTAAAGAAATTGTTTGAAGAAGATATAAGCGTGAACCAGCCTTGATAACACAAGATGCGAGCACCACAGCGTTGCGGCAATACTGAGCATTACAATAAACTCCCTACATGGATAATACTTCCCTGTCATGGCGCATTATAACCTCAATAGTTCCTTTGTCAGTAATTATAACATTACGTTTGTTATCGTAGATTGCTTTGCCTAAATGCAAACATTGATCATAATGCATTGAATCTTGCTCAAACACGTCAATGTTTATTTGAAAACATGCCATATTACTGAGCAGTACATACACAATGTACTCGCTAAAACGTGCAAAATCCTGCAACATGATGAATGTGATCAAAGGTTGCATTAAATTTGCATCGTAGTTACATATGTCTGATGATATTGCGCTCACCATTCATTACCACCGCAGGTTCATGTCGCCAAGGGCTCTACACGGAATATGGACTCATGTCGCCAAGGGCTCTGAATTGAATATTGGCTCATATTGCCAAGGTCTCTGAACGGAATTTGGGCTTTATTTGGCTGCTTTGTCAATGATTGAAATTTGTATCCAATCTGTCTTCCATTTTATACTATGTCACACACGTGGTGCTCTTCCTGTTGATTTTGTACAAGTTATGCTGTCCGTAGCATGTACGCTTTTTACATTGATGTAAGGTGTCTTTTGAATAGGGTTAATATAGCTTAGTCTTAACATTGTACACATGTATAAACACAACTTTTCCTAATCATTACGGTAGCAGTCAATGTGGCGCCGCAGCCGCCCAAATCTACTAGGACATTAAAGGGAAATCGTGTAAATAGTGCTTTATGGCCTGCATAAATTGCGACCTTGAAAGGTTTCCACACTTTCGTCCTCGAAACGCTTGATCATCCTTTGTTTACTTATATAAGTAAATAATCTTAAATTGAGTCCATCTGCAAGAACGCAAAGCATGACTGTTATGCATCTTGCAATAGTTCTGCGAATGTATTTAAATTCAAAATATTTGGCAGTATATTTTAAACGATGGAATAAAACTTCATCACTTAATAATTTACAAATTTTAGAAGTCAGCCTAATCTCATATACATCCGTACCGGCAAGTAGACAGATCAAGCGTAATTGGCACTGAAAGGTTGAGTAAATCCACATTCGCGATGTTAGTTAAAATTAATATCAGCATATTACCATCCGACTGTAATCACCATAGCGGCAGGTATAACATATGTCCTCTTTGTTGCACATACCTGTCGATGGGGTGACTCAACAACAGAGTAGAGACTTATACAGTTTATTTACTCAATGCTTCGAATTGAAAGCGACACGAAACTGGCTCGTGTCACTGCTTGTGCTTGCAAACTGGATCTGATTACTGTATAAATGACGGCCAGCCCAGATATATTTGTACAAGCGAAAGCCTCTTATAGACGGCAATATCACAGGTTACCAATTGTTTCAGCTTGCATCGTCTGTTCGCTCCCAAAAATAAATACCGCTTGCAGAATACTGCCAACCTCGAGTGGTATCGATTCCACTTGCATCTCTTTTGTATTCAATATGACAAATCAGTTACACAACATTAAGAGTGTGGTGACATAATGCTTACTGGATATGGCAGGTCAAGAAAAATCCTTGGTATGAGATTGTAGATGTAGTGGATGGTTACTCTCAAATACGCACGTAATGCCCATGTTTCAGATACACAACAAACTCCACGCATAACTACTAACGTCAATCCCGAATCGTACGGTTAAAAGATACACTGGGATAAAGTCGAATTTATCATGCACTAATTTGAGCTAAAACAGATGATGCTAATAACGAGGTCATGCCAAGTCCAATGCCGATCTATCTCCTTCGACAATAATATAGAGCCGTAGAGCTTGTAGTACAGCGAATTAATGGAGCTTGTGCAAATATATACACACACACGCATACAGACAAACACACATACACAAAACCACACACACACACATATACACACACACTCACACATATATATATATAAATATATATATTCATATATATATTTATTTATATATATGTATATATATAAATATATATATAAATATATGTAGGTATTTCTACATGCATATATATTTATATGCGATATATATATTTTATATATATATATATATATATATCAATATAGGTATATATATATATATGCATATATATATGTATCAATATATATATATATATATATAGATATATATATATATATTTATATACAAACATAATCATACATATATATATACATATATATATATCAATATATAGATACATACACACACACACACATATATATATATATATATATATATATATATATATATATATATATATATATATATATATATATATATATATATATATATATATATATATATATATATATATATATATATATATATATATTTATAAGGTTGGAATACGAAGTAACCAAATCTTTGACGATTATGGCAGGATACTCAATTATGAAATCGGAAATAAACAATTACTTTTCACACCATTTGAACTTTTGTGACCATATGAAAATAAACATCACTTACGAATCCACACAGTTAGACGCATGACCGTTAATGATCGTTCATGATTTGTGCCGTACTGTTCCTTATCTCTAGTGTTTTTATGGGTAAATCATACGACAGATTATGAGATTTTATTTTGTTAAAGGCACCAGCAATGTTGCTATAATGAAAGTTATATCAGTTTCACGCTGTCATAACATAATAGCCATCAGAAATTCTCGGCCACCTTGAACATGACAATATTTGTGCCAGCTTCAACATGTAAATCATTGCAGGCAACACAAAGAAGCCGGCATTAATAACAATTCATCTTGACATATATGTAACAAGCCAAATCATGACATGGTGTTTTCAGCATAATTCAGTATGTTATCGCGGGACTCGTTTGCGCTTGTTATGAGCCTGACCTTGGCAACAGCAAACAATAGACGGGGTGCTGTGCCATGTAAATGGATGCCTACATTGGCATAGCACCACAATTCTTTCAAGCTAAACTCTTCCGTCACTGACGAATACACGCCATGATTAAGGGTTATGTATTATTCATTGCCCCTGAGTCACCAGTAAATATCCCTGTGCGCGTAAACCTTCTAAAAGGGCCATAACGCAGCTCGTATGGCTTTGATCAACGACACATGGAGCTAGTTTAATGATCGTGCCCCTCGTCGGCTTAATAGGTTCCTATCAGCAGAGTTAAGGCGAGCGCAATGGTTGGATCACTTACTTATATGATGAGAAAATATTTATATTGCAAACAGAAAACTGTTTCTGATATTATCTATTGGCATATATCATTAATGCAATGTTCACCAAAATACTTAATATTATTCATTACCTGAAGTGATTGATATAAGCTGTATTACTGGCAATTGACCACTCAAGTAATACAGAAATGCAAGCTTGTGGTACTTAGCTTTACACGCACGCGAAAAAATACATCAGAACTAGCTGTCAATATTGACATAAATGGTTATACAATAACTACATTCCAAATATAGTCTATTAATACTATTTATTTTGCCAGTAGCGAACTCATTTATTAACAGCTGTGCATTAAATGACCATATTTTATACAGTAGACTATGAATTGTCGTTGACTAATAGTAAAGGACTCTCTATTAGAGTCTGTTATCTAATTACAGATAATACTCCAGCAGAAAGTGTGAGGTATTCTGGAGCACAACGTACAAACACAATATCGTTCGTATTATGCGGTGCGTGATATTATTGGTCCGTTCATCCATTGTTCAGGGACTAAAACCATGACACTAGACAGGCATGTATAAACATGAGCTTGCACAGGCACTCGATGGCTTCCTTAAAGAGACTGTTCGGCCTTGATTCGGGGAATCATTTTATTAATACATTTCTACGTTTAACGCAGATATGAATAATTCCATCGTGTAATTTTTACCGCAAATTTTACTTGAACGAAAGTCTTTCGACTGGGAATATTCTCGATGCACTGTAGACATCTGTTTTTTTTTTTCATTTGTGTTGTTCCATCGATAACGATGCCTCCATAAAACGATGCCTCCACTGAAATGTAAGCTGTTTATCATACCTCGTTATCAATGTGTACGCTTCCGCTTGGGTGTAAAAATGTAAGTTCACATATTATAGCAGTTGTCTAATAGCATCTTTCTTGGCAGCTATTTTTACAGACTGCGCTGGTTGCGACTGAAAGTCCTAAAACTGATAACTTTTGCATTCCATAGCGCTGTAAAGCAGCTTGCGGGGCAACCTCGCTAGAAATATGGGGAAAATCAGTCCCTTTCAAGTGGATATTTCCGCAGTTGCAATTTGATCAATATAACTTTGCTCCTCTTTGTTATTATCATTGTCTTCGTTCAAACATTGTTTGTGCACTTTTTCTTAATAACAAGTACCTAATCGTACAATTCTCACATCCAGTATTGTCTAATAAAACTCAGCCAGCACATTCGTTATATTGGAAGTTAGTGATATAAACTATATGTCTTTGCTGTCACCCCGTTGCGGCTACCGCTACAGCACGTTACACGAATGCTGTTGACCGCAGTGTTGCATACGCTTCTCGGTGAGCATTCAATATGGCAGTTATGTTCTATACTGTAGCGCCGTCGGTTGCTTTGCGCCACCTGGGACGGGTTATGTTGATCACGCACATCTTTATCTGAGATGCATGGTCGTATCCACCAGCAAGATTCTATCTGTTGCATAGACAGCCTATTATCAAATGCCATGAGGTTCGGAGCAAAATGATTTTGCCTTGTCCCAATACAAAGATACCCTTCAACCATGAGAAGATATTGATGCAATTCAATGACATGTACTATGTATCATGAAATGGTATCTGACATCGCTTGCTCCTGATGTAGCGCAAATACAAGGTTGCTGGGGTGGGTAATTTGATATCGTTCAAGCAAAACCAGCAACTCATAAAAACAGTATGTTGTTATTTTGTAAACCAAACCCGTTACAAATGGATAACATACTATGGTTATCAATATA
The DNA here is from genome assembly GCA_034190875.2 of Urechis unicinctus. Lineage (NCBI taxonomy): Eukaryota > Metazoa > Annelida > Polychaeta > Xenopneusta > Urechidae > Urechis > Urechis unicinctus. The sequence continues at coordinate 39,567,174 of CM067358.1, read as the reverse complement.
CCAAAGCCTAACAAACGAAAATCTCTATCAAAGAGGTAAATACGATATGCCCCTAATTGTTAAAGTTGATACTGCATAGATGTCCTTCTTGTCAATGCAATGTCAAAGTTAAACAATAAGTATGCAAGGCCTTACTATTAAGGCCTAACCATTCAGTATCACCTAAATGATATAAAAGTGCAGGTGATGGAATAACATGACACAATATGCACAGCGCAGCATTGCATTCAAATTATGTCTCAGACAATACATGGTCCACTATACAAAATTAGGAATTTTGACTTACTGATTAGATAACTGAGCCACGGGTAGCTATGTTTCATTTTATATTCATTACCGTCCATGCTCTTGATTTGTGTATTGTCTTATATCACTTGGCAAATGATCAAATGATCTTAAATATTGTCAGTTTACACGAACGCATACTATGCATTGAATGGGAATGCTAGTTTTATTCATTGTCGTATCGTTTAGTCATTGCGTTTAAAGTTTATGAACGTTGCCTTGAATGAAAAGGCAACAGTTCATACTTCGACAATTTAGGCAAGTCTATAGATTCTGTTGGCGATATTTTGAGTAAGTATATTGGTTCAAATCGTTTGAGCCAACTCTCGTGATGTGTTGGGCTGTGAATGGTGTTAATTAATGTAGTTGTGCTTTCGCTCTGTTTCAGTGAATGTAACAGCATGTAGAATGTTCTTCATTCTCGTCCATTGGGTGGCCGAAAATCAGGAACATAAGCATTGTCAAACTTCGTGCCGCTAACGACAGGTATGTAGATCTTGTCACTGCTGTTACGGACAAATACGATCTACACTCTGTGCAAATGGCGACCAGCTAAGGCTTATCTGTATCAGCGAAAGGGCATTATCGACAGCATAACGTCGACCTTAAAGATATCGCTTAAGCTCTCAGAGCTTTGAGGGACCACGTTCTCTGCTGCAGGTGACGCACATAGTTGTTTTCGACCCCCATGCTACATATTGCCACAGAGGATTACACTTTCACCTCTTGTGCAGTCTCTCATTTAATCCTGCTTCGTAAATGTGGCACATCGGTGATAGAACGGTTAGTTGTGCATGTAATCCAAAGCTATATGGGTAGAAACATAATAATTACTTAAGGCAATGTCAACTCGATTGTGGATGCTGTGGACGAATTTCTCTCAAATTTAAGGTCGATCACTATGGTCTGTGTCGAAGTAAATTACGCACATTATTGTGCAACACAGAGAGGTTGACCTTGCTGCAGCTGTTTAGGTAAAATAGCAATATCACCACAGCCAGGTTGTTTCATACTGTGCATAATTGAAAGGTCAGATCACGCCTTTTGAGATGCATGCAGAATATATTGCTTTTTAAATGGTTTAATCATCCAAATTCAAACACAAACGGCGAGTTAATGGCTCAGGAGGCATGCCTAATGCATCGAGCAAGAGTGTAACGTTGTTGAAAACACACATCATGGCGTAGTTGTTAATTTCATCTTGTCTGTGCATAAATCGCGATCACACTACTAACGTGAGGAGTGAATTCTGAATGAAACTGTTTATAGAACCAATTTCATTGATTGTCAAGGTTCAATTGATTGAGAAAAGATACTGCGCCATGTGTTACGTATCAGTCGAAACCATCAAACCGACCTATGGTCTCCCACACGTGTGCGCGAGCGTGTGTGTGTGTTTGTATGTGTGTGTGTTTGTGTGTGTGTGTGTGTGTGTGTGTGTGTGTGTGTGTGTGTGTGTGTGTGTGTGTGTGTGTGTGTGTGTGTGTGTGTGTGTGTGTGTGTGTGTCTGTGTCTGTGTCTGTGTCTGTGTCTGTGTCTGTGTATGGGAGGGGGGGTGGAGTGGGGTTTGGGGGGGGTGTGTGGTTGTGGGGGGGGGGGGTGTTAGAATGTTGCATGACTTCTGACGCAATGACCAGAATACTTAGTTAATACTACATCTGTATATGCTAAGAGGTCTCAAAAACTTCGGGGGCAATGATATGGCATCACGACGACTGCCACTTCTCCAGTATCACATAGTTTGTGTTGACTTAGTTAAATGTTTTGCATTATAGAACTGAATGCAAACGTAAGCAGTCTCCTACGCAAAGAATCAAGCACATGTACTAATACACAAACATAATAGCACCAGTAAGTGGAAAGCAATATTTTGAAAGGTCATAGGTTGAGTTGATCGCCTGGCAAAATGGTTTAGACGGTGTAGTTTAGTTAGACACCGAAAATGCTTTCAGCATAGAATACAAGGGGTTATATCATTGATGATGGATCGACGATGTTGCGTTGCAAGTTTACATACTAATAACAGCGTGGTCACTTCGCTTTTATTGAAGCTTGGTTTTGTCGATCTGAGATAGATTCATGCCATATAAATATTCTACAACTGCTTATCACAAACAGTTAACTGCTTTCAGACTTGCCAATAAAGTGAATCAAATTTGCATGTCGACAATACCTTGTTATTGCTTATTTTGTTCCAATGAATTTGTTTCGGGTCAGCTATTGGTTCAGTGCAGTGTTAGCGTTAGGGCTCATTTTGCAATGTTTAGATGCATGACGCGATAATATTTTGTGCACGTCACCCATCTGTCAAACAAGTAATGCCTAAAAACAACAGATAGTCTTATGGTTTAGCGATAGCCTTTAAGCATTATGCATTGACAATATGCCAGTCAGTATAAAGCAGTAATTACTGTACAAAACAATGGTGTTACAGGTTGATGCATGTCATTAAATCCACATAAAATAGCATAGAAAATGCCTTACCACTAATTATTTGGGATCCATTAATATTGTAGGGTATGAAATAATTTTGATAACACAAGCAACAATCTTAGGCATGGTACCCGATTAAGCATCGAAACAGCGATCAATCAAGTACAAATGTTGATACAAATAAGTCCTCGTGGATATAGAATTGCTGTGGTGGCACAGGAAATGTTACGAACGTCACATCAAACGCTTTATAATGATTGCAGCAGACACTGCGTGTTGCCATTTCAGCGGCGTGGGCTATAATCTAATGTGGATTTAGCGAGGCTATAATAATGTGTTGACACGTGAGTTTGGCTATCAAAGACACTTCCGTTTTCTTTGATTTGGTTCGTGAGCGCCTCGTAGAAATTGCTTTCGATCAAATGACAATCAATTTTTGGTCTGACTAAAACAGATGAAACACAAAATCAAAAGGTACTCCCATAAAGATAGCGCTTTGATATCAATTTTCTCTATTTCTGTATTTGCGTTCGTAATTGCCTATTCAAATCGATCATCCCCCCAGCCCAATGTACTTCCCTTTTCTTGCGAACAAGCCATCGCATGGATTATTCGTTGACGGTCGCAATATGATGGCATATGAAATAGTTGAAAATCGTCATAATGTCTTTTTAGCTACAGGTTTTCACAAAATGAATGTAAGCGACTACCAGGTTTATTATCTTAAAGCAGATTAATTATCACTTGCTTGCCGTGTATTCCCATATTCGAATGAACGTCTTGTTTCCTCATTATGCTCTTGTAATTAGAAATCCACTTGATTATTTAACCAACCCCCCCCCCGCTTCCACCACCCAAACTCCTAATTGCTTCCTAGCCTGACATGTTGGCAAAGGCGCAAAGATTATATCTTCGACAGATTATATCTATCTTGCAATTCACGCTAACCTGCTCAGTTTACATAATGTTGTTCTCATTTTTGCAACGTAGTGTTTATTAAACTGTTGACCCAATTGATATTGCTTATTAGCTGTTTACCCCTTAATCGATAGCTTTTTGACACTCTAACAATGTGGTTGTCGGTCTAGAACATTCAGTAGAACGGAATAATGACAAGCATGTTTTTATTTAAGGGTGGCACGTGTGATGTGATTTGTGCTTTTAATTTATACGCGCATTGCTCTCCATTGATGATTCGGCAAAACAATAACATGGTTCAATATAAAGATATTTGCACTTCTGCATCAATGAGTAAGTCAATTTTATGCAGTGATCGTGATAAGAGAATGTGCTTAGCCCCTCAGCACAGTACCAAAGCACAGTTGCTGCGTATGAGCTATTTTGCTTTGTGGCACCCGTTGTATCACTTTATGCGTGCTTTATAGCCCTGATCTAAATGTTAAGCGGCAAGATGTGACAACATTTTGCCAGCGTGTTGGCAGACTCTTGGCAAGACAAAAATTCAGGAAACCGTTAAGCGTCAGATCGTAGTTATGTTAACATGATAATCTCATGTTATATGCATTAAGCACATGCCTGCCAATATAAAACAGCTACTATTTTTCGACAGACTAATTGTCCAGGGTGATGTAAGTGGTTAATTAAATTGTGTTTGTTATATACCAAACCTGCGTTTGTATATACTGACTTAATAAATGCAGCACTACTAGCTAATTGGCTGTCGTAACAACATTAACAATATGCCGGAGCTGTCGCATGTGTGTAATAAAGTATCCATGCAGCTATCACCTGTAGCTTATTGTGTTCCTGAGCTTTTTTTTTTTTTTTGTTACAGAAACCACTTAATCTGGAATGGGGATGATTGTAATCAGCTTCGGCTATCAGTTAGCCGGAATTTCCCAATCTATAGCATCGTTTACGCGTGAGTAACCTCAATTGAATGAAGACTTGCTCAAACGACAATTGTTGTGCGTAAAATTACAATAAACACTGCTTGCTGTCTTACAACAAATGGCTCTACCAACATGTCGAATGAGTTATATTAGATAGAAAGAAATACAGATAACTTTTGGGGCATCGTGATCAAATGAATTAATCACGGTTATGCGATCATCACTTTTGACTCACTTCTAATCAAATGGATTAGCATCATACACGATATCAAAGGAGCAGTTCAGTTGATACCGCATTAATATTGTCATCATCAGCAGTAAAAAGCATTTCTATTACTTTATGTACAAACATGATTATTTCCAGGCAGTATGGTAAACGTGTTTCCCTCCGCTGCAAGATAATTCCATTAACCCATTATGTACAGCACATCTTTGACGGAACCCGATGATGCGAAGGTACAATCCAAGCAGATCTTCAAAGCACTTGTAATTGTGAGGATGTAATATCGGATTATCTGTTACAATGGCTAGTTAGCCCGGTACGCGCTCCCTTTATATATACATATATAGAGATATAGAGAGTAGAGATAGAGAGAGAAGATAGATATATATATATATATATCTATATATATATATATAGATCCTATAGAGAGATATCTCTATAGATACTATAGATATATATATATCTCCTAGACCTAGATTCCCCCCTCTGTTCCCTATATCTCTCTCTCTCTATATATCTCTCTCTCTATATATCTCCTCTCTATCTCTCTCTCTCATATCTATATATCATATATACATATATAACATAGGAGATATACCATATTCAAATATCTTTGGCATGATCTCTTCAATTAAAATATTATACTAATTGGGTGAAATGCTGGTTCATATTGTAAATGCTACTCAATGTTGTTGGATACCTGCGGTGGCATAGTGTCATGTGTTTGTCATTCTTCGTCTCCGTTTGTATTATTCAGCTGCCTTAATCTTAAGCAAGCATTAATAGATCAAATAGCATCAGGGCCACCAGACTATAATAACAGACTACTACTGTTATTCATAGCCAGATCTGACCATTCCAGTATTCCCCTAGAGAGATGCTTTGAATACACATCTTTAGTTAGCCCAATCATATTCAATAGGTTATTCGTCTGCAACCATATTGAAGGTAATTATGTCTGGATGGCCCTCCGGAAGAGAGGCCTATTGTCCATCGGATGGTCGAGCTCAATCACGCTATACCATATTGATGTAATTAACACTAGCGTCCACGGGAAATGCTTTAGAGTCATCTTTTAGATCGCAATATAAGTCAACAGGGTTGTGATATATACCTCAGTGTGGCAATATCATGCCGACATATATGATATAATAGTATATAGTATGTATTATAGTGCCTTATATATATATTGCCTTAGATTATATATATAGATATATAGATATATATCATATATAATATAGTTATACATATATCTATATGATATACATTTATACATTATATATATATATCTACGTATATAGATATATACTATATCGAACTCAATATAGAAGCCTATAGACGTCTATATAATATATATCATATGTAGCAATATAAAGTATGAATATATAACACAGGGTAGTTATGGCCCTATATAGATATATCTAGCACATGCATATGAAATGAAGAGAGATATATATATATACACGTATCACAACGCCTCAATCACATATTCCGGATATAACATATTTAGATAACCATATTCAACTAATACATCTTTGGCTATGATCTCTTCAATTAAAATATTATACTAATTGGGTGACTAATTGGGTGAAATGCTGGTTCATATTGTAAATGCTACTCAATGTTGTTGGATACCTGCGGTGGCATAGTGTCATGTGTTTGTCATTCTTCGTCTCCGTTTGTATTATTCAGCTGCCTTAATCTTAACCTTGGCAACGCATTAACGGCGAACAGATTCAAACTTAAGCATGCATCAGTGCACCAGACTATAATAACAGATATACTACAGTGTTGTTTCATAGCCAGCATGACTGACATTCCAGTATTCGGAATCAAATATTGGTTTTTTTTGCTTTGAATGCATACATCGTTTACGTTGAGCCAAATCATATTCAATATATTTCGAACTCAAACAGAAGCCTATGGGACGTCTGTTAATGCAACCATCATTCGCTGAAGGAATTATGTAACACAAGGGTTGTTCTGGCCCTAATAATACCACAGCAAATAGGTGCATCACGAAATGAAGAGAGAAACACCTATTAGCATCGTATCAACGCGCTCAATCACGCTCCGGATATGTCATAGATAGATGACGAACACAAGCGTACCACGGGACGTAATTTAACGAACAATATGTCGTCTACCGTTTAGCATCGCAATAAAATCACCAGGTGAGGCAGGGTTCGTGCATATATACTAGTCCCTAGTCCAAACCAATTATATCTATACATACATACATATATAGATATATATATATATATATATATATATATATATATATATATCTATATATATATATATATATATATATATATATATATATATATATATATATATATATATATATATATCATATATTATATACGTATATATATATATATATATATACATTTATACATATACATGTATATATAAATATATATATAAATATATATATATTTGATATATATATATATGTATCCATATAGCAATATAGATATATATATATATATGAATATATATGTAGCAATATAAATATATGTATATATATACATACATGTATATATATACATATTTATATATATATATATATATATATATATATATAAATATATCTATTATATATGTATATATATATATATTTACATACATAAAATATATATATTTATATATACCCATATAAAGATATTTATATATATACATGTATATTTCAATATATATATATATATATATATATATATATAATATATATATAGTATATATATATGCATATATATATATATAAATATATATATATATATATATATATATATATATATATATATATATATATATATATATATATATATATATATATATATATATATATATATATATATATATATATATATATATATATATTATTTTATATATACATAACCGAGCAAGCCAATTTTTTTTTTTTTGATCAGTGAACACTAACATTTTCCGCTTCAGCAATCATATTTATTTCTACAATTTATATATACAGATATAGATAGTGTGGTACCTGTTGTTGTGCACATTATGAATCGATATTTACTTCGATATATATGTAAATGGATCGTGGCTTAAAGTCTAGGAACCTTTGTACTTTATGAATAAGTATTGCATAATTTGGTACCACTGTACTGGATTTCTTGAGCAAAAATAGAAATGAAAGTAGCTACAAACCGAAAGACAGAATCAAACATCATCTTTTGTTACTAGAGCGATATATGCACTATAGCTCTCGTGTCCTTACGATTTTATTCAGAAGCCACAATGCTGATAATAACTTTGTATGGCTCTCGTCAGATTATCTTCTATCAATTGCGCGATTTTAAAACCGTGTTTAATTTACAAGTAGCTATTGTACGGAATAAGGAACCCTCTGCAAGGAACATATTATAATCACGATTAGCGTTAACAAATGCACACACAAATGTCGTGAACAATTGATGAAGGCATCTGCCGCTTGCATGTACGGCGCCCATCTGGGTTTTGATATAATACCTCTGTTGATCAAATAATTTTGAATCTCAGTAAATAACATGCTGAACCTACCTGTAGAATTTTATGGTTCCTCGCTGGAGGTTGTACGAATATTTTCAACTTATTCGCATACTCGAAATTACAACATATGCATCATGAACCCATCACATCCTTTGATTTGCCTTTGATAGGAACTTGTAATCAATGATTCAAATGGATTGACAAGTCAAACTGACATTTCATCAAGTTGTCTAACATTTCGACATTGTTTGGTCTGTAAATTTACAGCTGAAGTGGCCGCACCTTGTCAATCGCTATATTGCCTTTTGTATGTGCATATCAATGATAGTAGCATGGCATTCAGGTGATATAATTTGTACTCCATTTTGTATCTATCACATAAGTTAAGCACGATTTGTATGCACGGCATGAATGTGGTGAAGTCGTTACGTTTCTAACCACAATCCTTTACGGTTCACTATCTTATGTCATCAACAGAATAGACGTTAAGGCACAAAAATTAAGACAAGGGAACAAAACAAGCGCCAAATTTCTTGGCCGTCGCCGGCGTTAAAACTGTAGATTTCATGACAACTGAACCTGCATATTACGTGTTTCAGCTCATTCTACATCAATGTGACAAATATGATATCAATTTTTAACCCTTTACACATCATTGTCTGCAGCGCATAGAACTATGTTAGAAATAACTCGTTTATGCTATAGAAACGCTTCTATCAATGCTTCTTGATAAATGCTTATAACAATGATAATGAATTTGAAACACTGACTTTAATATAATCAGACGGGCTGTTTCCGATCCCAAAAGAGGCTTGAGAACAATAAGCTAACACGGATGCACAATATAACCAGAAATATGCATTGAGCCTTCTGAAGGTTGCAGCCAGTGCCCTTACCAATGTGAGCACAAAAGCAATATGTTTCAACGCCCTTGACACATTTTGTGAGTGCCCGCATGGCAATTTCAAGGATCTGCACGCATGTGTCCTAGCAATGAATAGGGAAAATATGAACATGTATTTGCTGATATGCGTACGAAATACACCCCAAAATTGAGCGATAATTAACTCCATTGTAAAAAAGCCTGAGAAAGATCAATTACTTGTTCAGATGCAAAATTACTAGAGTTGACACTCACATATCTCGTTGAATATGCCGCTATTAACATCAACGTAGCTGAAAAGCATCATCCAACAAAGCAGCGAAATTTCATGCTAGCCGTGTAAAGGCTCGCTGAAAGCAGCTTTTAGAAACATTACAAGCGCGTTAAGAAAAAAAAGGTAATTGCGCGTATGGTAAAAAGTACCCACAAACGTGTTGCTCTCGCTAAACCGAAATAATAACGGCTCAAATGTATCCTGGGCTTATTTGAATTCAAATGGACGCGAGATAATAATACCAACCTAAAAGCATTATGCGTAATTGCTTTGAACACTAATGGCAATATACATGCTAATAGTAAAGGTAGTTAAGTCCAAATCCGAGTATGTAAATAATTACGGCGGCAGATATGACACGAGGATATTAATAATGCATGATACTGCCACCCACCAAGTAATGTGAACTCCACTGTGCAGCATCATAGGCTTGATTCAAAGCAATTGGCAATACAGATGGCCTACATTACGGGCATAGTGTGCATAACATGGCGAAGTGATAACCTAGCATATCCTGTTGACTATTCGCGTCACAACTAAATGAATGGCAATTGCAGGCATGAATATAGCATGGCCTTTTGTCAGTGATTACAATCAATCTCGATACACTTTAAAAGTTAATTTCCTGTCACATGGAGTGAATGTGCTTGAAGGTTGCGCATGGTCAGAATATTGTCAGAGCTACTTAATTTTCCGTGGCCTAAAGATTGTAATCACATACGGAAGAAAAGAACAATGATTCAGCCACACAAACAGGTAAATTTAGTAGTTGACGGATCCATTTTCCGGTTTGCCAATGCAATCAACGGATCGTTTTTCGGAGCGAGAAATCACTTAAATCACTTGCGCGCACTTCAAATAAGAATCTGGTTGATTTAGAAACATGTAGAAACTTATCGGATATTGCTGTCAGTTGTGAAAATTATGATAATGAACCAATAAATGTAAATACGTCCACCAATAACCATCTGTGTAAACTACTTCTTAGTTGACAATGGTACGTTTACCTAGGGTATTGCATATTGTTGGATGCTGTAACAAATGGTTCATTTTTATCCAAACGAATTTGCTTTTCTTAGCAAACTGCACCTCAAACCTTTATGATGTTGTAAAAAAACTGTTCTTCCCAAGAGGTGTAAATTTTGAACACGTGATTGTAGCATGAGTTTAATGCGCATACACAACAACGTTTGATCAAACATATATAATCAGTCTTTTGTGGACAGTTGACATTCACAGATATGTTCTCAGTGGGTATCTCACGCCATTCGTTTTAGAACATCATCTTATTCACTACTTGCATCATTATAGCTCATTACGAAATAGGGATAACATTTAGAGTTACAATTCAGGAGTATATAGAATGGGTGGCCTCTGGTTTAAATACAGAATATAAAGATCTCCCTTCGACGTAAAATATAGTGTTATTGACGATAGGGTGGTCGGCATTGTTGGTTCTAATATTGCTGGTTGACAAGTTGAGCTAATCTTACCTATTAACTCGACCTTGCATGTAAGATATGATTAACTGGCCAAGAATTGGAATCAAGCTCATTTGGATAGCAGTTCATTTATCATCAGAAGGATCAGTCATATTGATCATTGTTTTTAGAATATAGATCCATTCTATTCCAAGCTCATACACCTTGTATATTTATGCACGAAATAAAGACGAGAAAAGCTTTTCGGTGTTCTGAAGGCTAGAAGATGGGTGGAAGCACGGGCTTACGCGGAAATAACGAACGCCTAAACATCTGAGTATCGGCTGCCCGTGCATCGTTATTCGTTGAATGCAGGAGATCAACTCCATCACAGCGTGATAGGCCCTATATCATTAACCAAAATAATCGCGCCATATTGCAAAACATGCGATCTCTTAACATTCTGTTTAAGCGTGATGTATCGGTAGAAATACTTTGTAATTCATTGACTCCAGGAAGTACCATTAACTGGTTCCAACGCGGCTGCGTAATGGCAAGTGGTGGCAAAGAAACGCAATCTGACCGCCTGGTGAGCATACACACCTTTTGTGAATAGCAACTCTTAGGGACCTTGTGGCTACTTTTATTTCCTAAATGAGCATTATGTGAACGCCAAATTATTTTATTTGTCGTATAAGCGAGCAAGAGTTCATTCCTTTCGACAAATCCATTGGTATTTGAATCTCCATACAGAGAGTAAATGTCATTGTATTTTCCAACTTTGTTAATACAGTTGTATTCCAGAGAGCCGAAAGTACTGAGAAACCTGTTAAAGGAGCTAAGGCAGAGATAATTGCCCATGTTTTTCAGTTCTTGTAATCGCAGTTTAAAAGGGAAAGTCGCTTTACAGACTCAACCGCGTATGCTAAATCTGGCGCAATGTGCTACACAGCAATGCAACTAAGCTATTGTACCCCAGCACAATGTGCTTTACCTAATCGTTAATGACATCCAAGAACTAGACCCCCCGGTCTCTTTCAACGATGCAAACATAGCTGAAAATACAAACGATTCATCTTTAAGACAATCCGCTAGAAAAAAACTGCTAAAGACAATTCTCAATTCTTCAGAAATCTATCTTAAAGGCCCGTTTTTTCTGAAACTGAGTGCTCGTAAGCGATGGTTCTGTGTTGCTAACAATTTCACTACGTTCTTTGGTAAAATGAATATTGGTTTTTATATCATAGAAGCCAGCTCTCAAATATTTTGGTGCAAGTTCAACATTCATATTATTTTGATGATGTAGCCGACCTTTAGCATAGAACTTTGGGGCCGCTGATCCTGGTCTTGAACTCAAAACTCTCAGACTGGATACTTGCCCTTTCATACTTTAATCTTCTGGCGCATGAATCTGATTATCGGCAGCGTTACTTCAATTTTGACTTACAATAGGCAAGCAGGGTATAGAGCTTAGAAAATCAATTAATGAGTTAATTAACCATTGTTGAATATTACTAATAAAACTTTGAAATTCGACTGAGCCAGAGCGAATAAAATGTGGCCGCTCAATACTAGTTTAAGCTTAATATATACACTGCAATACTCAGAACAGAAAACCGTAGAGGTAGGATATTATTAGGAATAGGTCTGCTGTAAAAAAGATAATGCGTTAAAGTTCTTGGAACTGACTTTATGTTTTGCTTACATGTCATTGCAAAGGACTCATTAAATGGTTACTCTATTAGGGGGTCAGAAATATGCAATGTTTCTCTACAAATATACAATAGCGTATTCTCTCAAATGCCAATGTTTGAGTTTGCGGGATCTTTTTGATATGTGCCCACGTAATTTGTAGTTGTTGTGAGGGGGAATATTATGTGTACTTTATCAGTGCCTTTTATTTATGTGTATGTAGCCGAGTGTATCAAACTAATAGGTATCAGGTTTATTACCACTTACACAATAACCCTGTAGATGAGCATTTTACAGTACACAATAGGTGCTTAAATAACACACGCCCATACGCACCCACAAATTAAGCCATATATTAGATGTAATTTATGGCTAAAGTTATCATGAGCTCATTCTGAAACAATGCCAGTACCGGTTAGGCAATATACATGTTGACAGCTAGGTAACCCATACACTAGGTGACCCATATCTCCTCACGCTGTGCAAAGTGGTTTGGGAGCGGATGGTGGTATATTTCAGCTCGTGAGCTTATGTACAACATTGAAAATTATCTGTATGAATGACTCCAAGAAATGCTTACTGCATACGATTGTAAGCGTGTGTGTTTGTGGTTCAATGCTTATGTGTATATGTGTGCATGTTTGAGTGCGCGTTTTGATCAATATCATTCAGTTCTCGTCGTTTCATAACGTATCTAACATCTTGTCAGTCAAAATTGCTTCAAAGACCGAATTAAAATAGACAACCATACATATGTTCATAATGAAATTCTGGAACCACTTTCCCTCTAAATTTTGTGGAAGATTCGTTTGTTATTAACATAATGAATAAGGCTGGCAATGATTTATTTGGCGGGATAACTTTTCTTCAGTTCAACAAGTTCTTATTATTGTTTAGATGATCAATAAATCGAATGCTGGTGACAACACGTGAACTGAATTTCGCTCCAAGTTAGAAGGCATAAATCTATGACGCAATATTAAGAACAAAATCCAACGTTGAGAGCATAGGCATACTATAACAATAATGATCGCGATCAAATTCTATTGGTCATGATCAAAATGATATCATTCAAGTTCAACGTGCGCTTTAACTATCACAATCGCGGTCGAATTATAATGATCACGCTCAATTTATTTTGAACGCGATCAAATAAATTTAAGCGCGATCAAATTCGTTTTGACCGCAAACGATTATTTTAGAATTCGGCAATATATCCATTGCATAAAGTTGTCAAAAGTACAATAGTTATATCACCAGTAGTGATCACACATGTTTAACTGACACGTGAATGTTTGCCTTTCTGCCATAATTAAGTAAGGGCAAACTTGGATTAAATTCGGTTCGAGCGTGTCATTCCCATGTGAGAGTATATATCAATAGAAGGCGCAGGTGTTCTTGACCATAGCATAAGGTAGGCAGTATAACGCAAATGCAATGTGGTCCATATCACAATCGGTCTCACACATATTCCCCGCATAACCCATGGTATAGACGTTATATAAGCCTGATATCTATTACCATGACCATAGACCAGCACTCCACATGCGAATTCAAGTTATAGATGGCTCTTATCGCAGTCGCAATTCTTGCGAAGACTGCTTTTGCTCCATTCTGTTATCACTTCTGTCTTTGCTTTGGATTTTTGTTGTTGGAGAGCAAGAACCAAACTGTGTAATTCTATCCTTGAGTATTTGCTTAGACAAATATTAATGGTCCCGTGACAATATTCTGCAAGGATATGTATTGCAAAACAACCCATTAGCTATCTTTCACACCTTTTGTTCACGCGTGATGATCCAGATTAGTGAATGAAGCAGGCAAGGCTGACGTCTAGCATAACTGACGGTCAGGAAAAGCGCTAATGTTTACCACTCATTCACCACTGGCAATATAATCGCCTATAAAAACGACCATGGTTGCGACACAGATAAGATTGTATCGTTAACTGATAACCCTGAGTGAGGCAATCGTCACTCTTCAATCATTTTGATTTCATACTTCTTAGCGCTACCTTTTGTGCCAACTCGGCGCAGTTTGTAATTTAACCCATATCTATTTGCTGCCATCCCGTTTTGGCTACGGTTGCATCAGGTTACACAAATGTTGTTGGTCATCGTTAAACTACAAAGATGTACGGGAAACCCTCACTATTAGACTAGATTACTTGATGCATATCGCGATGTGTTGGGCTGTCAATGATGCAAATCAATGTAATTATCACTCAATTTCAATTAACTTTACATTATATTAAATATTTCCGAAACCTCTTTGCTCCACAACCTTGGCGATTAGGTGGCCCAATACCCTAGCAAAGAATATCTAGATTTGCCAACCAACTTGTTCAATGTTGTATACATGCAGCTAATGCCTAATGCGTGCAATGTACTTTTGCATCACTGGTTGGCAGTGAACCTTCACACAATTAAATGATCGCATGCTGATTATATCTATCAAAGGCATACTAATTAAACCGACCAAAGTTGTACTTAAATCAATTATCCCGAACAATAGAGACACGAACTGTTAATCCAAAATAATTTTAGAGCAAACTAGAAGTCAACAAGCAGTGCTTGATGCTTCGGGTTCGTTTGCGTAAATAAATAAATTAATATGTATTCGTACACAAACAGATTGATGTTTATGTTTATGTTAATCAGTACTAACTTATTATGGCTACTATACGCTTGGTTCAAGCCAAATGTTCAACAAAATATTCCGAAATACGTAGTTATAATGTTGGCGCATATATATTTTCATGATTGGTAAAGTTTCTCTTTCTTACTTTTGCATAGGTGAGTTATTCCGTATTTTTGAAATTAAGTATTTAGTATCTGAAGAGATAATATATTGAGAGAGATATATAGATATATATATATATATAGAGATAGAGAGATATATATATATATATATATATATATATATCTAGAGAGAGATCTATATATATATATATATAGATATATCTATATATATATATATATCTATATATATATATATATATATATATATATATATATATATATCTCTATATCTATATATATATATATATATCTATATATATATATATATATATATATATATATAAAACGCTTGCATCCTGTTCTTGACAGGAACAAGCAGAGCATATCATTCAAGGCATCTAACTATCTTTATGGGGTATTCGGCATGAAATCACTAAAACCGTGACGATGTTGGCAGATTACTTGATGATTATATCTGAAAGAAGCAACGATTTGGTCTCACCTATTCTGTCCATAGAACAACTTTTATCACTTGCGAAAATAGAATCGGCGCCTAACAAGAAATTGCTGCGCAAGCGGTTTTTTACGCTTTGTTCTATACAGCGCTTTTTTTCGGCTGATCTTTGTAATAGGCTGAAGTGCAACCTTTACGACAGATCATGAGATGTTATTTGTAAAAGCCTATAGCTACCTTTCAATAGAGAAAGCACTTATAGGTAGCATTGTTATATCAGCTTCTCGTTGCGGTTAAATAATAATCTCATACAGTGTGGGCTTAGTTAGAGCCTGCTAATAGCTGCAGACTTTGCTCACAGTTCATCTCTACATACATACATAATAAAATTGTCGTATCTTGTGTTATCTCGTAAGTGGTCGTGAGAGTCGTTCTTGTTATGATATTATCCTTGGCAACTGCAAACGATAACAGGGGTGCTGTCCTATGTTAATGTATGCTAACGATGGCATGGCCCCATATTTCATTCAACCTTAGCTATTCGGACACTACAGAATATATGCGATAAATCAAGTTTATGCGTTATTCATTGCTCTTTTGTTACCAGTAAATATCTAACAGCCACATCAACGCTCGTACGGTTCAGAACAACGACGCAAAGAGTTTGCCAAACGACTGTGCCCCGTCAGTGACCACGTTAATCTTTCAATCCTAAAAGTGAAGTTTGCCGTAATACTGAATGCACTAGTAAGTGCAACCCTTCTCCTATGAGCTAGAAAGCGTGCCATGCCACGAATGGATTGACACACTGTGATATTAGAAGGTCATTAAAACTAGCAGCTCGAAGATGAGCATAAGATTTTTTTAAATTGCTTCTGCCATTCCTTGTATACAGAAATAGAACCACAATGAGGATCTGCAGGTGGCGAGATGTATCTTGCGTAACGAAACGTCCAAACATGCATTATGTCATGCCGCATATATCCCAACCGGCCAATTTAATTGCATTTGTAACATTCCAATTATAGGCAAGAGTTTTGTATCGGCAGTGGCCATCTGGCATGATAATATTTGTCTTACTCTCCAAGTTAGAATCACTATGGGATCAATTTGGTTCACGTTGATATCACATTGTAGCCTCTTCATTACAGTATACTTATTCAATATATGCAGAATGTACAAGGAGTTCTTGCGTACAACATACAGATACACCATATCGTTCGAATCATTAGGTACGTATTGAAATTGGTCTGCCACATGTTTTCACCATCACCCATGGTTCAGTCATGACACCAGGCTGGTATGTATTAACCGGTGCTTACACAAACACAAACACAGCAAGGGAGTTATAGTTATTGATAGTTTCCTTATTATTGATGGCACTGCAGCCGTACGTACGTTTTTATCAAACTTTATGATCAAGATTATTTAACCCCCTAGGATCACGACACTGGATTATTGTATCGCTACGGCAAAAATCCCGAATTTGAATATTAACATACCATTATGCTGCTGTTTTATGTCTTTGCTGTCACTCTTTGTGGCTACCGTTACAGCAGGTTACACAAATGTTGCTGGTTGCCGTTTTGCATACGTTTGTCAGTGAGTATCGCATCTCACAAAGTCGCACAGGCTGATTCAACTCAGGCGGCATTTGCTTTGTGTCATCTGCGACATTGAACAATCATAAGCGATGCCAAAACTTACAGGTATGATAATTAGCGATTGTTATCGATATCTTGTTCCCCCTTTGTGTTATTTTGATATGTGAGTGTTGTAACGCTGTGATATGGCACGTAGGGACAGAAAACTTTCGGCGCGGTCTATATGCAACATTCAAGCTAGTTTCAATGTCAGTTATAATACGCATTGCTCAAACATATTGAAGAACAACCATACGCAATGCAAAACCTAACAAGTATAATGATGTGAGGATGGTACGAGTGTCATTATAATGTCCCCTCTACCGTTATTTGGATATGTGGGTGTTGTCTGTACAAACGCAAATGAGAGCATCCTAACGGCATGACAATTTTGTTACCCGAGAATATAGAGCCCTTTGCAAGAATAAATGAAACCCTTCATTCAACGCACCTCGTATTATCGCTGTTAGGTGTTTAACGCGTAGTCAGCACCGCCAGTGCAAATGAAAGCATTTATCCATATGAATATGTACATGAATATTATAGATATGGATATATATATATATACATATATATATACACATATATATATATATATTAATATATATATATATATATATATATGTTTATATATATACATATATATATATATATATTGTGCATATATATGTTTATGTACATACATATATATGTTTATATACATATATATATATCTACATATCAATATATCACTATTAATAATACTTTATATTAACATATACATGATTTATATAAATATATGCATGGGATAGATACATATATATATATATGTATATACATACATCTGTTTTTATTTTTTATGTTATCGGATTTATGCATACATATACAAATATATATAGATATAAATATATATAGGTTTTATATATGTGTATATAGAATATGTTCATGAATATTATTATATATATGGATATAAATATATATATATATATATAAAATTTATATCTATATATATATAAAAATATATATATATAAATATGTATATATAGATATAGATATATGTATATATATATATGTATATATATATATATATATATTTATATATATAAATATATATATCTATATATCCTATATATATATATATATATATATATATATATATATATATATATATATAAGACGTAAATATGTCTTTCGGCTGATATAACCGCCTTTTGCAGCGGCATAACTAGTTAAATATATTTAGTAGCAGCTCATAGTGTTTAGATGGTAAAAACCCGAACTAGAGGCACGTATTCGGAGACAACAGGGGAACACGATCTTACAGCAATAGATCAGGATTGACAAGGACAAAATTTGGGTCATTGTAAACCAAATATGTCGACCAGTGATGAAAATATGTATTTTTTCAGTACATGCGGTGATCAAACGAAGGTTCAATTCTAAGACGGTAAGCATCATCTTTCTATACATTAAAGATATAATCAATGAAACAGCAAATGCACGGGTACTATGACACCTAGCGAACTATTATTTCAACGGAATCGTCGATGATGCAATCCAGCATTGTCAACCTAATGTCCACAGAGTCGAGATTTAGACAGCGCAAATTCGTAGGTTGTAGATAGGTTACATTGTGCGATATAATACGCCCTGCATCAACTAACCAATTGCCAAGTGCAGCTGATCTATACTGACCAATAGCGTGTCAATGAATATTGTTAACAAACTGTTTGGCACAAATGTTTAAAGAAATTGTTTAAAGAAGATATAAGCGTGAACCAGCCTTGATAACACAAGATGCGAGCACCACAGCGTTGCGGCAATAATGAGCATTACAATAAACTTCCTACATGGATAATACTTCCCTGTCATGGCGCATTATAACCTCAATAGTTCCTTTGTCAGTAATTATAGCATTACGTTTGTTATCGTTGATTGATTTGCCTAAATGCAAACATTGATCGTAATGCATTGAATCTTGCTCAAACACGTCATGAAAACATGCCATATTACTGAGCAGTACATACACAATGTACTCGCTAAAACGTGCAAAATCTTGCAACATGATGAATATGATCAAGGGGTGCATTAAATTTGTATCGTAGTTACATATGTCTGATGATATTGCGCTCACCATTCATTACCACCGCAGGTTCATATCGCCAAGGGCTCTAAACGGAATATGGGCTCATATCGCCAAGGGCTCTGAATTGAATATTGGCTCATATCGCCAAGGTCTCTAAACGGAATATGGGCTTTATTTGGCTGCTTTGTCAATGATTGAAATTCGTATCCAATCTGTCATGCATTTTATTCTATGTCACACACGTCGTGCTCTTCCTGTTGATTTTGTACAAGTTAAGTTGTCCGTAGCATGTACGCTTTTTACGTTGATGTAAGGTGTCTTTTGAATAGGGTTAATATGGCTTAGTCGTAACATTGTACACATGTATAAACAACTTTTCCTAATCATTACGGTAGCAGTCCATGTGGCGCCGCAGCCGCCCAATCTACTAGGACATTAAAGGGAAATCGTGTAAATAGTGCTTTATGGCCTGCATGAATTGCGACCTTGAAAGGTTTCCACACTTCCGTCCTCGAAACGCTTTATCATCCTTTGTTTACTTATATAAGTAAATAACCTTAAATTTAGTCCACCTGCAAGAACGCAAAGCATGACTGTTATGAATCTTGCAATAGTTCTGCGAATGTATTTAAATTCAAAATATTTGGCAGTATATTTTAAACGATGGAATAAAACTTCATCACTTAATAATTTACAAATTTTAGAAGTCAGCCTAATCTCATATGCATCCATACCGGCAAGTAGACAGATCAAGCGTAATTGGCACTGAAAGGTTGAGTAAATCCACGTTCGCGATGTTAGTTAAAATTAATATCAGCATATTACCATCCGACTGTAATTACCATTGCGCCAGGTATAACATATGTCCTCTTTGTTGCACATACCTGTCGATGGGGTTACTCAACAACACAGTAGAGACAAATTCAACGCATAACTACTAATGTCTAGCCCGAATCGTACGATTAAAAGATACACTGGGATAAAGTCGATTTATCATGCACTATTTCGAGCTTAAACCAATGATGCTAATAAAGAGGTCATGCCAAATCCAATGCGGATCTATCACTTTCGAAAATAATATAGAGCCGTAGAGCTTGTAGTACAGCGAATTAATGGAGCTTGTGCAAATAAATACACACACACGCATACAGACAAACGCACATACACAAAACCACACACACACACATATACACACACACTCACACATATATATATATAAATATATATATTTCATATATATATATTTTTTTATATATATGTATATATATAAATATATACATAAATATATGTAGGTATTTCTACATGCATATATATTTATATGCGATATATATATATTTATATATGCATATATATATCAATATATATATATATTTATTTGCATATATATATATTTGCTAAATATAAATATATATGGATATCTAAATATAAATATATATTATATATATATAAACATATATATGTCAATATATATATATATATATATATATATATATACATATATATATGTATATATATATATATATATATATGTATATATATATAAACATATATATATATATATATATATATATATATATATATATATATATATATATATATAATATATTATTTATAAGGTTGGAATACGAAGTAACCAAATCTTTGACGATTATGGCAGGATACTCAATTATCAAATCGGAAATAAACAACTACTTTCACACCATTTGAACTTTTGTGACCATATGAAAATAAACATCACTTACGCATCCACACAGTTAGACGCATGACCGTACTGTTCCTTATCTCTAGTGTTTTTGATGGATAAATCATACGACAGATCATGAGATTTTATTTTGTTAAAGGCACCAGCAATGTTGCTAAAATGTAAGTTATATCAGTTTCACGTCGTCATAACATAATAGCCGTACAAAATTCTCGGCCACCTTGAACATGACAATATTTGTGCCAGCTTCAACATGTAAATCATTGCAGGCAACACAAAGAAGCCGGCATTAATAACAGTTTATCTTGACATATACGTAACAAGCCAAATCACGACATGGTGTTTTCAGCATAATTCAGTATGTTATCGCGGGACTCGTTTGCGCTTGTTATGAGCCTGACCTTGGCAACAGCAAACAATAGACGGGGTGCTGTGCCATGTTAATGGATGCCTACATTGGCATAGCACCACAATTCTTTCAAGCTAAACTCTTCCTTCACTGACGAATACACGCCATGATTAAGGGTTATGTATTATTCATTGCCCCTGAGTCACCAGTAAATATCTCTGTGCGCGTAAATCTTCTAAAAGGGCCATAACGCAGCTCGTACGGCTTTGATCAACGACGCATGGAGCTAGTTTAATGATTGTGCCCCTCGTCGGCTTAATAGGTTCCCATCAGCAGAGTTAAGGCGAGCGCAATGGTTGGATCACTTACTTATATGATGGGAAAATATTTATATTGCAAACAGAAGACTGTTTCTGATATTATCTATTGGCATATATCATTAATGCAATGTTCAACAATATACTTAATATTATTCATCGCCTGAAGTGATTGATATAAGCTGTATAACTGACAATTGACCACTCAAGTAATACAGAAATGCAAGCTTGTAGTACTTAGCTTTACAAGCACGCGAAGAAATACATCAGAACAAGCTGTTAATATTGACATAAATGGTTATACAATAACTACATTCCAAATATAAGCTATTAATACTATTTATTTTGCCAGTAGCGAACTCATTTATTAACAGCTGTGCATTAAATGACCATATTTTATACAGTAGACTATGAATTGTCGTTGACAAATAGTAAAGGACTCTCTATTAGAGTCTTTTATCTAATTACAGATAATACTCCAGCAGAAAGTGTGAGGTATTCTGGAGCACAACGTACAAACACAATATCGTTCGTATTATGCGGTGCGTGATATTATTGGTCCGTTCATCCATTGTTCGGGGATCAAACCATGACACTTGACAGGTATGTATAAACATGAGCTTGCACAGGAACTCAATGGCTTTCTTAAAGAGACTGTTCGGCCTTGATTCGGGGAATCATTTTATTAATACATTTCTACGTTTACCGCAGATATGAATAATTTCATCATATAATTTTTGCCGCAAAATTTACTTGAACGAAAATCATTCGACTGGGAATATTCTCGATGCACTGTAGAAATCTTTTTTTTTCAGTTGTGTTGTTCCATCGATAACGATGCCTCCATAAAACGATGCCCCCACAGAAATGTTAGCTGTTTATCATACCTCGTTATCAATGTGTACGCTTCCGCTTGGGTGTAAAAATGTAAGTTCACATATTATAGCAGTTGTCTAATAGCATCTTTTTTGGCAGCTATTTTTACAGACTGCGCTGGTTGCGACTGAAAGTCCTAAAACTGATAACTTTTGCATTCCATAGCGCTGTAAAGCAGCTTGCGGGGCAACCTCGCTAGAAATATGGGGAAAATCAGTCCCTTTCAAGTGGATATTTCCGCAGTTGCAATTTGATCAATATAAATTTGCTCCTTTTTGTTATTATTATTGTCTTCGTTCAATCATTGTTTTTGCACTTTTTCTTAATAACAAGTACCTAATCGTACAATTCTCACATCCAGTATTGTCTGATAAAACTCAGCCAGCACATTCGTTATATTGGAAGTTAGTGATATAAACTATATGTCTTTGCTGTCACCCCGTTGCGGCTACCGCTACAGCACGTTACACGAATGCTGTTGACCGCAGTGTTGCATACGCTTCTTGGTGAGCATTCAATATGGCAGTTATGTTCTATACTGTAGCGCCGTCGGTTGCTTCGCGCCACCTGGGACGGGTTATGTTGATCAGGCACATCTTTATCTGAGAGGCATGGTCGTATCCACCAGCAAGATTCTATCTGTTGCATAGACAGCCTATTATCAAATGCCTTGAGGTTCGGAGCAAAATGATTTTGCCTTGTCCCAATACAAAGATAACCTTCAACCATGAGAAGGTATTGATGCATTTCAATGACATGTACTATGTATCATGAAATGGTATCTGACATCGCTGGCTCCTGATGTAGCGCAAATACAAGGTTGCTGGGGTGGGTAATTTGATCTCGTTCAAGCAAAACCAGCAACTTATAAAAACAGTATGTTGTTATTTTGTAAACCAACCCCGTTACAAATGGTTAACATACTATGGTTATCAATATACCAAAGCCTAACAAACGAAAATCTTTTTTCAAAGAGGTAAATACGATTTGCCCCTAATTGTTAAAGTTGATACTGCATGGATGTCCTTCTTGTCAATGCCATGTCAAAGTTAAACAATAAGTATGCAAGGCCTAACTATTAAGGCCTAACCATTCAGTATCACCTAAATGATATAAAAGTGCAGGTGATGGAATAACATGACACAATATGTTCAGCGCAGCATTGCATTCAAATTATGTCTAAGACAATACATGGTCCACTATACAAAATTAGGAATTTTGACTTACTGATAAGATAACTGAGCCACGGGTAGCTATGTTTCATTTTATATTCATTACCGTCCATGCTCTTGATTTGTGTATTGTCTTATATCACATGGCAAATGATCAAATGATCTTAAATATTGTCAGTTTACACGAACGCATACTATGCATTGAATGGGAATGCTAGTTCCATTCATTGTCGTTTCGTTTAGTCATTGCGTTTAAAGTTTATGAACGTTGCCTTGAATGAAAAGGCAACAGTTCATACTTAGACAATTTAGGCAAGTCTATAGATTCTGTTGACGATATTTTGAGTAAGTATATTGGTTCAAATCGTTTGAGCCAACTCTCGTGATGTGTTGGGCTGTGAATGGTGTAAATTAATGTAGTTGTGCTTTCGCTCTGTTTCAGTGAATGTAACAGCATGTAGAATGTTCTTCATTCTCGTCCATTGGGTGGCCGAAAATCAGGAACATAAGCATTGTCAAACTTCGTGCCGCTAACGACAGGTATGTAGATCTTGTCACTGCTGTTACGGACAAATACGATCTACACTCTGTGCAAATGGTGACCAGCTTAGGCTTATCTGTATCAGCGAAAGGGCATTATCGACAGCATAACGTCGACCTTAAAGATATCGCTTAAGCTCTCAGAGCATTGAGGGACCACGTTCTCTGCTGCAGGTGACGCATAGTTGTTTTCGACCCCTATGCTACATATTGTCGCAGAAGATTACACTTTCACCTCTTGTGCAGTCTCTTATTTTATCCTGCTTCGTAAATGTGGCACATCGGTGATAGAACGGTTAGTTGTGCATGTAATCCAAAGCTATATGGGTAGAAACATAATAATTACTTAAGGCAATTTCAACTCGATTGTGGATGCTGTGGACGACTTTCTCTCGATTTTAGGTCAATCACTATGGTCTGTGTCGAAGTAAATTACGCACATTATTGTGCAACATAGACAGGTTGACCTTGCTGCAGCTGATTAAGTAAAATAGCAATATCACCACAGCCAGGTTGTTTCATACTGTGCATAATTGAAAGGTCAGATCACGCCTTTTGAGATGCATGCAGAATATATTGCTTTTTTGAATGGTTTAATTATCCAAATTCACACACAATCGGCGAGTTAATGGCTCAAAAGGCATGCCTAATGCATCGAGCAAGAGTGTAACGTTGTTGAAAACACACATAATGGCGTAGTTGTTAATTTCAGCTTGTCTGTGCATAAATCGCGATCACACTACTAACGTGAGGAGTGAATTATGAATGAAACTGTTCATAGAACCAATTTCATTGATTGTCAGGTTCAATTGATTGAGAAAAGATACTGCGCCATGTTGTTACGTATCAGTCGAAACCATCAAAACGACCTATGGTCTCCCACACGTGTGCGCGAGCGTGTGTGTGTTTGTGTGTGTGTGTGTGTGTGTGTGTGTGTGTGTGTGTGTGTGTGTGTGTGTGTGTGTGTGTGTGTGTGTGTGTGTGTGTGTGTGTGTGTGTGTGTGTGTGTGTGTGTGTGTGTGTGTGTGTGTGTGTGTGTGTGTGTGTGTGTGTGTGTTTGTGTGTGTGTGTGTGTATGTGTGTGTGTGTGCGAGGAGGGAGGGGGTGGGGGGGGGGGGGGGTTGGAATTTTGCACGACTGCTGACGCAATGACCAGCATACTTCGGATTAGATCATATAACATCTTTATATGCTAAGAGGTCTCAAAGACATCGGGGGCATTACGACGACTGTTTCTTCTATGAGAAGCTACGCAATAGTTAATCCTTTAGTACCGCATAGTTTGGGTTGCCTTAGTTAAATGTTTTGCATTATAAAACTGGATGCAAACGCTAGTCGTCTCCTACGCAATGAATCAAGTACAAGTGTTCATACTCAAAAATATTTAACACCAGTAAGCGGCAAGTAATATTTGGAAAGGTCATAGGTTGAGACGATCGCCTGGCAAAATGGTTTAGACGGTGAAGTTAAGCTGGACAACTGAAAGTGTTTTCAGCATAGAATACAACAGGTTATACCATTGATGATGGATGGTTGATGTTACGTTGCAAGTTTGCATAACAATAACTTCGCTTGTATTGAAGCGTGGTCTTATCGATCTGAGATAAATTCATGCCATATAAATATTCTATAACTGATTATCACAAACAGTGAACTGCTTTCAGACTTGTCAATAAAGTGAATCAACCTGTCGACAATACCTTGTTATTGCTTATTTTGTTCCAATGCATTTGTTTCGAGTCAGACATGGTTTCAGTACAGTGTAAGCGTTAGGGCTCGCTTTGTAATGTTCAGATGCATGACGCGATCATATTCTGCGAAGGTCGTCAGCCATCTGTCAAACAAGTAGTGCCTAACCACAACTGATCGTCGTTATGGTTTAGCGATAGTCTATTTGCATAATGCATTGACAATATGCCAGTCAGTATAAAGCAGTAATTACTGTATATAAGAATGGTGTTACAGGTTGGTGCATGTCATTATATCCACACGAAATGACATACAAAAAGCATTAACAGTAATTGCTTATTAGGGCGCCATTAAAGTTGCAGGGTATGTATACATGTTGATAACACAAGCAACAATCTAAGGCATGGTACCCGATTAAGCATCGAATCAACGATCAATCAAGTACAAATGTTGATACAAGTAAGTCCTCATTGATATAAAATAGCTGTGGTAGCGCGGAACATGTTAAGAACGTCACATCAAACGCTTTATAATGATGGCAACAGACACTGCGTGTTGCCATTTCAGCGGCGTGGGCTATAATCTAATGTGGATTTAGCGAGGCTTTAACAACGTGTTGACGCGTGAGTATGGCTATCAAAGAAACTTCCGTTTTCTTTTATTTGGATCTTGGGCGTCTCGTAGGAATTGCTTGCGATCAAATGACAATAAATTTTTGGTCTGACTATAACAGATGAAACACAAAATCAAAAGCTATTTCCATAAAGATAGCGCTTTGATATCAAGTTTCTCTGTTACTTTATTTGCGTTTGTAATTGCTTCTACTCATTGAGCTTCCCCCCAGTACAATGTATTTTTGTTGTTGCAAACAAGCCATCTCATGGATCATTCGTTGACGATCGTAATATAATGGCATATAAATCGTCATAACGTCGACAATACGTGAGTGTGAGTGGACGTTGATGACGAAAACAAGCTTGCTGTATCATTCTTTCTGGCGAACGCGCACCTCATTTTATATCTAAATTGAATGTTGATAGCTGGTCGCTTTTTCAAATCAACGCCAGGTCTTTTTAGCAACACGTTTTCACAAAATGAATGTGAGCGAATATCAGATTTATTATCATCAAGCAGATTAATTATCACTAGCTTGCCGTGTATTCCCATATTCAAATGAACCTCTTGTTTCCTCATTTAGCTCTTGTAATTATAAATCCAATTACTTATTAAAACCCCCCCCCCCCCTACTTCCACCACCAAAACTTCTAATTGCTTCCCAGCTTGACATGTTGGCAAAGGCGCGAAGATTATATCTGCTCAGTTTACATAATGTTGTTCTCATTTTTGCACCGTAGTGTTTATTAAACTGTTGACCCAATTGATATTGCTTATTAGCTGTTTACCCCTTAATCGATAGCTTTTTGACACTCTAACGATGTGGTTGTCGGTCTAGAACATTCAGTAGAACGGAAATAATGACAAGCATGTGTTTATTCAAGGGTGGCACTTGGGAGGTGATTTGTGCTTTTAATTTATACGCGCATTACTCTCCATTGATGATTCGGCAAAACAATAACATGGTTCGATATAAAGATATTTGCACTCCTGTCTCAATGAGTAAGTCACTTTTATGCAGTGATCGTTATAAGAGAATGTGCTTAGCCCCTCAGCACATTACCAAAGCACAGTTGCTGCATATAAGCTATTTTGCTTTGTGGCACCTGTTGTATCACGTTATGTGTGTTTTATAGACCTGATCTAAATGTAAAGCAGGATGACGTGATAACATTTGGCCAGCGTGTCAGCAGACTATTTGCAAGAATAAAATTCCGGAATCCGTTTAGCATCAGATCGTAGTTATGTTATCATGATAATCTCATGTTAAATGCATTAAGCACGTGCCTGCCAATATAAAACAACAACTTAATTTTCGACAGACTAATTGTCCAGGGTGATTTATGTGGTTAATTAAATTGTGTTTGTTATATACCAAACGTGCATTTGCATATACTGACTTTATAAATACAGTGAAACTAGCAAAATGGTTGTCTAAACATCAATGACAATATGCGGGCGCTGACGCATGTGTGCAATAAAGTATCTATGCAGCTGTCACCTTGCATTGTGTGTACCTGAGCATCATGTGTTTTGTAACAGAGACCATTTAATCATAAATAGGGCTGATTGTAATCAGCTTCGGCCATCAGGTAGCCTGAATTTCTTAATGTAATATCCTATAGAATCGTTTAAGCGTGCATAACCTCAATTGAAGGAAGGCTGACTCAAACGACCATTGTTGTGCGTAAAATTACACTGGTTCCTGTCTTACAACAAATGGTTTTATCAACATGTCGAATGAGTTATATTGGATAGAAATAAATACAGGTAACTTTTAGGCATCGTGATCAAACGGATTATTCACGGTTAAGCGATTCTCAGTTTTGACTCACTTCTAATTGATACAGCATTAATATTGTCATCATCAGCCATCTAAACCATTTCTATTACTTTGTGCAAGCATGGTTATTCCCAAGCCGTTTTGCACACGAGTTGACCTCCGCTTGTTCCATAAACCCATTATGTTCGGCACATCTTTGCCGGCACCAGAGGATACGAGGGTTAAAATCCAAGCAAGTATCATAGATACATTGCGAGTGCTAATCCAAGATTGAAGAGCAATATACATTGATGCAATGATTACAGCTACCAAATTAATATTGCATGTTGTCTGCAGTATAGCAACAGACAGTGGCGTTTGTTGGACATTTTCCTGACAACCGAACTATAAGAAATTTGACAGTTAGAGTAACATTAAATTGTAGCAGTAAAAATTATAATCTCTGCGAAACTGTTATTTATACCGCGCTTAATTTTTTGCATTTCGACCGGATATTCCATATGTGGCTTCCTGACGATCTACCTGAGTAACATCGTTTGAGAATCCAGGGCCAGTATTTTGCCTAATCCAGCAAGTACGACATGTTTGGAATTCCAAAATGTAGAACCACGAAAATGGCCTAATATTATTAAACCACAGTACAAACATAATCAAGACAAGTCTAATTAGAGGACCAGTTACTGCCGCAGATAATATCGCCAGTACTACATACATAATCAATTACAAGCATGGCTTGCACAATGTTGAATATTGATACAATTATTAATGCATGTTAGTTGCCGCATATATATCGCATGGACTGAGCTGAAAGCATGTTACATTTAATTTGAATTTGTATATACATATACCCTTCCTGTATCAAAGCAAGTGACGACCCTAGCGATCGTACAACTGATTATTCTCCTTTAATCATTCCCTCTACTCGTTTATAGGCACAACGGCACAGCACAAACGGAATACGTTCCGAAAGAGAATACTGGACTGACAACCCTAGCGATCGTTCAATGATTATGTTCAGCATAATCAATGCGTCGACATTTGGATCCAGAATGCAGAAATATACTCGTGCCAAATAACCCCATGAAATCTTTTTCAGTTGCACAATTCTATCATTCTGCGATCAAGGCCTACCAAATGCAGATCACGAAGCCATTGTCTGGTGTCCTTCGCCGAAAAAAGGAGCATTGTCCATGGGTTTGCAGATGTTCACGACGTTTGCTGCAGGATTAGTACGGATAATTTGCAAGAAGCCATCGTGTAGGGTTGCGCCTATTCATTTTCGCAACTTTGGATGGCCGCTACATTGAAAGAAGGATATACTGACTCAAATTAACCATGCCCACAACATCTTGATAATCAAAAAGTACTCTCATTGTGCCAAGCATATATGTATTTACTGTCCTTTAATGATTCCTTTCATAGATGATCGTCCATTATTAGGTGCTAGAAAACATACGTGATAATGAATCCAGTG
This sequence comes from Urechis unicinctus, assembly GCA_034190875.2. Taxonomy (NCBI): domain Eukaryota; kingdom Metazoa; phylum Annelida; class Polychaeta; order Xenopneusta; family Urechidae; genus Urechis; species Urechis unicinctus. The sequence continues at coordinate 39,537,195 of CM067358.1, read as the reverse complement.
ACTATATGTGGCTCTTTCCAGGATAGTTAATCTTAACCCGCAAAGATGGGCAACGGTTGATAGTAACGGCGGGTCCCAGATAAATGTTTGACATGTTGCGGAATGGATTCGATGATCATTATATAAACAAAACAAAATACATGATTTGAGACGCATGACACAATAATACTATGAACCGCGTCCGCGCAACTTGCTCATAAATGTCTGTGAATAAGTTGCCGTGAAACGCAATACCAAACGTCTTTACAAAATACAAACGCGATAAAATCTGACCATGACCACGATGGATTCATCTATTTTATTCAGTGCACGTTATGTCTATGAATACCAAATATACCTCTTGTTAGAGAGCGAATTTCATTTAGCATGCCACGTTAAACAGGGGAAATCTCGCTATCAACTAAGCATGCCAATTTGTATTGTATTGGATCAGTGATCTGTAACATTTTCCGCTTTTACAATAATAATTTGATTTTTCCAATTTGTATTAACAGAAATATAGATAGCGTGGTACCTGTTGATGAACTTATGAATACATAATGAATTGATATATATGTAAAATAATGGTGGCTAAAAGTATAGGAGTCTTTGTACTTGATTGACAAGCATTGCATGATTTGTGACCACTGTACTGGTTTTCTAGATAGAGCAAAAATGGAAATGTAAGCAGCTAAACCACTAATGGACAGAATCAAACATCATCTTTTGTTACAAGAGCGATATATGCGCTATAGCTCTCGTGTTCTTACAATTTTATTCAGAAGGCTCAATGCTGATAATAACGTTTTATGGCTCTCGACAGATTATCGTCTATCAATTGCCGTGTTTAATTTACAAATAGCATTTTACGGAATGGTAAACCCTCCGCATAAAACATATTTCAATCAAGATTATCCTTCCCGAATAAAGCACACACAAATCTCGGAAACGATTGATGAAGGCAACTGTCGCTTGCGTGTACGGCGCCAACCTGGTTTTTAATATAACATCTCTGTTGATTATCGCCCGTCTTCTTGAGTGCAAATAATTTTGAATCTCAGTAAATAACATGCTAAACCTACCAATGGTATTCTTCTATGGCTCCTTGCTGGAGTTTTTACGAATATTTTCAACCAATTTGCATACTCGAACTTACAACATATGCAACATGAACCTACTACAACCTTTGATTTGCCTTTAATAGTGATTTGTAATCAATGATTCTAATGCTTTGAGAAGCCAAACTGACATTTCATCAAGTTGCCGAACATTTGGACATTGTTTAGTCTGTGAATCAACATCAGAAGTGGCAGCACCTTGTCAATCGCTATATTGCGCTCAGTATGTGTATATCAATGAGCATGACGTACAGGTGATATAATTTGTACTCAAGTCGATTGTGTATTTTTCACATCAGATCATCATGATTCGCGTGCATGACATGAATGCTATGGAGTCGTTACATTTCTAGCCACAATCCTCAACATGTAACTCTCTTATGTCTCTCAAGATAACCGGATCAAAACAAGCGCCAAATTTTGTGGCCGTCGCCGGCGTTAACAAATGCAGATTTCCTGAATACTGAACCTGCATATTACGTGCTTCAGCTCATTTCATATGAAAGAGACAAATCTGACATCGACTGTCAACCTTTTTAACCTCTCACGCGTTGTCTGCAGCGCATAGGGATTATGTTAATTACCCTTTTTGTGCGGTGGAATGAGGGAAAAGTATGCTATAGAAAATGCTTCTATCAATGGTTTTTGGTAACTGCTTAAAAAAATGTTTATGAATTTGAAACATTGATATTAATATAACCAGACAGACTGTTTCTGCCCCCCAGAGAGGCTTAAGAACAATAAGCTAACTTGGATTCAAAATATACCCAGTAATATGCATTGAGCCATCTGAATGTTGCATCCATTGCCCTTACCAATGTGAGCACAACAGCAATATGCTTCAACACCCTTGACACATTTTGTGAGTGCCCGGCAATATCAAGCAGCTGCACGCATGTGTCCTAGCAATGAATAGGAAAATCATTAACATGTATTTACTGATATGCGTACGAAATACATCCTTAATTGAACTATAATTATCTCCATTGTAGTAAGGCCTGATAAAGATCAATTACTTGCTCAGCTACAACATTACTAGGATGGACATATATACATATGTATACAATCCGACAATCAATTCGATCCATTGTGAATCATTGGATGTCGCCATCACCCAAAGTGTACTATAGAGCTACACTAAACTATCCTCACCAGACATAGATAAGTGAGGTCAGTAAGACCGCAAATATTGTACTCGGTTTCCATATCATACATAGGAAGTTGTTATGGCTGTTGCACATGCAGCACTGCCATGTTCACATCAACTGCTGCTGTACCTGAATCATTTGGTATCACACGGAGCATGTTTCTGCCCAACCTGATTATTGGATAAACCCCTCCCCCCACACACAAAACAAATGTTGTATTGAATTGACGTATTGCTTGGAGGATGCGAAGGGTTCCAATATGTATGGAATTCCGTGAGTCATGATTCCATTTACGAAGATTTACGACGATGATCACCCAGAGCTTAATAAGACGGGTGACAATGACAGAGGAGATGTTCGGTCTGTTAATGCCCTTACACTTAAAAACATGGCATTTTGGTTACAACAGTACTCAAAGCCCTTTTCCCGAAATTGCATATATAGTTGACTATATGATCATAGGCAGTTAATGATTGCAGTGACTAATTGATTGACCACTCCACATTTAAAACTAAAATGTGATCAATGATACAACGACCTTACCTTTATTTGCGACTGTTGCAACCTGTCGGTTGGCAGGCCAATTATTTCATATTCATATCCTGCTTATCGAAATGCTATCATAGATATTCCATGGCATTGTCTCCGTTCTGTTATTTATCGTTTCAGTAACTTACAGGTTGTACTCAAATATGATGGGTTAACAGGTTGAACAGAAGCCAGCTGGGCCAAAACTAAGGTTTCTAGCGGCAAGCATTTTTCATTATTTGAACAAATTATGCCTTACATAAAATCTCATGATCTAGTTTACCGCATTGGACTGAAGAATTGAAACCTGTGACAATATTATATCCATCATGTTTTCAGTGCGTTAATGAGACACGACGTTGTAAAGCTTGATTAAGTATTAGATTGGTTAGAGCTGCGGCTCGAAATCCAGTGTGGACAGCTTTCGTTTATTCTGTAGCAAAACACATGCACAGCACGCCACTTGCTATGCACAATATCGGTAGCTGATGCTTAATGGAGTCGAATATTTAGGGTTTTATTTATCGTAGGATTTTACCCTAAAGACAATGTACCCGGAAAAAATATATATTTTGACGCAAGGTATGACTTGAGTATATTTTGAAAAATGTCCCAAAGAACCTTCTCGTGATTGACATTCCATCGCGATCGGCATATAATTTCCATATGGTCGCTATACTGTGCTACTCACAGGCTCGTACTGGTCGAATAAGCACTCATGGCTAAGGTAGTATCAAGCTATTAACTGAGTGGGTGTGCATGATCTCGTCCTGCTGCTGAGAGTCGAATCATTTTCGATTAACTTAAATACCTACATGTTATGGTAAAGCCCATAATCCTACAAAGCAGCGCCAGGTTAGTGCTCGCTATAGGCAGCGTTTAGAAACATTATGTGCGCGTTAAGAACAGAAATAATAACAGCACAAATGTTTACTGAGCTTATCTGAATTTAAATGGACGCAAGCTAATACAAACAACATTAAAGCATTATGCATAATAGCTATAATCACTAATGGCAATATATATGCTAATAGTAAAGGTAGTTAGGTCCATATACGAGTACGTACAAAATTACGGCGGCAGATATGACACGAGGATATTAATAAGGCATAATGCTGCCACCCAAGTAATGAGCTCCACTGCGCAGGATCATAGGCTCGATACAAAGCAAATGGCAATATAGACAGCCCACATTACGGGAATAGTGTGCATAACATGGCGAAGTGATAACCTAGCATATTCTGTTGATTATTCACTTCACAACTAAATGAATGGCAATTACAGACATGAATATGGAATGGTCCCTTGTCAGCTATTACAATATTAGTCAGCATTAGTTACTCTCGCTACTCTTTTCTTGTCACAAGGAGTTAATGTGTTCGGAGGTTGTTCGTGGTCCGTGGCCTAGATGCTGTAATCACATAAGGGAGAAAAGTACTATGATTCCGCCACACAAGCAAGTACATTTTGTCCCACGTTCATGTAGTTGACGAATCCATTTTCTGGTTAGACAATGCAATAAATGGATCGTTTTATTGGAACGAGCAATCCCTTGCGCACACTTCAAATAACAATCTGGATGGTTTAGGAACATGTAGGAACTTATCAGATATTGCTTTCAGTTATGAAATTATAATCATAATATATTTGTTTATCTACCTAAGCGCGAACTGTTTCAAGAAACCAATGAATGTGTGCTAAATCGTCTGTGCTAAATACTCCTTTGTTGACTCTCGTACGTTAATCCAAGGTTGTAGCTGCTCTTTATGGCATATTGTTGGATGTTGTAATAAATGGATAACCTTTACCCAAACGAATATGCTTTTCCTAACAAGCCTGCACCTAAATCCTTTATAATGTTGTTGTAAACGTTGAAAATAATAAAACTGTTCTCCCAAAGAGTTGTAAATTTTGAAGAGATGATTGCAGCCTGAGAGATGCGGTTGTATGGCATCATCCTTACTTTACCCTCAACCGCAACATAAGATAAATGCGCATACGCAACGACTTTTGATCAAAACAAATACAATATTTCTTTTGTGGACAGTTGACATTTTCAGATATTTACTCACAAAATATCTCTCGTCATTGCATCTTGCATCACTATTGCTACTTGCATCACTATTGCGTATTATGAAATAGGTATTAAATGTAGAATACTGCCTTTAAGTAGGGACATTCTTAATTTTTTTTAAAAACTCGCAAGCGGTAAAGAATCTATCGTAAGAACTGATTATGCATAATATTGTTCGTTCAACAGAAGTGCAGCATTAACGCGCGCTCCTGGTACATTCCGAAGCTTATAAGACGATTTCTAGACGTTCAGAATGCTAGAGATAACCTGTGGTTTTTCTTCATATTGATTTAGTTTGCATTGTAGGCTGAGTTTTCGCCATGAGAGCATTTTGACTTCGATCATTCGGATATCACCAATACCAGCCTAATTTTAATCTATTGTGTTACTCCTAAAGTACATGATATCTATAATTGACCACATTAACCATCTACTGATTCACTATAAGCGTGTCAGTTTTATGACAGCCAGAGGAATAGAATAAAATGCCAGAATCAATTTTAGAGACTTGATTAAGAGCCATAATCTGTTTTCTTACGTTATCTCGTTGTGTCAATACCACTTCGGGTTTAAATACAGTAGATAAACATCTCCCTTTGACGAATAACATAGGGTTATCGCCGACAGGGTGGTCGGCATTGTTGTTTCTAATACTGTTGGTGGACAATTACACCGAATCTTACCTGTCAACTCGACCTTGCATGTTGGAAATGTTTAATCGGCCAAGTATTAGAATCGTGATCATTTGGATCACAGTTCATTTATCATCTGAAGGATCAGTCATATTGTACATTGCTTTTAGAATAAAATTGATTCCAAACTCATGAACCTTGTATAGTTATGCACGAAATAAAGACAAGAAAAGCTTATTAACTGTTCTTAAAGTGCCTATCGCCAGATTACGGAAGTATAACCTATTCTGTCTATGTGTCAATTGTCAAAGTGCACGCTTTCGGATCGAAATTCGACTTTAAAGATGAATTCGGCGTGTCGAGCCGACAAGCTCATGATTCATCGCCACCGCGTGACGTCAGGTCCGGGATTGTTTTTGTTGCGAGGCGCAATCTGCACTACGATTAGCGAGAAATGGCTGCTTGAAATTTCGTTATTTCATCGCTTCCTGATAGCGACAAAGAGACATGGTATGGCACAGGTCATTCGCAAACTATCGTTGCTTCGGCAGAGCAAGTTTTGCCTTACAGATTGCCGAACCAGCAATGAGCGAATCCGACGTCTCCGAGGAGGAGAAAACAGACACGGGCGATGTATCTGCTGCGTCTGGGTCTCACGCGGGTCACCCTGCCGAAGACATAGGGCGGCTACAGAACAATGCTTGGTAAGCTATGTCTGATCGTACTTGTGCACCAGTTCATTGTATATGTGTTGGCGTGTAACAAAGTTAATCCATAAATTTCCCCAACAAAATATGTAACCTCTTTTCCTAAATGTATACACCAGAGCTTTGCTGCAAATAATTCTTCCATATCAGACAGCAGACACCACATGAGATACCACAATTTTTTTATCGAATCAAAGGTTTATCGTTTACAAAGATGTACCATGTTAATGTAAATGCTCCTCCACACGAATTGCAAACAAACTATTTCGGACTAGCTGCTGTTAATAAATAGAGATCTTCTTTTTATTTAAAGTAGGCCTTATCAAAGGCTAATTACAATATTTTTAAAGTTGATGTAGATTGATTCTGAGGTAGAATATATATAGGAGAGCAAGTACCACAGCTTTTTTCTCATAGGATTGTCCGTTAGCCTATAAAATGAATGACTTTAGGAAGTGAAGTATATGGGATATTTTAGGAAGTGAAGCTAGAACATTTTGGTATGTCATCCTTTTATATTAATATCATACATCGTGGTCAGCATGTACAATCAGAGGTGGAAGTTTCTATGAATTCCTTGAGTCATGAAGCCATAGATTAACATATTTGCATATCCCAGCATCCAATATGTCATCCTTTACCCTACATACATTAATATTCAGACCAGCACATTACATCATGTTGTACAGGTGTTTTTACTGTCAACCAATGCCAGCAGTCATTATTTATGATTTCATGTGAATGACAAACAAATATAGTTATTTTACTGACTTTGTGCTGTGTGGCGATAAAAGATAAGAGTTCCGTTACCAACCTGCGCTGTTACAACAACACGAGATAACTTCCCAGCACCAGACTATCAAATATTCCCCTAACCTCCACTTACCTAGGACTTGTCTCGATTCATACGGAACCTAATCTGGTGTGCCTCAATGGCTTGTCGTAGATCTGGTCTCACCGCATCTGCACATATTGGAGGTCGTGCTTGTGTCTTGGGCAGGGTTGGCTCATAGCAAACTAGCAATAACTCAGCCATCAGGCACTCGACATACTCTGAAACATAACTGGAATGAAGTCACAGCTTCCACACCAAACTGTCGCTTATTACCTTAAATCTCCATGGTTATTGAATTTGTTGTTGTTAACATTTTATATTTCTGTAAAAATATTCACCAAATGTTGCCTTTGTTGCTACTTTAGTGACAACATGCCCCTGCTTAAACTTGGGGTATCTTAGCATGAAGACTGGATTCCCAGCTTCTGTTGTCGCCGGTTCTCTTCCCCCATTTTCATTGTACTGGAAGGCAGCCAGTCTCAATTTGTGATACAATGAACCAAATATACTTGACCTACATATATTTGGCATATCAGCACGTATGAACAAATTCAATGACTCGCAAATATGGATGCGCAGAATCGTCATCAGTGCCAGGAATTGGTTCAGGTTCAGCTTTCTGAAAGGCGCCATTTGAACATCCAGTGACATTTTTTAGCCATATCTGCTTCCAAAATCTGTATACCAAATAAGTAACTAATCATTTGGGATATAATGTATGCAAAAAACCAAAAAACGCATAGTGTCTATTCAACATTACGTGCATGATAGTTGTTCAGTGGCTACACCCACTCCTTGCCTTCATGGAATGCATCAGCTAAATCAATCTTCAGAATAATCACATTTATATAGATCCATGAATTTGTTGCATGGTCAAAATGTATTTTACCCTCTTAACAAGATAATAGACTATTGATTCAATACTAATGCAACAAGAAAGTCATCGAGTCTCACCCGCTGCTTCTCTCGCTTGATAAAGGCAGGTCTGCTTCTCTTGGGTTGGGGTGGGAGGGGTTTACTAGCCGTTCTTGCTTGTGTTGTATGGTTTAATCCGTTTATTTTTAAACTCCACATCATGGTTCACTTGCCTCATCAGCCTTTCTTGCTTGCTTGACAGCAGAGCCGTCGCAAACGGAGTAGGCACAGCATCTTGCTTCAAAACCAGTTTACATCGTGGTATCCGACTAAGCTCTTCTCTAAGTTTCGGTGCCTGCTAAAAACATTCCTCGGTGAAATGAACTGAGCACACAAACGAGTTTTTTGCCCGGGCCCGGCCATTTGTCTCGTGATCGTAGGACTTGGCCAATCCATTGGGTTTTTTTTCAAAACGTACTTACCAGGAAACCTGAACAAGCTCACGCCGTCCTGACTGGTACGCAAGCAGCCCCAAACACAACAATGATAAACCATCGTGTTATGGCGGTCACAAGATGGCTGAAAACGATCCAAAATCTCTAAAACGAGAGACGAACTCCGACAATGTAAACCACGGGAAACTCCCTGGGTCTCTGAGAACGGCCTTCCTTACCTGACGTCACACGCATGGTTGACTTAGATAATGGCTGCAGCAGCGTTTTGTCGGGCGTGCTAGTTTGAACATACATTTTAGGCCTTAACTGATCAGATGCGACGGTTATTGGACTGGTTTGAGTTTGTTGATCACATTATGAATTGATTTCAGCCAAGTACCTATAACCGTGCGATATGCACTTTAAGGCTAAAGGAATGGTGGAAGCACGGGCTTACACTGATATAATGAATGCTTTTGCGTCTGGGTGTCTGCTGCCCGTACATGGATATCCATCGTATTTGCTGAATGCATGAAAGCATCTTTATCACAGCGTGATTGGCCCGTTATCATTAACTAATATAAGCGGCTGCATTATGACGAGTGGAGGCAAGGACACATTAGCCAAGTTGCTATCTGACCGCCTGGCGGGCATACACATCTTTGTGATTAATAACACTAAGGGGCCTTGTGGTTATTTTGATTCCCTACCGCCCAATGCAATGTTCAATATGTGAACACCAAACGATTTTACCTGTCGTAAAAGCGAGCAAGAGTTCATTCCTCCGACAAATCAATTGGTATTTAAATCTCCATACAGCAAAAAATGTCGTTGTATTTTCCAACTTCGTTGATGCAGTTGAGCCGAAAAGTGCTAAGAAGCCTATTAAGAAAGGAGCAAAGGCAGAGATAATGGCCCATCTTTGTCAGTTCGTGTAATCGCAATCTAAAAGAGAAAGCCGCTTTACAGACTCATATGCTAAATCATACGAAATGTGCTACACAACATCGCAACTAAGCGAGTGTACTTAAGCACTATGTGGTTTACCTAATCTTAAATAACTACACAGAACTAAAACCCCCGGTCCCCTTCAACGATGCTGCTATGTATTGATCGAAATTAACAGTGTTCCCCAGATTTTCAAGATTACTGGACAATGTTGAAAATGCCGAATAGTATATTCCAATGGCCATTCCCTTAAACTTGTGCGGTCGTTTGGGTTTGGGTGCCACCAGTTCAAGCAGGGGTATCATATTGAGTGAATGGATGGTGTTCTTTTTCTCCACGATGAATACGATCACAATAATTTATAAATTAAGTCTCATTGGGAATATTTTTCCTTCAAGGATAACCAGTAAATATACAAGGATACTTTAGTTAGTGCTTTTAGTTGCCCGTCTGGTCTCACTTAACTCTTTCGTGGCTTAATTATACCTGAGTGACATGCGTGCATTATAACTCGCAGAATTGTAGTTAGTAGATGTCCTGGGTCCGTTTCCTTGTAGACAAAGCGGCTCAATGTAATACATGCACATGCTCAAAATATGTCAAATGAGGAGGTTTTTAACACTGTTTCTTAGTATCAAAATACTGTTGCATACTTCGCCAGATTCCCTCATAGCATGGACGGGATCAAATGGACGGGATCAAAAATAGGCAGCTAGTCATACGTACTGTGAATTGCAAACCAATATTTATTTATGAATCCATGTGCGTGTCACTGACATTATGCAAGCTTATAGCATCTACCACTTCAGCTTGTAAAATTATACTAAAATCTAGTATTATAATGCACTTGTTTCCCATAAAAGAAGTGACATTTGGTTGCAAAATAACCGGCCAATAATGGCGCTGTTTGGAGCTTAAACTGGAAATCTAAAACATTGCCATTTGGCAATAAATGCCGCTCTTATATTAAGGAAATCGGCGCTGAATGTAGCCCATTTGACAGCCATCACGATAGTCGATGTTTGTCAAACGTAATTTCCTCACCTACCAACTTGGAACAGAGATAGCGACAGTGAAGATAAGTATGCAATATAGTTAACGTTTATGTCTCCACTAAAGGAAACTGATTCTTCCGTAGCGCCATCAAAGAGCAACAAATACTTCAAACGTTAAGCCTTCGGAAGCAGTCCTGATTGAAAAGTAGTCTACATGCGCTTGAAAGGTTTACCGTGGAATGAATATGGCCGCTGCCACTTGTGATGTTAAACTATTTTCGTTAACTGGTAGATGAAGGTGCGCATGCGTAGTAAATAACACTTAGTGATTCTTTTACTGAGCATTATTCGCTGAAATCATAACTGCTCACATGCAGAAGTAACCAAACATACCAATATGAATAAGTAAGCTTGGCCCATTGTCCTTTACAACAAATACCCGCTACCCGTTAAGTATAACCACCATTGCTTTCATTAGCGAATAACAGATGCATGACGACAATCTGGCGACTTGCAAGGTTAACTCTTCCATACGCTTGCGCCTGGGATGTATTCATAAGCAATAGTAAACCTCCATCTATGCTATTTTTTGAAAAACGATGACGCATTACTCGGCCAGACATAACCAAATATAAAACGCGTTGATTCTATATATAGATATGACGGCGCGAAGAAACATTTCATGATCAAAATTAGTAAATCGACGTAAACACTTGTAGCGCCATGTCAATGCATAGTGCAAGGTTCAAGTATTAAACCCGTATTTTTACTTTGCTTGGATTCAACTGTTCTTTACTGAATAGCGTTTGAATCCTGTACACATCACTTGAACACGCGTTTTTTTTTCATTACATCTCACCTGAACATGTCAATAGCTATTAGAGACCTACTCGAGGTAACTGAGGAGGTGGTAGAGATGGCCGTTCGCTGCAGTGTGACGAACGGGTAGCAGGGTTCCCTCAACACCGAGGTTCCCTTACCATCTGGTTAGTTCACGCGTGTTTCCGTCGGCGGTGCAGGTTTCGTTATGATGTTCGTGATTGTGTATTGAAGAAAAATGCAAACTCACTTGAGAGGCCAGCAATATCTGATAGAGTGTATGCCATGCACCTGCGACGCATCAACGCAAGTAAACCCTTCGATGAACAAAGTTACGTTCCGATCTTCACATTCAAAGTAAGTTTTACAACTGCTACGATGATCTTCAATGATTACTGGCCGAACCATAGCGCGGCTCTTGGTGAATCGCTATTACAACAATGATAACTGATTACCCTTCCGCTGGTAAAATAATGCATTACGTCATCTAGTCGCATGAAAGTAAAAGATTCGATTTGCGCTGTGCGTGACAGCAATTTACACAATTTGTCTGACTGCTAAATCGATATGTACCATTTTATAAGCGATTGAAATACTTACGAAAGTTGGCTACATTGCAAAACGAAATTCACCGTAACGCCCATCGAAAAAAAGGAATATTTCGCAAGAAGATGTCATTATATAACTTTGTTAGTGGTTCCAGAAAATGAAAAGTTTTTTTCAGATCGGACAATAATTGGTTTGGTAATTACGAATTGAAATAATTTTACCGATTTTTGCTACAAGAAATGTTCAACATGTTAGAATTTAAATAACAATGCATTAGTAATAATTACATATATTTAGAAAAAGTTCGCAATCGAATACAAATTACAGAATTTGTAAACATTTTTATTAACGAAGCATTAAACACGGCAAAATTGGAAGTTATTCTCCCATACGGCCATTGACGATGGATAAACGACGCGATAACAGATTTCAGTCACGTTTAATCTTTGATTCATTTGAAACCGGAAGTGAGGCAACTGATGTCAATAAAATTTGCGGATTAGATTTGCGCTGCTAATGGAAACAACTGAGGTAATTTGTATGACTATCGAACTGATATTTAGTATTTGATTAGCCATCCAACATTTGACGATAATTGACTAAGTAAAATTTGTTTTTTCAACTCAACACACTTTGAAAACGACCAATATTTTGATAGCATATGTCAATTATCAAAGTATGGTGATAAAATCAGCTTTCAGAAAATGTTAGTTATTTTTAAGATCGCACGATAATTAGTTGATAAATTGCGGAAAAAAATAATAGTTTTGGACCACCACAATTTTTTGACCAGCTAGAATTTTTACAACGATGAATTATAACATTTACAAATATTTGAAATTAGTTTACAATTACGTTACACGTTCAGAATATGTAAACTGTTTCCAAATCTAATCCAAATGCATGGAGAAATCAAGCATTGAACTTGAAAAATTTGATGCTTTCGCAACCAGAAATGCTGTCATCAACAACCATAGAATTTTACGATGTAACTAACCATGTCACTGACAACCTTCGTCATAATATTTGTTGCAATGGAACGGTTAATATTTGTTTTAAAGGCAATTGGATTTCTTGGGTTAATTTTTTTTAAATTTGTTGGACTGAAACTACGATTTTTCGATGCGATATCTACAAAAACAGTTGGCAATTGGATTGAGTTAAACAATAGTGTAAATTTTGTGTAGATAAAACAATAATCAACGGAGCTAGATATTGTGCAATCGACATCAGTCATTTGCTCTCGCACATTGTTCTAAAACGGCGCATTGCTTTTACGTATATCTATAACTCAACGAATGGCTTCGTCAAATATAAGATATTCCTTAGCAACCGTGATTGATTGATGCAAGTGTATGGAACACCTGAGGGTCCATTAATCGTAAATGCCAAGCAAACGATAATGAAGCTCACATTCTGGACAGCATGGAAATAACATAGAAGAAACACAATTCGTCCTTAAATTGATAACCTGCATGGATGCAATTGCATCCATTTTAGAATTAATGAAATAGTTTAAGTTGCCTCAAATCACGTGATTAACGGTCAAAGCCTAGTCTACAGGCTCAGAGCACAATGTTTCTCTTGGCGGATCCCTGTGATTCGCAAGGAAGCGAATGGAAAACGTTGGCAAAATTACAACTCAATTTAAAGTACAAGTATTGGCTAAAATATGAATGTTCTTGATCAGATAGATCAATAATTCGGAGGATTTTTTTTCGATCCGATGCGTGGTAAACAAGTTATATGCATAAACAAACAACCCATCCCGGAACTTCCTGACCACACGCCAAAGATAAACGAGGGTGCTGTGACGTCATATGTCACGAGAAGATGTTGCCACGGTTGCCGTTTCTATTCGCGAACTAGCTGTCGTACTAATTTATCGCTATTTACAGACACTCATAAGCGTTTTTGTATCCATCGTTTCGTGAGAATCTGTAAGCATACTCATCCTTACATTTCCCATAAGAAAGTCGAATTAGAATTCATTAGCTATGTTTGTGTACTGATTTGGAAGCAGAATTTGCACTTGCCCGTTGACAAAATTGACATGGCCGGAAGCGATCAGATGATTTGTCTCGTCAGACTGCCATATGTAGATTTAAGCTGGCCTGACAGTAGCTTGCACTTGGCCCAAACTATCATCGGGCGATACCCTGTGCTCAGTCATATAACTTTACCCTTCTAGTCTGTATCATCATGGTGCGAATATGTGAGGCCCAGTACTGCAATAATTCGCATCTAGGGCCTCCAACGAAGCATGTCATTTCTTTTGGATGTCCAATGACTCCAGTAGGACTGCATCATCACCGACAGGCACAAGAGTATCAATAATAACATTCGTGATGACCAAGGAACCAGTAACACTTGCTGATATGACTACCCTGACAAGGAGTTGGCTGAGAGGTAGCATATGCAGAGGTTTCTTCTTTTTAGATCAGTCATGTATTAAGGTATCTAAAGGTGATGATGAATGATGGTAGTGGTGGTAATGGTGATGTGTAGGGCAGGGGTGGCGATGGAGTGGATAGTGGTGGCAGAAGCATTATATTGGTGGCTGGTCGATTGATATTTGCATTTTGACAAGTAATATCTAAGCTCTGTTTATTTTTCAGCTTTGCCTTCAGCTAAGTCAAGCTTGTAACATTTAATTTTACCTGTATCTTAACAAGGACATGACTATTCCTTATCATCATACTGACAAAATAAATGACGAATATTGGGGTTGAAATTCACTTTCAACATCAAAAGTCATTTCAAACTGGTGGTGTATGCTGACGAACAGACATGTAAACGAACAAGGAAATGACTGCGCTATCCCGGCTGGACGGTGACATATGACGTCACAAACTCAGGAGCCAATGGCCGTTGTTTTGCGCGCATATGCCAAATCGGTCCGAAAAATCGAGGGAAATATTGATACAAAACCTACAAAATGACATCTACAGACGAAAATATTGTCGGAAACGTCTTTCACAGAGTGAGATACACCTACTATAACATTGATTAGGGATTCAAAAAAGGCGTTACTTGCACTTTAAGTACCTACAGTTATGAATGGCCTTCTCAATCGCGGAATGTTTCAATATGAAATATTTTCTGCGTCAAAGCAAACTCAGTTTTATTGGTCGCTATAGCTCTTATATTCGTTAATTAACTGCCAAATACACCATGACTGCCAACTATCACTGCTAGACTGCCTTAACAAGGCGTTAATGCACCATAGTTTGCCCTAGCCTCGTCACTTCATCATGATACAATAGCCAAGATTTTTTGTACTGATCTAGTTCTGCTCAGTCCGTAAAACCAGAATTAGATTTGATCGTATAAGAGGTAATGCAACCCAACTCTTTTCCTGCAAGGAATAAATATTCAATTTTATTGCTTACAACTATTAATTATGCAATCATTATTTGTATCTTCTCATTGAATCCAATTATTTTTGCGTTTCGGTGCCATATTAGCTCCATGTACTTTCAAAACGTCAGATCATGGGTTACATAAAAGATCTTAGAGCATATTTACACATAAATTGAACATTGACTGGTTAGTTTTTGTGAAGGGAGCATTGCAATCTTGGTCCCATTTTGATTCTGTGAGATAGCTTAGCTAAAAAGGAAGACAAATACTAAGCAGGATGTAAATGTGTTACAGATTGCTTCCACATGTGTACACGTTATATTAACATCTGTCCTATTCAAATGCGGAAAGAACAATGGTTACATGACCACCTAGAACTTAAATCATTACTCTAAGTGAAATTAATGCTGTTCGCATTAACGCAAAACACTGATAGGATGATATATTGAGAACACATCTGTCACCTTAAAGGAAGCATTGTGCTAAAAATGTTTTTTTTGTAAATTCTGTTTTATGCTAAATATCACACTCTTGAAAAACGCGAATAGACGATTATGTGGATACAATTATGTGCTACGGACCATCATGTACCAGAATACGTTCTATTATGACTAGACCGGTCATTTGGATGGTTAATAGGTTATTAGATACGCTAAGAGATTCAAATTGAACCAATATGCTACGTCACAATAACAATATTGTATTTGATAAAATCAATTAACTAAATGCAAGCTCAACAACCAGTCGCGTCTGATATCCGGGAAAAGCGCTTATCCCTCGCACAATGCCACCACGATAAAGCTGGCTGCATTACATATGACCTCATGACCTTGAGTGCATTTGTATTTGAAGTTTATATGTTACTGCCCCTGCAAATTGAAAAAGAGTGACAGCAAGCTTCAGCATGGTGAACTATAGAGCTGGTACCTGTATTCAGGATTGCGTCTCTTGTCTGGTGAATAGATACAAACCCTGTCGCCTAATTCCATATGTAACAAAACACCTATATTCGTTAAACTTACTCTTATTCGTTTTGCTCGCATATACTGTCTGATATCATTCAATGGTTACGTTATTTAGCAAAGGTACAAATGACATTACTGTATAACGGCAGCCATGATAGATATAACATTTCACTAGATTACCAATAAAGAGACACATCTTTGACTCCAAGGCTCAATCTACTCTGTACAGCTCATAAGGTACCACAAAACATGGTAGCTTTCGATGAACTCGTATATACGAACGCCTTACCATTCAGCTCAAACGTTTTATTGATGGGCAGTGCAGTTATATTTGTATACAACAATAGATCAGAGGCAAGCTTAAAACTATTTTATAGGAACAGCAGTCCAGCAAAAAGCCACGCAGATATTCCCTTAGTACACTTCAGCCATTACACATTATAGCAGAAGTGAACTTACAACACACACATTTACCTCCTTTTGTGTGTTTGCTGGTCACCTTCTAGAGTAACAATAAGCTGGTGCGAAGGCCCGATTGGACCATGTTCCAGGAGACCATTATTGTGCTCACAAGCTGAAAAACATCAATGTAGCTAGCAACGACATTAGGAAATATTACGTATAGAATAATACTTTTAAAGTGCTGCGTCAGTTACACATATATAAACGACCTGCCAATCACTCCATTTATGACGGATCCAGCCGTACAGCACTTGTTGGTTACGCAATGAACATATCACGATAAGAATTGCATTCAGTTCAGTCTTTTGTCAACCATGTTGACCACGTACTTGATATGATAAGGGTTCTGGATATTAGCAAAGCCAAGTTAAGTTGCGCTTGATGCAAGCGAGCGCAGGTTGTTCTCTTAGAAAACATAGATTGCGATGTTAATGAGACAATGCATCTCATGGTTCGAAGGAAATTATCGAGGCTGTCTCATATTAGTGCGCTGTCAGAAAATCCGGATAGAACGGCGCGTAATCAGTTTTATATTATATATATATATATATATATATATATATATATATATATATATATATATATATATATATATATATATATATATATATATATATATATATATATATATATATATATATATATATATATATATGAATTTTGCAATCAGACATTGCCAAGTACGTCGCATTCCATATGTTAACCCTCCAATTTACAAGCCTCACTAACAGTTGATAAATACTACGAATATCGATATCCAAAAGAGACAAGATTGTTAAGCTGCGTGGAAAGAGCTTGTTGCTTCACCTCTCACGTTCTAGGCCTTATCTCAAGAATTAATTCCCAGAAAATAAGGGCATAATAACTATTTTGAATTCTGTAACTGCCTTCATGATATTCATAACAGTGTGCAATGCACTAGCGACACGGACCGCTATTGCAGCTGTTTGGATGGAACCTCGAAGCTTATATTATATACAACGCTTCTAGTTAATTAAAGCAATCATTTATGCATCACGATTCTGCGGCGCACAGTAAAATATATTTGATATTACAAGTATCTGAAACATATGCCCAACAAATTTACTACGGCACCAGATAAGTATGTTTATTTCGGAACGGTTTTAAGGTCAATAATATTTGCACAATGGGTATGTTGAACCGTAGAAATAGCAAAGAGTAAAGTTGGCGGGTCAACACAACAATTCCGAGAGGTTGAAAAGCTCATCAGTAACTATGTACCATACTGAAACGCTCTTAATATACATATATATGCATATATATATATATATATATATATATATATATATATATATATATATATATATATATATATATATATATATATGCATATATATATGCATATATATATATAGAGAGATATAAATATATATGTATATGTATATATTTATATATATATATATATATATATATATATATATATATATCTATATATATATATATTTGTATATATATATAGATATATAATATATATATATATATAAATATATATATATATATTATATATATATATATATATATATATATATATATATATATATATATATATATATAAATAAACATATATATGCATACATATATATATATGCATATATACATACCTATATATATATATATATATATATATATATAGATATGTATAAACATATATATATATATTGTCATCTTACAACTGCACGCTGTGTCGGCGTCGTGTTTACACCCATTAACATATGCTCAATAAACTAACCGCTAATAGCTCTTCCTAATGTCAGAGCAAATTTGACGATAAACCCGGAGCTTAAATGTATCGCTGAATGATATAAAACGGCTCCCGTTATTGCTCTATTAGATCAACGAAGAAGTGCCTCGAGAGCCTTGACCGTGGCCACCCAAGGCCTCTCATTTGTCCCCTTCAATCTATAGCGACCTTCCAAGTAGACAGCTGAATTAGGTATATTTGTGCGGAAACTTGATCTAAATTATTGACTCGGATAACAGAAATTTACACGGTAATTGAGAGTAGCAGCTTTGTAGATTATATATTCACATTCCGACAGTATATTTCCGCTTGTCTTTATATTCATAATAATGTAATAATTTTACCTTGTGTACTTGCCGTTTATTCTGAAAACAGCTGAATGACCCAGGGGTTTGTGAATTACATTTGCTTTAATTAACTCTTTCGGTATTCTAGGTTTTCAATAACAGGCAATCGTTGGGATGCAGCAACAATCACCAATTCATAAAATGTATCATGTTTAAGCCGATAACTTATAAATGAAAACACATTCTACTCTATGAAAACATTGGCAGGGTCAGCAATAATAATTCATCAATTCTTGATTGCAGATATAGCTAACGCTACCCTAGATCCGATTTTATGCGAATTGGATACGGTCAAAGGACCAACAGTCGCGTGGGCTTATTGCCGGCGTCATTTTAGGACGCATGGTTAACGCATATGTATATAATCTGCACAACATAATACTATTGCAGACCCAGTACAATGTAACGAATTGATTTGGCTATTTCCGGAACATTACTTATCGAGTTCAAAATTCCGGCTCCTAAAAAAGTTGGGCAGCGCTATTATGGTTTTAATTGAACACGAATATGCTATTTGGCGTTGATCTGCGTCAGACCTATAATGTTGTGTCGAATATAGCCAATACATACGTAATTAGAATACATTGAAACCCGATACTAATAATAATGACAATATCAATTGGACGCGTCTAAATCTGAAATCTGAAACTGTTTACGAATTGTCCATGGTCGGGCCATGCGTATT
>CM067358.1:39502990-39512990 GCA_034190875.2 Urechis unicinctus | reverse complement strand
GGGGCCACCACCAACATAGCACTATTTAAAATCGCTAACGTAGCATGGAAATGGCAATTGGGGTAAACAAAACATTAGTAAAGGCTACTTTGGCCGTCGATAATAGATTAACATTCTCTTAAATAACAGATAGACATGGCCGTTGTGTCAATTCAATTTCACCACGGCGTATGAAGCTGATGATGTAGGATGTTATTGGTCACACAAGGGAGTGAGAGTATTTTTTTTCAAAACATTAGTAGAAGGTTTCCCAATCTCTATGCAGACATTGAATATGATTAGGGCCCGACTCTGTTAATGTAATGGCTGCTTAGAGAGCTTTAATGATGGGTAACCAAGAAATGGAACACACGAACTGAGAAGTAGCAGGAGTTACCCGTCGGCGTAGGTTCTATAGTTTCAGTGTAATAGATAGAGAGGGATAGTGGACTAGCGTGCGCATGTCATATCTAGCTTAAAGTATCCAACAAATTCAAGCAAAAGAAACGTTCTGCTGCTTGTTTATTTCGTGTTAAGCATAGCGTTTAATGGTATCACAAAAAGTCCATAAACGGAGCCAACATAATCCGAAATTCACTAAAGATCAATGACACAAACGACCTCTTTTTTGGTGAAATCTTCTATAAGAATGGTGATTTGTTAGCGAGCTAAATGAAATACGACTCCGCCGCTTTATACTGCTGTGTTCCTTCACCGTAATCAAACGATTTACTTTTAAGTAAGAATGGTATGGCGATTAAGCACCGAAGGCCTTAACATCAGTTCCGACGTTAGGGAAATAGGTGCATTACGAGGTGGGAGTAGTGTAAATGAACGATCGAGCATACAATACCTTAACCCAATTTATGCATATTACGGCAGGTTTGCTGGGGATATGTTACCAAGCAAGCGCCATGAATCTCCGTTGCATGCGGTGTAAATTCGCCTCTGTAGCATTAGAGTGCCGATGACATGCCTCGAGAGGAGTAATAAATGATTCGTCTTGGCTAGCCTGCAAATTAAAGAGACGCCCAAATTACGCATTTAAATAGGTGAACAAGCCTCACAGCGTTTAAATGATTCTGGTGCACATGTGCCTGTGTGTCTAGACATGTATAAAGCGTCATATGACACATTTCCAGCAAACCGGGACAAATTCATGTCTGCACATGTTTAACGTTAATGCACGGCTAGGACATTCACGGCTGCTAACTACATAGTGGCAAGCCATTACACCTCTGACAGTAGAGGAGATAATAGTTTGGTTGCAGCGGATATTGGATGGGCTAACGTTAATAACGCTGGGGTAGCGAAGATTAGGGTTGCCTTAAGGTTGGCATCTTGGAATACAGTATTCACCTCCTTGTAATCGTACTTCACAGCATTTATGCTTTTCGGAATGGGCAACACCGAGGGAGCTGGTCACACAGTTTATAAGAATTCGTCGTATACTTTCAGTCTGCGGTGTCTCTTTTCCACTAACAGCCCATTTTGTTCTAGAAGTTAAGCTATTGACACGGCCCAGGCGTTGCGCTTTCGGTCACATACAACATTATTTAAGGTACCATTTGCATAAGAGGGAGCAGCTATTACCTCCGTTGACGGGATGCCATGATTACTATTATACAGCGTCATCATGTAGCATTAGCATCAGCGGGCGGCTACATATTTTAAACTGACGACGATATAGTAAACACTCTCACTGCTCGATATCACCAGCACAATTTCGAGTAAGATGAACAAATGTTATATATTAGAAATAATGCGGACTGAATTTGAGATTGTGATGATTATGATTTAACTAATAGATCTGTTTTGTAAGCTGTGGATGAATATGATAATGATAATGATGATGATGATGATGATGATGATGATGATGATGATGATGATGATGATGATAATGATGAACTATTCAGTCACGATGATCAAGGTCGTGATGTGCGCACGAGAGGAAGGGCATTTTCGCTGAGTGCTGCATGTAAGAGTATGGATGCAGGATTGACAGGATCAAATATTTGATGAGATATAACTACTCTCCATCACATAATTTAACATGCGGATCCAATTTAGTCACAGAGGAAGTTTGATCGGTGTGAAAATGTGTCATTGATCACACCGATAATTACCTGATCAGTTGAATGCCTAGTTGGTCTACATCATGCGTACGGCTTTGCATTTAACTGAGAACAGCCGTATTAGCATACGTGGCCATTTTTGCTTTGCTTCAAATGGTCGAGGTCCTTCTGAATATGTTTGTACATTGGTATTGCTTTCTCTTGTAGACTCCTTGTGCGTTAACCGAAAAGCCGGAAAATACAAACAATGCTGCAAGATCGGGATAGTTCGGACATAAACGGGCTAGTGCGTCATAATATGTGCGTAGGAGAATGCCTGAACTGAGATTCTATCTGAAGTTGTGTCATTTTCTCAAACCGTTCTTGTGAATGTCATATACAGTACCGAATGTACCCTTTGGGTAATATAAAGGGTACGATGAATATTGACAGAGTAAGCTTGCAGACGTTTTAATTGTTATGATAGTGTTCTATATGTTTGGCCTTGACATTGCTCTGAAGTTTGGTTAAACAGGCTGTATCTTCTGCCGGAACACTAAAACCGAATTTGGTAGCCTAACTTTACCGCATTGGTTGCGTTCACTGACTAATTCACGAATGGTGAATGTTTAATGCTCATTTTGCCTTTTTTATCTTCTAAACAATTTTGTTATCTTAATCAGAAGTCGTAAGAAAATGTTCCATCGATCCACCACCATGACTGTTATGTCGACCAGGGCATGTCATTCTGAAAGTGTTTGCTCCATTATCGGTACAGGCGGTGTATTTCAATGCAGCATCACATTTTGTCAAGTATTCATCCGTTACTTGGATCAAACACAGGGGTTAGGAAACTGTACACGTGTATGCGTGAGTCGATAACCAGGACACATTTTCGCCATGACTAATGTGGTACCTATTGTTGTCGCTCGTCATTTCTGCGCCAAGCGTAAAGGAGACACTTATGATAATGGTATAGGGATGCATGGTGACGTATTGCCTAATCCGATGTGGTATGTATATTTTCTTTGGGAAAATTGCATTAATTGACCCGACATAACTTGTGGATATCTGCACAATTATGACGCTTTTCCCCTAACACAGTCTTTGTTATTCGTATTCCTACACACAATTCCAACCATCCATTACACACTCCATGCTGATGGTTGATGGATGCTTTTAAAATCTATGTTTGTGACTTCGTATTTTAAGGGAGGCTTGACTGCACACAATTATTATTTGAACGACACCATTAATCAATAATTGCATCGTATCAAAGTTCATGTCAATTGCACAGACCATGAGATCGGCATTTTACACTAATTTAATCTAGTAAGTGCCAGCTTGATTTATATGTCGTACTGCTAATTGCTCTAGGTGGTGAAAAATAACACAAAGGGTTGTTACATTGCTTACAGTTGCTGTTGTGCATAAATTGAGCATTGAATATACCGCTGTCGTATTATTAAGATTATCAGCGCGACATTAAGGCGTTGTGCAATCTGCTCCACAGAGCTTTCCAGTTCATTTAATGCATCATGTTGCAGCAGCTGCACCGTACAAGGACGAATCGCTGTAAGCAACCACAGGATATTCCAATATTTCAAACGTTATTTGACTTGTTTGCGAGCCGTTATTAGCATGAAAATTCCGAGATAAATGGAATTGATGAACACAGATAGGATGCTTAGGTATTGAAACTATCCATATGGATAGCCTATGACGACAGTGAAAGTAAAAAGAGTTGAAGACACGGCGTTTTCAACTTCGCTGACGAAAGTAATTATGATGAACAGGGGGTAAATGAGAACACACCTGCTGCTAATGCTGTTGCTGATGCTAATGGCGAGAATAACTATGCTTTTGATGGTGATGATGATGATGATGATAATCTCAATTGAGTAAACAAATAATGCATTGTTTTTTTTTGTATCCTACTAAATGAATGGCGACGGACTTATAAATGCTTTCATAAACTAGAAGCATGCTATAATATACTAACTTGCCGATTCAATTTGGACACCATGGAATAAGATGCCAATGACTTTTCAGCCGCGAGAAATCTTCATTTAGGGACAAAAACATTCTTAGAATTTACATCTCCTATTGTTGCAGAGCTGTGGGATTAGAGATGATCATTGTGTTCAAGACGTACCACTGCAAATGCATAGTCACGTCTGTTTCTATCACTTTGCCTCCATGGAAGTACCTTTGCCATTTTCAAAGCCACTCATAACCATAAGGGCATATATGCATTGAGTGACCCATTCATTTATTTATACATGTTAGCCATTGTGAGATATTGTATTTGTCAGTGGGATGGTTGAGGGATAGATATTGCTCTCAAGAATTTAGCGAGTTTGTGATTGTTAATTTTTGTTTATTTATAATAAAATAAACTGCATTGGCTTCACCTGAAATCGTGCATTACGCAAAGTATTACGTTGGGCAATAGACGTCCAAAACATAGCTAAGCAATTACTATGATGAGCAATACAGCCTGATAACATTGATTTCACATGCCATGCATGCTATGTCTCTATGTGATTATGGAACACATTGCAGCGTGAACATTAAAGAGACTGTTCAGCCCCATATAAGGCAATCAAGGATCATCTCTTTATTACATTACTACGATTAACGCAGACGTAAGTAATAACATCTTCTAATTTATGTCGCAAATTCAACATGGTGGAAATTGTGTTGATAAGTTTTTAACATTATTATTTGACTGGAAATATTCATGATCTACTGTGGAAATCTGTTTTATTCAGTTATGTCGTTCTATCGATAACGGCGCCTCCCTAAAACCATGAACCACACGAATGTTAGCTGTAAATCATAACGCGCTCTGAATTTACCTCGCTTTCGATGTGTTTTCTTCCGCTTTAGTTACATAATGTATATTTCATAAAATCTTCACTCATTCAAGATGTGGGCATCATTGTGCACACATTAGACTGACAAGCAGGAAGGGTAATGTCCGACAACATAAATGGCGACAGCCGAAGTAAGGATCTTTTTTCTGAGACCACAGCGCCGCGTAGCGACTGAAAGTCTGAAAATGTAACATTTTTGGTTTCCAAGGTGCGGTTGCCAAGCAGCTTGCTAGACAACCTCGTTCCAAATATGGGGCTGAACAGTCTCTTTAAGATTCCTGGAATTGTTGGCTATCTTTAATGGTCGTACTTGCGATGTGTCCATAATATCGAATGCGTATAACGCAAGTGGTTCCGATAGTGTTGTCGTGTTGTGTGTATCTCAGACCACCTTGAATTAGGTTCATTGCTTTCATCTTGCCATGTCACAGTTGCACTTATTTTCCGACAAAGCGAATTCAAACAGTGAAGATCAATAGTCTTACATGGCCAACATTCGCATTTCGAATACCAGGAGCATGTGTGGTTTAAAGCATAAGAGTAATTGCACTTATGACGGGATTCCAACAGTTGTAACATCATCAAATTATAGAGGCATATTGTGCGGGATTGTGCATTTTTTTATCTATCGCTGTTTTTTTAAACGCATCATTGACACTGATGCGTTTCACTGCGGGTGTCTTCTCTGGATTCACAACTAGGGACTGGGAATGATGAACCATTGAGCATCATTAGCGCCATATGGTGCCATTGGACGCAACGATTTTCAAACCAGCTGCTTGAATATTCTTATCGCACGCGCCACTTGTTACATTTGTATGCGTTTAGCACTAACGATGGGCGTCTATATATATATATATATATATATATATATATATATAGATATAGATATATATATATATATATATATAGATATATATAGATATATATATATATATATATATATATATATATATATATATATATATATATATATATATATATATATATATATATATATATATATATATATATCTCTATATATATATATATATATATATATATATATATATATATATATATATATATATATATATAAAATATTGTGTTTACCCGCCACACCCTGTTGTTAATGACGATTGAATAGCATGGCAATCGTCAGGCTTATGTCTATTTACACTGATAAATGAAATTGCTATTTCACATGGAATTTCTTTTGCAAGCAAAGTGCTCAGTGCAGAGTATGACTGCCACGCTCACAAGCTCTATATAAGATTATCGTTGTTATCCGAGATTGCAATCGGTCATAGCTTATTGCAATCGGATATTACGCGGACGGTCCATTGTAATTGAGTTGTACGGGTAGCCTTGCTAATCCATGAACTGCCAAATTTACCTGTGTTGCATTAGCAACAGCAGCAATAAATACAAGTGACAGCTGATATGCAGTACGTCATTCTGATCAATTTCTCACAACTGAATCATTGCTATTAAAAAACTAGCGACAATAATCAGTGGTACACGCAGTCATGATAAAAAAAACATCCAAGTATATGTTAATTCCACTGATATTGGTATTTCGTGAACGCCGTGTTAGAACAAAAAAGATAAATCGACCTGAAATACTTCTGTGAGCTTTAGTGTACCAGTTTTGATATTTTGCAGCAAGAGTTATGCGTTACCACTCTTACTAAGACCCCCAGTGTTTGGCTTTTGACATTTGCTCAGTGCATAACGCAAACCAACTGTTCGTTCGGAAAATATACGCCATATACTTTTTAATAGCCAGAGCTTATACTCGAGAGTGGACGAATATTAAGCATCATGCGTACGGGTGTATCTTACAGCTAGGGATGAAAAGGTGTTTTGAACATATATTGTGGTGCGTGTTAGATTTCAGAGCATGTAAACGTTTGGTTCGCTTAAAAACCGAGAAGGCACAAGGAATGATCAAGGAAAGCCGCTAATTCCCTACATCCTGATTTTTGCTCAATTTGCCACAACCTCTCTGCTTCTTTCAGGCCTACCGCAATCGTTACTACATAGACATTGCTCAATCTATGGAGTTTAAATGTGCATATACGCGTTTGGTACTACAAAGCAACAAATAAGCGGTATGCACGATAGGCGCTCGTAAAGTCCTTGTAATCGCTGTGGCTCTATACAAATGAATCTTGATTTGGTGCTGAAATGACAAGTTTTATGACGCTTACAGTGACCTTTTTTTATATTCGACGTAAGCAGCGGGGTAATATGCACTGTTAGAAAGTGAATATACCATGACATGTGAGACATTCCTTTGATAAACGTGATGCGCAAAAGTGAATGCTGATTGGACTAAATAGCATGCGTTGCAACATACCCATTTGTCCAACTCGTCGGGAAAAACCACATAAGGACCAAATTGCTGCCCCCCCTGGGTTTAAATGTACATTGATCACCACATGACATGCTAAATTCAAAATCCGCCAGTGGCCGCAGAGGACGAACTAGAGAAATAACGGCATTGTGCTGCTGATTAAATATACCAGCCACATACGGTGCTAATAGCGTTGCTCTCTGGAGACGTTCTCTGATTTTATTGAAGCGTTATCATGAATATTTCTTATTCAAATGTAAAAATATACCTGTTCAGTATACCAAATGTTTCATAAACTGGTTATACTGATATATCAACCGTAAAGCCTCATTGTGAACGTTACGGCGGTCTTGTTATTCGATCTCTCATGCAACCATTTAGCTCATTTCAACAACTTTATCATTTGCAAAAACCCTAAAAAAATGCTTGTGTAAGTAACAATAATTTGTGAGACATTTTGTTCCCAACTTACGCAGTAGTCCTTGCATGCCGATGACTTAAACACGTTGTAACAATAATTAGCTGACCTGCATATTAACTATTTCAAAGCAATGGACCGCCGGTGTTGTAGAGGTACCGGCTTACTATTCGAAAAAAATGGTCAGTTTGTAGATACCTGTGCCCGGTAATATGCAGATATTCGCAGATGTGTTGTAACGACAGTGTTGGTCATTGTGACTAATATATATGAAATAAACGCCCACATTTACGATGTCTCAAATTTCTAATATAGTCGTGCAGTCCTATTTCAATTTCGATTGCCAGGATCACTACCACTATGTTCTTCTCTGATGATAGACATGCTCGAACATGATCGAAAATGTTTACCAAGCTTGATTACGTGGCCTAGCACGTTGCTACTTCCACCAGTAGACTTTGGCTACGCTAAGGGAATGCTACATGACATTTCATGACCACATATATCGCATATATCTGAGAACAGCATAATCAGCAATTTAGACTACAATTGCTACATAAAATGGTATATCGAAAATATAATATCCACTTCCAAACCGGTTGCATATACGAAAAAGCGCTGTAAATTTCCTTGCTACAGTCAGAAACCAGTTCTAATAATTGGCCGTATATCTAACCAAGTGACGATTATGACTTGCATTTAAAGGAAACTAACAATGCCTAGATGCTGTCAACGCCTACATTTTTACATTGGCAGGAAATTAACCACGATAAGTGTTTGCTTTGGCATGTGGGCAAAAGCAAAACATGAACTCGTTTCAGACACGTGCTTTTTACGGGGCCCGCATGGTTTTGCTACAGGTTTTGTACGGGGCTGATTTCTAACGAGCTTCTTCCGGGCCCGTAACGACTTGTAGATCACCTGTAACTTAGGCATTTGGCAGATCACAAATATCTTATTTTACAGTACACCGTCGTGGGATATTTTGTACGTGCCTGGGCTATTGTTGCCTATGATCTGAGATATCACAGCGATTCAAAGTTGCTTAACGCGTGGTGGTTACACCGCTCTGTTTTAGTTATCCCAAAGTGTACCATTGAACTCATGAATGCGCAATTGTATATATATGCATTGAATTATCTACTTGTTGTCATTCTAGAATCCAAAGACTTTGACTTTGGTTAGTTTGCCTGATTGATAGCACAATGAATACGTTAGGTGTTAATGGCAGAAGACTTAGTAAAATTAACACACAGTTCTAAACTGCATATTTGACTGAAAACGGTGTTGGTGATGTCTTCAACTAAGCTGCACTCATCATGGGAGGTATGACCACGAGATTTGCGATCTTCCTAACAAGTCAGTATCAATATCAAGTGCATCAACGAAATGCGAATATGTTTAATGATAATCACCCTGTTTATCACCAAATGTGTCAAATGATAAATATAAACATTTAAGACATGTTATAATCTCTGATATGTGTGTTTGATAATGTTTAATGAGTTTTGGCATGTGAGGATGCGAACATTGCGTCTCATAAAATCCCTCCCCCCCACCACTCCCCGCTTCAATAGAAGGTAAAATATTGGAAGTGCATGGAATTGGTATTTAAGGCTTGCAGCCGGTCTATATGCTGTTCATTTGATGCATTTCGTTTTAGAAATCTCCAATTACGATGCACGGCATATAATTGGTATATTTGCCATATAAGACGTGTAAGCGCATCTCACTTGGCTTAAAAACCTTGCAGTGTGTTGCGGGTAATTAGCTTATTCTGGGTAACCATGCAAATACGTTCCAATGCAGTAATAGCTCCATAATCTTGATTTGTGATCGTCATTGTATTAAATACACAAAGAGGCGAGCAGGAATCCCACAAGAACACTCTCCCTGTCCAAGTAGAAAGCCATCTCATTTTACCTGACCGCTACAATCGAAACGTTGTCCAAACAACCTATCTGTACTATTTTTCACAATGTTTTATGAGAACTACAATCTGTCAGCAAAAGCAGTGAATGCGCACTGTTGATTATAGTAGGCTGAAATGTCTAGAGTAGATAGCCATTGGTCGTGCTTACGACTGCACGCTCTGTCTGCACACGCAGAATAGCAATAGTCTTGCACGTAGAAGGGTCGCTCTCTCGTGGAAAAGCACCAAATAAACACGGTAGCCATTTCTAAGAGATGCAGGCGCTACAGCAGTTTGTGTAATACACTATCTCTTGAATATTCGTCAATATTGTCCATCTAGATGCTGCTAGTTTATCTAACAACCTGTGCATCTCATTAGAGAGGATGTAGTCAAAAACCATAACTTTAACCGCACGTT
>CM067358.1:39337121-39502890 GCA_034190875.2 Urechis unicinctus | reverse complement strand
CTAGCGTGCGCATGTCATATCTAGCTTAAAGTATCCAACAAATTCAAGCAAAAGAAACGTTCTGCTGCTTGTTTATTTCGTGTTAAGCATAGCGTTTAATGGTATCACAAAAAGTCCATAAACGGAGCCAACATAATCCGAAATTCACTAAAGATCAATGACACAACGAAACGACCTCTTTTTTGGTGAAATCTTCTATAAGAATGGTGATTTGTTAGCGAGCTAAATGAAATACGACTCCGCCGCTTTATACTGCTGTGTTCCTTCACCGTAATCAAACGATTTACTTTTAAGTAAGAATGGTATGGCGATTAAGCACCGAAGGCCTTAACATCAGTTCCGACGTTAGGGAAATAGGTGCATTACGAGGTGGGAGTAGTGTAAATGAACGATCGAGCATACAATACCTTAACCCAATTTATGCATATTACGGCAGGTTTGCTGGGGATATGTTACCAAGCAAGCGCCATGAATCTCCGTTGCATGCGGTGTAAATTCGCCTCTGTAGCATTAGAGTGCCGATGACATGCCTCGAGAGGAGTAATAAATGATTCGTCTTGGCTAGCCTGCAAATTAAAGACGCCCAAATTACGCATTTAAATAGGTGAACAAGCCTCACAGCGTTTAAATGATTCTGGTGCACATGTGCCTGTGTGTCTAGACATGTATAAAGCGTCATATGACACATTTCCAGCAAACCGGGACAAATTCATGTCTGCACATGTTTAACGTTAATGCACGGCTAGGACATTCACGGCTGCTAACTACATAGTGGCAAGCCATTACACCTCTGACAATAGAGGAGATAATAGTTTGGTTGCAGCGGATATTGGATGGGCTAACGTTAATAACGCTGGGGTAGCGAAGATTAGGGTTGCCTTAAGGCTGGCATCTTGGAATACAGTATTCACCTCCTTGTAATCGTACTTCACAGCATTTATGCTTTTCGGAATGGGCAACACCGAGGGAGCTGGTCACACAGTTTATAAGAATTCGTCGTATACTTTTAGTCTGCGGTGTCTCTTTTCCACTAACAGCCCATTTTGTTCTAGAAGTTAAGCTATTGACACGGCCCAGGCGTTGCGCTTTCGGTCACATACAACATTATTTAAGGTACCATTTGCATAAGAGGGAGCAGCTATTACCTCCGTTGACGGGATGCCATGATTACTATTATACAGCGTCATCATGTAGCATTAGCATCAGCGGGCGGCTACATATTTCAAACTGACGACGATATAGTAAATACTCTCAATCCTCGATATCACCATCACAATTTCGAGTGAGATGAACAAAGTTATATATTAGAAATAATGCGGATTGAATTTGAGATTGTGATGATTATGATTTAACTAATAGATCTGTTTTGTAAGCTGTGGATGAATATGATAATGATAATGATGGTGATGATGATGATGATGATGATGATGATGATGATGATAATGATGAACTATTCAGTCACGATGATCAAGGTCGTGATGTGCGCACGAAAGGAAGGGCATTTTCGCTGAGTGCTGCATGTAAGAGTATGGATGCAGGATTGACAGGATCAAATATTTGATGTGATATAACCACTCTCCATCACATAATTTAACATGCGGATCCAATTTAGTCACAGAGGAAGTTTGATCGGTGTGAAAATGTGTCATTGATCACACCGATAATTACCTGATCAGTTGAATGCCTAGTTGGTCTACATCATGCGTAAGGTGTTGTGCATTCAACTGAGAACAGCCGTATTGGCATACGTGGCCATTTTTGCTTTGCTTCAAATGGTCGAGGTCCTTCTAAATTTGTTTGTACATTGGTATTGCTTTCTCTTGTAGACTCCTTGTGCGTTAACCGAAAAGCCGGAATACACAAACAATGCTGCAAGATCGGGATAGTTCGGACATAAACGGGCTAGTGCGTCATAATATGTGCGTAGGAGAATGCCTGAACTGAGATTCTATCTGAAGTTATGTCATTTTCTCAATCCGTTCTTGTGAATGTCATATACAGTACAGAATGTACCCTTTTGGTAATATAAAAGGAACGATGAATATTGACAGAGTAAGCTTGCAGACGTTTTAATTGTTATGATAGTGTTCTATATGTTTGGCCTTGACATTAGTCTGAAGTTTGATGAAGCAGGCTGTATCTTCTGCCGGAACACTAATACCGAATTTGGTAGCCTAACTTTACCGCATTGGTTGCGTTCACTGACTAATTCACGAATGGTGAATGTTTAATGCTCATTTTGCCTTTTTTATCTTCTAAACAATTTTGTTATCTTAATCAGAAGTCGTGAGAAAATGTTCCATCGATCCACCACCATGACTGTTATGTCGACCAGGGCATGTC
Source organism: Urechis unicinctus (assembly GCA_034190875.2). Lineage (NCBI taxonomy): Eukaryota > Metazoa > Annelida > Polychaeta > Xenopneusta > Urechidae > Urechis > Urechis unicinctus. The sequence goes on along the minus strand of CM067358.1, from coordinate 39,500,547 downwards.
ATTCTGAAAGTGTTTGCTCCATTATCGGTACAGGCGGTGTATTTCAATGCAGCATCACATTTTGTCAAGTATTCAACCGTTACTTGTATCAAACAGAGGGGTTAGGTAACTATACACGTGTATGCGTGAGTCGATAACCAGAACACATTTTCGCCATGACTAATGTGGTACCTATTGTTGTCGCTCGTCATTTCTGCGCCAAGCATAAAGGAGACACTTATGATAATGGTATAGGGATGCATGGTGACGTATTGCCTAATCCGATGTGGTATGTATATTTTCTTTGGGAAAATTGCATTAATTGACCCGACATAACTTGTGGATATCTGCACAATTATGACGCTTTTCCCCTAACACAGTCTTTGTTATTCGTATTCCTACACACAATTCCGACCATCCATTACACACTCCATGCTAATGGTTGATGGATGCTTTTAAAATCTATGTTTGTGACTTCGTATTTTAAGGGTGGCTTGACTGCACACAATTATTATTTGAACGACAACATTAATCAATAATTGCATCGTATCAAAGTTCATGTCAATTGTACAGACCATGAGATCGGCATTTTACACTAATTTAATCTAGAAAGTGCCAGCTTGATTTATATGTCGTACTGCTAATTGCTCTAGGTGGAGAAAAATAACACAAGGGGTTGTTGCATTGCTTACAGTTGCTGTTGTGCATAAATTGAGCATTGTATATACCGCTGTCGTATTGTTAAGATTATCAGCGCGACATTAAGGCGTTGTGCAATCTGCTCCACAGAGCTTTCCAGTTCATTTAATGCATCATGTTGCAGCAGCTGCACCGTACAAGGACGAATCGCTGTAAGCAACCACAGGATATTCCAATATTTCAAACGTTATTTGACTTGTTTGCGAGCCGTTATTAGCATGAAGATTCCGAGATAAATGGAATTGATGAACACAGATAGGATGCTTAGGTATTGAAACTATCCATATGGGTAGCCTATGACGACAGTGAAAGTAAAAAGAGTTGACGACACGGCGTTTTCAACTTCGCTGACGAGAGTAATTATGATGAACAGGGGGTAAATGAGAACACACCTGCTGCTAATGCTGTTGCTGATGCTAATGGCGGGAATAACTATACTTTTGATGGCGAGGATGATGATGATGATAATCTTAATTGAGTAAACATATAATGCATTGGTATTTTATGTATCCTACTAAATGAATTGCGACGGGCTTATAGCTGCTTTCATAAACTAGAATCATGCTATAATATACTAACTAGCCGATTCAATTTGAAATTAATTGTATAAGATGCCAATGACTTTTCAGCTGCGAGAAATCTTCATTTAGCGACAAAAACATTCTTGGAATTTACATCTCCCATTGTTGCAGAGCTGTGAGATTAGAGATAATCATTGTGTTCAAGACGTACCACTGCAAATGCATAGTCACGTCTGTTTCTATCACTTTGCCTCCATGGAGTTACCTTTGCCATTTTCAAAGCCACTCATAACCATAAGAGCATATATGCATTGAGTGACATTCATTTATTTATACATGTTAGCAATTGTGAGATATTGCATTTGTCAGTGGGATGGTTGAGGGATAGATATTGCTCTCAATAATTTAGCGAGTTTGTGATTGTTAATTTTTGTTTATTTATAATAAAATAAACTGCATTGGCTTCACCTGAAATCGTGCATTACGCGAAGTATTACGTTAGGCAATAGACGTCCAAAACATAGCTAAGCAATTACTATGATGAGCAATACAGCCTGATAACATTGATGTCACATGCCATGCATGCTATGTCTGTATGTGATTATGGAACACATCGCAGCGTGAACATTGAGATTCCTGGAATTGTTGTCTAGCTTTAATGGTCGTACTTGCGATGTGTCCATAATATCGAATGCGTATAACGCAAGTGGTTCAGATAACTGCCCTATAGTGTTGTCGTGTTGTGTGTATCTCAAACCACCTTGAATTAGGTTCATTGCTTTCATATTGCCATGTCACAGTTGCACTTATTTTCCGACAAAGCGAATTCAAACAGTGAAGATCAATAGTCTTACATGGCCAACATTCGCTTTTCGAATGCCAGGACCATGTGTGGTTTAAAGCATAAGAGTAATTGCACTTATGACGGGATTCCAACAGTTGTAACATCATCAAATTATAGAGGCATATTGTGCGGGATTGTGCATTTTTTATCTATCGCTGGTTTTTTTTTACACGCATCATTGACACAGATGCGTTTCACTGCGGGTGTCTTCTCTGGATTCACAACTAGGGACCGGGGATGATGAACCATTGAGCATCATTCGCGCCCTATGGTGCCATTAATGTCTTTAGACGCAACGATTTTCAAACCAGCTGCGCTGCTTGAATATTCTTATCGCACGCGCAACATGTTACATTTGTATGCGTTTAGCGCTAATGATGGGCGGTCTATATATATATATATATATATATATATATATATATATATATATATATATATATATATATATATATATATATATATATATATATATATATATATATATATATATCTATATATATATATATATATATATATATATATATATATATATATATATATATATATATATATATATATATATATATATATATATATATATATATATTGTGTTTACCCGCCACATCTGTTGTTAATGACGATTGAATAGCATGGCAATCGTCGGGCTTATGTCTATTTCCACTGATAAATGAGATTGCTATTTCACATGGAATTTCTTTTGCAAGCAAAGTGCTCAGTGCAGAGTATGACTGCCACGCGCATAAGCTCTATACACGATTATCGTTGTTATCCGAGATTGCAATCGGTCATAGCTTATTGCAATCGGATATTACGCGGACGGTCCATAGTAATTGAGTTGTACGGGTAAGCTTGCTATTCCATGAACTGCCAAATTTACCTGTGTTGCATTAGCAACAGCAGCAATAAATACAAGTGACTGCTGATATGCAGTACGTCATTCTGATCAATTAAGCACAACTGAATCATTGCCATTAAAAAACTAGCGACAATAATCAGTGGCACACGCAGTCATGATAAAAAAACATCCAAGTATTTGTTAATTCCACTGATTTTGGTATTTCGTATTACATTGTACAAAAAAGATAAATTGACCTGAAATACTTCTGTGAGCTTTAGTGTACCAGTTTTGATATTTTGCAGCAAGAGTTATGCGTTACCACTCTTACTAAGGCCCCCAGTGTTTGGCTTTTGACATTTGCTCAGTGCATAACGCAAACCAACTGTTCGTTCGGAAAATATACGCCATATACTTTTTTAATAGAGCTTATACTCGAGAGTGGACGAATATTAAGTATCATGCGTACGGGTATATCTTACAGCTAGGGATGAAAAGGTGTTATGAACATATATTGTGGTGCGTGTTAGATTTCAGAGCATGTGAACGTTTGGTTCGCTTAAAAAGCGAGAAGGCACAAGGAATGATCAGGGAATGCCGCTAATACCCTTCATCCTGATTTTTGCTCAATTTGCCACAACCTCTCTGCTTCTTTCAGGCCTACCACAATCGTTACTACATAGACATTGCTCAATCTATGGAGCTTAAGTGTGCATATATACACGTTCGGTACCACAAAGCAACAAATAAGCGATATGCACGATAAGCACTCGTAAAGTCCTCGTAATCGCTGTGGCTCTATACAAATGAATCTTGATTTGGTGCTGAAATGACAAGTTTTATGACGCTTACAGTGATCTTTTTTTACATTCGACGTAAGCAGCGGGGTAATATGCGCTGTTAGAAAGTGAATATACCACGACATGTGTCTTTTGATTTGACGTAATAGTGTACATTTCGCAGCAGCGAGACATTCCTTTGATAAACGTGATGCGCAAAAGTGAATGCTGATTGGACTAAATAGCATGCGTTGCAACATACCAATTTGTCCAACTCCGTCGGGAAAACCACATAAGGACCAAATTGCTGCCCCCATGGGTTTAAATGTACATTGATCACCTTATGACATGCTAAATGTCAGCCCTACCAGCGATCTATTCAAAATCCGCCAGTGGCCGCAGAGGACGAACTAGAGAAATAACGGCATTGTGCTGCTGATTAAATATACCAGCCACATACGGTGCTAATAGCGTTGCTCTCTGGAGACGTTCTCTGATTTTATTGAAGCGTTAGCATGAATATTTCTGATTCAGATGTAAAATATACCTGTTCAGTATACCAAATGTTTCATAAACTGGTTATACTGATAAATCAACCGTAAAGCCTCATTTTTAACGTTACGCGGTCTTGTTATTCGATCTCTCATGCAACCATTTAGCTCATTTCAACAACTTTATCATTTGAAAAACCCTAAAAATTCCGGAATGCTTGTGTAAGTAACAATAATTTGCGAGACATTTTGTTCCCAACTTACGCAGTAGTCCTTGCATGCCGATGACTTAAACACGTTGTAACAATAATTAGCTGACCTGCATATTAACTATTTCAAAGCAATGGACCGCCGGTGTTGTAGAGGTACCGGCTTACTATTCGAAAAAAATGGTCAGTTTGTAGATACCTGTGCCCGGTAATATGCAGATATTCGCAGATGTGTTGTAACGACAGTGTTGGTCATTGTGACTAATATATATGAAATAAACGCCCACATTTACGATGTCTCAAATTTCTAATATAGTCGTGCAGTCCTATTTCAATTTCGATTGCCAGGATCACTACCACTATGTTGTTCTCTGATGCTAGACATGCTCGAACATGATCGAAAATGTTTACCAAGCTTGATTACGTGGCCTAGCACGTTGCTACTTCCACCAGTAGACTTTGGCTACGCTAAGGGAATGCTACATGACATTTCACGACCATATATATCGCATATATCTGAGAACAGCATAATCAGCAATTTAGACTACAACTTGATCAATTGCTTCATAAAATGGTATATCGAAAATATAATATCCATTTCCAAAACGGTTGCATATACGAAAAAGCGCTTAAATTTCCTTGCTGCAGTCAGAAACCAGTACTAATAATTGGCCGTATATCTAACCAAGTGACGATTATGACTTGCATTTAAAGGAAACTAACAATGCCAAGATGCTGCCAGCGCCTACATTGTTTACATTGGCAGGAAATTAACCACTTGGGCATGTGGGCAAAAGCAAAACATGAACTCGTTTCAGACACGTGCTTTTTACGGGGCCCGCATGGTTTTGCTACAGGTTTTGTACGGGGCTGATTTCTAACGAGCTTCTTACGGGCCCGTAACGACCTGTAGATCACCTGTGACTTAGGCATTTGGCCGAACACAAATATCTTATTTTACAGGACACCGTCGTCGGATATTTTGTACGTGCCTGGGCTATTGTTGCCTTTGATCTGAGATATCACAGTGACTCAAAGTTACTTCACGCGTGGTGGTTACACCGCTCTGTTTAAGTTATCCCAAAGTGTACTATTCAACTCATGAATGCGCAATTGTATATAAATGCACTGAATTATCTAATTGTTGTCATTCTAGAATCCAAAGATTTTGGCTTTGGTTAGTTTGCCTTATTGGTAGCACAATGAATACGTTAGGTGTAAATGGCAGAAGTTAACAAACAGTTCTAAACTGCATATTTGACTGAGAACTGTGTTGGTGATGTCTTCAACTAAGCTGCATCCTCATCATGAGAGGTATGACCACGAGATTTGCAATCTTTCAGGCTAGTATCAATATCAAGTGCATCATCGAAGTGCGAATATGTTTAATGATTATCACACTGTTTATCACCAAATGTGTCAAATGATAAATATAAACATTTAAGACATGTTATAATCTCTGATATGTGTGTTTGATAATGTTTAATGAGTTTTGGCATGTGAGGATGCGAACATTGCGTCTCATAAAATCCCTCCCCCCCCCCACCACTCCCCGCTTCAATAGAAGGTAAAATATTGGAAGTGCATGGAATTGGTATTCAAGGCTTGCAGCCGGTCTATATGCTGTTCATTTGATGCATTTCGTTTTAGAAATCTCCAATTACGATGCACGGCATATAATTGGTATATTTGCCATATAAGACGTGTAAGCGCATCTCACTTGGCTTAAAAACCTTGTAGTGTGTTGCGGGTAATTAGCTTATTCCGGGTAACCATGCAAATACGTTCCAATGCAGTAATAGCTCCATAATCTTGATTTGTGATCGTCATTGTATTAAATACACAAAGAGGCGAGCAGGAATCCCACAAGAACACTCTCCCTGTCCAAGTAGAAAGCCATCTCATTTTACCTGACCGCTACAATCGAAACGTTGTCCAAACAACCTATCTGTACTATTTTTCACAATGTTTTATGAGAACTACAATCTGTCAGCAAAAGCAGTGAATGCGCACTGTTGATTATAGTAGGCTGAAATGTCTAGAGTAGATAGCCATTGGTCGTGCTTACGACTGCACGCTCTGTCTGCACACGCAGAATAGCAATAGTCTTGCACGTAGAAGGGTCGCTCTCTCGTGGAAAAGCACCAAATAAACACGGTAGCCATTTCTAAGAGATGCAGGCGCTACAGCAGTTTGTGTAATACACTATCTCTTGAATATTCGTCAATATTGTCCATCTAGATGCTGCTAGTTTATCTAACAACCTGTGCATCTCATTAACAAAGCCGTGGCGAAATAATAAACGCTTTAGAGAGGATGTAGTCAAAAACCATAACTTTAACCGCACGTTCGCCAACTTGGTTAATGTGACTTAAATATATCAAATCTTTTGATGTGTTTGTAAGATAAAATACACGAAGCACAAGCGTATTTCCACGGGATACTAAGGCGATCATCATTTCCAAAACATCAACTAAGACGAATGGTTATTAGTAGGTCATTAACACAAAGAGTGAAGCCACTTCAAGCAAGTTTTACAGAACTGAACAGCCTTAGCATATCCTCTGTCACATCCCACAGTTTTGCAGACATTAGCGGAATCCAGTTGACGAGTATTTAACCTACTACTCTAGTGCCATGAGCAGTATGATACTAAAGGCACTTGAACGGTATGGTAGGCTGTCTCATGTCAGAATACTTATCGGACACAATATTGTGTCAGCTCATATATCCGAGGTTATGTCAACCTCTTGGCTTTTCCCTATCTATTAATGAAGTATTTGGCCATGTACTAAAAAGGCACACTTGACACAATTATTAATATTTTAATACATCTAAGAAACTTTAAAGAGTACACAATTTGTAAAACGCCCGCAGGCCGCCCGTAAAGCTTATGACCACAACACCGTGCGAGGAGGTTTTAAACGGGCTTCCTACGGCCTCCAAGGCTGTGCAAGGCCCGTTAGCACCTGTAGGTCTCGTGTGACCCGGGCATACGGCATCTAACGGAGTATGTACTTTAAGGACTATGAGTAATAGCTGTCGTAAAATGCTAGATAACGTGTCAGTTAAAATCGCTTATTTTACCTATCAAAGAGGCAAATGCTGTGTGTGTAATGTAATGTTTGTTAGGCGTGATATATTAAGGTAACTGCCCCTATTGAAGTAAATTATATCCCAACCTGCATCACAATAGTGTCCCATTCTAAAAACGTGGGTGGTTACTATTTTCATTATCATTGTCATTATCACCCTCATTGTAGTATCGCCTGAGTCGTCTATGAGAGTAGTTATTCTTGTTGACTGTTAAGTTTGTCAAATGTACAGGATGGTGGTGGTGTGTCAACGGCTCGTCCATAATTGCGATTGCAACGAAAATTGTAAATCTGTAGCATAGATGTTAGTACAGTATTAAAATGGTCAACAATCCTACTATTGGTCAAGGATACTGCGTTCACCAAATGCAAAAACTAAGGAATATGACTTCCTACAATAATTATTTTCCCGACGACCGACAATTATGCATGATATAATCTTTTGGAAAGGATGGCCCGCAACAGCAACATTCATTCTTTACTTAGTCATTCAAGCGCATTTAGACATTATGCAGTAATCATGGCTATTTTTCGTAGGATGGACCATAAACCCTTTCAGCAAAATTTGAATAATACTGGAAAGGGTCAAACTTCTATTATTTCATAGGTGATATATATGATTTTCCAATCAATAACCGCAGTAGCGCATGTAAATACAGCGAGCCAAAGTGTCTATTTGAACTCAGCAATAACTTTTCCGATAATCTATCAGGTTTCATATAGTCTGCAGAGGATTGTCTGCCACATTTGCATTTTTATCATTAGGTGCAGCGGAATTGTATTACTGCAAGCATCTAAATGGATTGATGCTTCTCTAATAGCACAAACTCATTTCCCGCAATCGAGCAGATAATAGAGGATGAGTATGTATGTTTATGAAAGATCATATTACTTACAGAATACGGGAGGATTTTAGCGTGAACATTAACACTACACTTTCTCACGCTCATTTCACTATTCAACAAGTCAAACACATGCTCCCCTAATTGACATTGCGTACTATCTACTTCACTTTGGTGCATTTTGGTCTTATACTAAAATCAAAAGCGTACCGTGATCTATATAAATAAGTGGTCGTTTAATTGTCACACTGATCACCTTTTCCGGCGCCGCCGGAAAAATGAAATTCAAACAATTATGCGAATATCACATAGTCGATTTTATGTACAAATTTGAAGACGACGGCATTTAGGCGATTGACATTATATATGTATACTGCCAAATATGCCTACATACCTGACCAGAGTCGTTTACAGGTAACTGCGCCAGCATGCATGTGCGCCGGTTATACATTATCATTCATAAATGTATGCCAATGGTTGGTCTAATATGCTAATTTATGTACGTATGCGTATTTCTGTTATCGTAGCTTATGTATGTGTTGATGTACGCCTCAATGAAATAACAGAAACAAACAGCATCAACCAAGTCTGATAACGTATAGTCATTATTAACTTGGCGTTTTCAGAACACCTGAAAAGGATCTTCTCGAAGGTGCTCACAGTTGTCGATTCAACCTGACCAAGAAGTATTCTAGAGCTACAATGTAACCTGTATATTTGCTGCCGGGTCAGAGAAGGATTCTTTTAGTGCTGCTACCACATAGGTTTCCAGCACTTTCCTGTTTTTTTTGCCCAGTCTGTACCATATCCATTATGTAAACCGTTCGGTAGGCTAAAACCTAAATAATCTGGGCAACATGTCTATTAGTTGCCTATGGTTTTGATATAAGTTATAGGTACAAAAAAAATTGCCATTTGTAAACCATTCCCTAACTTTGTTACTTTATCGTAAGTTCTTCGTCCGGATTTCATGTTATTGGTGTTGTTGATATATATATATATATATATATATATATATATATATATATATATATATATATATATATATATATATATATATATATATATATATATATATATTTATATATATATATATATATATACGGTATAGGATCGTACGCTTAAGAAGAGATCTACTTACTGAAGTATTCAATAATATCTAAAATGCTGTCCTTCGATTCTGCGCTTGAACTAGCCTACCCAGACACTACTGCTTGAGATGATATATTTTGTTAATGGGCACATCAGGGTACAACACCATATTTATATCTAGCTAAGCTCCTGACATCAATGAATACATGTCGTCGTAAAAGGAAATGTATTATTCAATGCCCTTGAACTGCCAATAAATATCGCCCTACTAATAAAACTTCGTCATAAGGCCGATCGTAAAACTTTGATTAACACCGTGAGGATTTTATCTAAATGATTTTGAATTAATGGACCAATGATATTCCTCGCCTTAGCCCCATGTTATGGCGGAATTGTAGCTTGAGTTAAACCAGCAACTTACTAACGCCCGATTAACGTAGTTATGGTGTATTATAGATAAATCGCCAGTGCTTAACCGAGATATAGGGCAAAAGACGTTTATACACTGTTAACCACTACCTCAGGAATGCTGCACGCTGTCTGCAGTATAACAACAGCCTGTGGCGTTTGTTGGACATAGTTTCTGACAACCGAATTATACGACATTTTACAGAGTGAGTTAAAGTAAATTGTTTCAGAAATATTGCTATCCCCAGCGACCACGCTATTCATACCGCGCCAGGTGTTATTGTAACTACACTCCCATATAGCAAACTCAAATCTACAATGGTGAAATAACATTTTGCATTTCGATCGGATATTCCATATCTGGCTTCCTGTCGATCTACTTTAGTACTATAGCTTGAGATTTCAGAGCCAGTATTTTGGCCAAACCAGTAAGTACGTTATGCATGCTATCAATCTTTGTAGAGCAGGGTAAAACCGGAACACATATGGAATTCCCATACCTAGAACCACGAAAATGGCATCATAATATTATTCAAAAGTACTAAAATAATCAAGACGCAGTGAATATCGCCATGGAAACCTGCTTATATATCTATTTATCAAGATATACAGCGTTACCACCCGTTCGTTAATTGGCCTACGTGAATAGTTGTTCGGGCCACATAATATTGACTTCGCACGACTATAATTATAACTTCAGGCTACACAATGGTGAACATTGATAATTAGTTCAACTATGTTGCCTTTCAATTTTCTGTTGAATATAGTCCTTAAACCCTGTGTCTACCTTGGAGAACGTACAATTGATTAATTTCTTCTCCTTTAATCATTTCCTTCACTCTTTTATTGGCATAACAGCCCAGCAAACACGGAATACATTCCTTAAGAGCAGACTGAACATAATTGTAAGCCTTGTGTTTGTTTTGACATTCAATGTCAATGTTCAGGGTGGCAATGCGACGAGATTTCGCTCCTGAATGCGGAAATATGCCCGTGCCAAATTACCACCGGATTCTTTTGCAGTGGCACAGTTCTATCACTCTGTGGTCACGCGTTCCAGATGCAAATTATGAAACCATTGTCTAGTGTCCTTTGCCGAAATAAACCTCGGAGCATTGTCCGTGGGTTTACAGATGTTCGCGACCTTTGCTGCACAAAAAGTATGGGTAATTTGCAAGAAGCCATCGTATAGTGATGCGCTTATGGTTTTTTTTTCAACTTTAGATTGCCGATGGATTGTAAGAAAGATATATTGATTTAACTTTACCATATCCACAACACCGTGATGAACTAAAATATGATAGCTAGTATTCTCATTCTGCCAACCATAGAAGTATTTACTTGTGCACAATGATTACTTTCATAGACGATCGTCCATTAATATGAACTAGGAAACATATGTGATAATGAGTCAATATCCATTGACCATCTGTGGCTCTTTCCAGGATTACTCATCTAAAACCACAAAGAAGGACTACGGTTGATAGTAACGGCGAGTCCCGAATGAATGTTTGACAGGTTGTGAAATGGATTTGATTATCATTATGTAACAAAAACAAAATGCATGATTTTAAGACGTGTGACACAATAATACTGCACAAGGCAACTGTATGACTGACTTGATCAGCTCACTAGAGCTACACACTTAACACTCGCACAACAGTTATAGGGAATATTATTCTTATGTTTTTTCTTTATTAAGTTACAAGCTGTTGCTAGCAATTTAGCAATGTCAAAATCCTTAATGATTTCATATCTAATGATTATCAAGTTGAATTGACGCACAATTTCCTAGTGTAATGTTAATCAGGCAAACCCAACGTCCCCATTTACTGTACTTCTTTGTCATAGCATACGGATACATGAGTAGCGATGCTCACATGCCCCGATTGTGTGTTTATTACGTTAGTTAAGCATGATTCGTGTGCACGGTATGATCGCTGTGACGTCTTGACATTGCTAGCCACAATCCTCTACGTTTCATTACCTTACGTTATTGACAATATGGACGCTAAGGCTACAATTGAAAGATAACCGAAGAAAACAACCGCCAAAACTCATTTATATGAAGATTGACAGATAATTATCAACTGTATAAACTGCGTTCATTCTTCAATAAATGACATTTTTATCACATTTTAGTCCACATGATATGCGGATTGGTTGTTTAAAAGTCAATCGTTGAGTTATTATTCGGATGGAATGTGAGGTGTAATTGCTATTGTCGACCGAAGATTTTCTTTTGATACGCTCCCAGAGCCTAATCTAATGAAGCTGAAGCTCAACGCTATCCCATTAAAGAAGAATTGACAAACTCACACGTAAATGCTCAGAGGTACATTTGTTTGCAAAGCAGTCTCTTAGAGGCTAGGGCCTTGACATATTATCCTTCATGAGTTGACTTTAGCACGGCAATCGGACGAAACTGCTCTCATACCAATGTGTACAATGATCGAAACTAACAACGCAAGAGTCGCGATGCATTTTAAAGTGTATTTGGTTTATCACTTTGTGGTGATGCCATCTCCTTTGACAATTAAACCGAAACTCTCTTCCCTGATGTCACGATGACTGATATCCGCCGTTGAAATACAGCGCAACACACCTGCTCCGGATACAATGGAGTTGTTTGGTGCGAATGTATAGACATGGCGCTCACTGTTAGGGAACGTAACTAACTGAAGAAAAAAACACTGATAAGTAATGTTTGTATCCACGATCAGGTTTACAGGCCGCAAACACGCAAGACAATTGGCGTTGTTGCATGTCATAATTGGGAATAAACCCAGGATCGCTGACAGAGTGTTGATAGAATAGCTCGTTCAGATAACTGACATTATGACTATCAACGTTGTCAATGTAAACTTCCAGTTGGACGAGGTTCTAGCTTTGCATACTATTTTTACAGAGCTGGAGACGTAAGTGTGCACAGAAGTCATAGTAACATATCTAAAGTGAATGAAGCACTATCTGATGTCATATATCCAGAATCCGAGAGTTCTTAACACAATTCATACACCAAGCGGGAACGACGTGTCATTTTTGCATTGCTTCCCAATGGCAATATTGCGATCATATAAATATTTGCCATATGTTTATAGGCTAAACTCAAGCGGGAATATGTGGGGTATTTAACACCAACCAAAGGAACATGGGCTACCACCGACGAAATACCGATACTAGACGTAATATACTTATTGCTCGGTTGCAGACTGATTACTACTACATGGTTAGGAGCTTAAGTTGCTAAATCCTATGGGTTATGTGTGGATTACGATTGCAGCAGGATATTGAAAACTCAATATAGACACAATCTAGTACGACTGGCTTTTTTGGTAAGAATCGCAGTCGCAGTCCCTCATAAGGACATGGCTTATCCGACCTTAGCAATTCATTATTGATATAACAACAACTTATTATCAGTCCTATGAGCCTCCCTTTTTGTTGAAGAGGAGCTTTATATGATATGTACCCCCAAATCAAGTTTTATTTTATTGATTCCAGTCACCATGGCTTGATTTAGTACGATTCTTAAGCAAGGTTTCCACCGTACAAAACGCATAACATTGCGATTCTGATAATCATTATCGCTACCATGGTGATGACTTTTTCCTCCAACATGAAGCATATTTCGGCTATTCTTACAAACTACTGACTGTTAAAGCTATCGTCATAACAAAGTGTTAATAACAGGCTATCCTCATCCGTGACCACTGACTATCTGCAATCTAGTACGATCGAAGAACAGCTTGAGCCCTATTTAACACATAGCATATTGCATCAGTTCAGCTGTCCATTACCGAAGTGCCGCACCGAAACAACCTTCCTGTTGTAATACGTGTGGATCCATTTTGTCGAACGCGTGCTGTCAAACGCAATATCATTCAAGCGGACTGTGGGATTTTCGCATGATTTAAATACAGAAGGCAAGCAACATGCTCTGGCAACCGAAAACGAGTTCAATAGCAACACAAGTGCACAGCACGCCACTTCCTAGTCACTGAGTGTGAAAACAGCTGTAGTTGATGCTTAATGGAGTCGATCATCTTTGGTTTATTTATCGTTGGATTTTACCTCAAAATACCCAGAAATAATATATATTTTGACGCACGATAGGACTTGAGTATATGTTTCTAAAATGCCCCGAGGAACCCCCACGTGATTGTCGTTCCATCACAATCGGCATATACATCCCTAAGATGTGTCGCTATACTGTACTATCTACAGGCTCGCACAGGTCAAATTTGCACTGCTGGCTAGGGTAGTATCGAGCTATTATCAAAGTGGATGTGCATGATCCCGTCCTGCTGCTGCGAGTCGAATCATTTTGAATTGACTTGAATACATACTCGCTATTGTAAAGCACATCATACGATAGCAGCGCAATTCCATGCTCGCCAGGTTAGTGCTCGCTGAAGGCAGCGTATAGAAACGTTATGTGCGCATTAAGCAAGAAAAGTGGCAATTGCGCAACATTCCTGCCCGTTTGCGTGAGACGAATATAGCACTAAGCACAGAAATAATAGAAGCACCAATGTTAACTGGGCTTATCTGAATTTGAATGGACGCAAGATAATATAGCCAGCCTTGAAGCATTATGCATAATTGCTTTAAACTCTAATGGCAAAATATATGCTATATGTAGAGGTACCTAAGTCCAAATCCGAGTACGTACAAAATAAAGGCGGCATATATGACATGTTGATATTATTAATGTATAAGGCTATCTGCTTCACAACTAAATGAATGACAATTACATGAATATAGGATTGCCCCTTGTCTGTTACTACAATCAATCAGCATTAGTTACTCTCGATAGGCTTTAAAAGTTAATTTCCTGTCAAATGGAGTTAATGTGCTCGAAGGTTGTGCATGGTCAGAATATTTAAGTAAACACAAAATGCTTGCCCCACCCTAAATAGCCGCTAACTTGGTAAAGGGAAACGACAAAAAAGCTCTGAAAACCTATGTCTGCCATCCTAATGCGCCTGCTCCTATGCTTTTTGGCTGCATTTGTATGGACTTTTATTATCCTATTTGTAACTATTAAAGCACCTATGTGCAATGTTCAAAAGTTAACTCATATTCTCAGCGTAATGAGAGTAAATCATTTCTGAAATTAATTCAGAATGATTTGCGCGTTAAAAGTTAGAAATATTAGAACTTGGCTCTGCGCAAACCTATTTTCCCCGAATCGTTTGAGCTACGGGTAGTCGCTATAAAAATATGGTCTGGCTCCGTAATTAAGCGGTTCAAAAGTAGTTTTTGTCCACGACGAGGGAAGTACATAACTGGTACAAATGCAATATTTAGATGGATTGTACACCTGGTCGTTGTCCACCTGACGGAGTGTACTTACCAACATAGAGTTTTAACGTTATAAGCATACTACTCGGTCGATGCAGCGCACCTGATAGTGTCCATGCAAGCCATTATAGACGTAACTGATTTCGGTGTGCTTTATGCATTGTCTCGTATGAAGCCTGCATGACATTGTGCCCACCATGGCTGTTCACGTTTGGTTTCGATTGCATTAGGATATGTTATTATGCGATATAATGAATAGATCATGCGTAATGGCATTTGCACCTGCGTTTCTTTGCTGAGTATCTGACCAGTACAATGATGCCACGTGCTTAAAGCAAGCATTTATGATTAGTTAATATTCTGGAGCAGTTTCTTTGGTTATTTTTAATGGTATTATCCGATATCCGTCAGGTTAGTATTCATCACTCAGATGATTGTCAGCTACAGCTGGAGGCAAAATATGTTGCATCACTCAATTATCCGAGGCCTAGATGCTGTGATCACATAAGAAAGAAAAGAACTATGATTCAGACACACAGCAGTACATTTTGTTCCGCGTTAGCGTCATTGAAGAATCCATTTTCCAGTTAGCCAATGCAATTAATGTATCGTTTTATTGAAGTGGGAAATCACTTTAATCCCTTGTGCGCACAAATACGAATCTGGTCGGTTTAGGAACATGTAGGCTTCTATGATATTTGAAAATCGGCTTATCAGATATTGCTTTTAGTTATGAAAATTATAATCATGATATATATGTTTATCTATATAAGTGCGAACTATGGCAAGAGACAAATGAATGCAACATGTGTCCGCCAATAATCGCCTGTGCAAAATACTCCTTTGATTACTATCGTACGTTAACCAAGAGTTGTAGTCGCTTTTAATGGCATATTGATTGATAGTGGTACAAACGGTTCACCTATTCGCAGTCGAATTTGCTCTTCCACCAAACCTGCACATAAAACCTTTAAAATTGTGTTGCAAAATTGAAAAATCTGAAATTGATCTTCTCAAGTGGGGTAAAGTTAGAAAAGGTGATTGTAGCATGTGATATGCGGTTTTATGGCGCCATCATTACTTTTTCTCAACTGCAGCATAAGATTAATGCACATATACAACGACTTTTGATCACACATATATAATCAGTATTTTGTTAACAGTTTACATTCACAGATGTGTTCTCGCAGGGTATCTCTCGGCATTTTATATACAACATCATCTTATGCGCTACTTGCATCACTATTGCGCAATATAAAATAGGTACTACATGAAGAGTAATAATGTGGACGTACTTGGAATGGGTTGCATTAAAGAGTTAGGCCTTCAAGTAAGCATATTTTTAACTTTTGACAAAATGAGCGGGCGGTAATGACTCAATCCGTAAGCAATGATAACACATAATGTGGTTCGTTCAACAAAATACCGTGTGACAGCGTAATCATGGAATATTTTGGAGCCTTTAAGACGATTGGTAGGCGTTCAGACTGCTAGAGATAACCTGCGTTTTTATCTCATATTGATTGAGCTTAAATTGAAGGTTGAGATTTCGTCATGAGAGCATTTTAACTTTGACCATTCGTATATTAGCAATTGGAAGGCAATTAACTCAACAGCCTAACTTTTACATTGCTTCTGAGTGTCTGCTGTCTGTACATGGCTATCCATCGGCATTCGCTTAATGCATAATAGCAACTTCACCACAGCGTGATAGGCCCGTAATCAATCACCTAAATAATCGCGTTATATTACGAAACATTTGCTCTCTTGACTTTCTTATTTAGCGTTATGTTTCTGTTGAGAAGCAGTCAGTAAAAGTCATACCACTCCAGAAGGTACCATTAACTGGTGCCTACGCGGGCGGCTGCGTAATGACGAGTGGTGGCAAGGAAACATTAGCCAAGTCGCTATCTGACCGCCTGGCGGGCATACACACCTTTGTGGATAGCTACTCTAAGGGGCCTTGTGGTTATTTTGATTCCCTACCGCCCAATGCAATGTTCAATATGTGAACGCCAAGGGATTATAAATGTCGTATAAGCGACCAAGAGTTCATTTCTTCGACGAAACCATTGGTATTTGAATCCCCATACTGACATTAAATGTAATTGCTTTTTCCAACTCTGTTAATACAGTGGTATTCCAGAGAGCCAAAGGCGCAAAGCAGCAAAGGCAGAGATAAGGCACAGTCTAAAATCTGGCATAAGGTGCTACACAACAACGCAACTAAGCGATTGTACTCAGACACGATGTGTTTTACCTAATCGTTAATGACACCCACGAACTCAATTTCCTGGTCTCCTTCAAATATGCAAACCTAGCTGAATATATAAACGATCAATCTTTAAGAAAATTCGCTAGACAAAACTCTTCAGGACAATTCTTTAGAACGCTATTTTATGCGGCCCGTTGTTTGTGAACCTGCGTGCTTGTAAGACATTGTTGTGAATAGTGAATATTTTCACTATGTCTTTTGGTAACATAAATATTGGACTTTCATTTATTTTACATCGCTTTACCTTTAATGACACAGAAAACACCTCTCAAATATTATCCTGATGATGTGACTGACTATCCGTATAGATCCTTCGGGCCGCTGATACTGGGTATGAACTCGAAACTCTCCGACTGGATATTTGCCCTTCCATACTGTAATGTTCAGGCGAATGACATACTTCAATGTTGACTTACAGCAGGCAAGCAGGGTTTAGAGCCTGATAATCAATTTCTGAGTGCATTAACCAATGTGGAATATTACTACTTAAATTATGAAATTAGTCTGAGCCAGAGGAAATAAATTGTTGCTGCTCAATACTGCCTTAAGCTTAATGTATACACGGCAATACTCCGAACAGAACACCACAATGATAGAATATCATCAAGAATATGTCTGCTCTATGATACTACGAAGTTCTTTAGGTTGCACTTTGAGGTTTGCTGTCAATGTGTGTGTAGTCTTTTCACAACTGTTCCTTCAAATGTTTACAATCAGTATCGTTAGGAAGCCGGCACATTGAACTGACTTTAATGTTTGCTTATATATAATTTCAGTGCATACATTTAACGATTACTCTATTCGCGGGTCAGTAATGTATACTATGTATAAAATATAGCAAGTTGTGTGGATATTAAATCACTTTAGTGAAAGGGACGAATGTGCTGTTCACAGAAATGTGATTCGTAAAATATCGCAAATCATTGCTCGATTGTCTGCTTGATAAAATTTAATGAAACACCCAACGACATGGAAAATAACGAGTACGAAGGGGGCAGAAAGTCATCAAAAATACTT
The DNA here is from genome assembly GCA_034190875.2 of Urechis unicinctus. Lineage (NCBI taxonomy): Eukaryota > Metazoa > Annelida > Polychaeta > Xenopneusta > Urechidae > Urechis > Urechis unicinctus. The sequence goes on along the minus strand of CM067358.1, from coordinate 39,482,154 downwards.
ATGCCCATCAAATTATCTTCAACCTGACTGTCAACTGATCTATGCTTGATAAGCCTTTGCTATGCCTTCGTAATATAGACCGTTGAGAATGCATGGCATGCTCGGCCTCATTTCTCTCGCTCTCATCTTGTATATGTATAATCTAACCCCTTAGTTGTTTTCATCCCTTCCTCATGCCTCCTCTTTGTGTTCCTGTCTCACAAACGTGCCATCCCTCATTCAGCTAACATTTTCCGGTCGTGTGGTCTCTCATGGGGCCTCTTTGTTGCTCGTTATGACGGACGGAACATGTTACTTCTGCACAGCATGGCTCTGTGCATATGTGATTAGGTTCCACCTAACTATATTGAGCAGCAAAATAAACTGACTAAGAAGATACGTGGGGGCTCGAATAGCAAACGACATCAGGCTCCGTCCGCCTAATGTTGCTGTTAAAAAACTGTCAAACTGACACCCGTTATGCATATTAATATGACGCTATTAAAACTTACAGATGCTTCACTGCTCGGTGACGGGCAACGCGCAATCAACGAAGGATGTATATTCAACCTAAAACAACTTGACCGATGCTGTGATTTACGAGGCCGATAATAATTGTCTATGACTCACTGGTTGCCGTTCTAGCCTGAGGTCTACGCCATGGCTGCTATGTATTGGTCGGAGAAAATCAACAGTGTTACCCAGATACTCAAGCTCACTGGATAAGGTTGAAAAGTTAGAATAGTATATTCTAATTCTGTTAATTTGTGCGATCGATTGGGGGCCACCAGTTCAAAAAAGGGGTATCATAATGAGTGTATAGGTGATGTCCTGGTTCTCAGCATTGAATACGATAAAAATGATTTATGAATCATTGATTTACTTTCGCGGATGACAGAGAATTATGCAAGGATACTTTAGTTGGTGCTTTTTGTTGCCCCTCTGGTTCCACCTTACTAGGTCGGAGCTTAATTACACCTGAGTGACATGGGTGCATTTTTAATCACGCAATAGGAAGAGTCTTGGCTCGGTTCAATGTAAACATACTTAAAATATGTCAAATGTAGAGCTTTGTATCACTGTTGCTTAATATTACAATAATTATGTCTACTTCGTCAGATTCTCCCACAGCATGGACAAGATCAAATGGCAGCTATTGTGTTCTATAGATATTATCATGTACAAATATATATGAAAACAGCTCATATTAGTTATTACACATGTGCAAATTAATTTTATTCACAGTAAATTGACACAACCATGTAAGAACTTTTGCAGATATCTAATATGTAGATTGTTATCCGGATAACAGAATTAAGTACCATGATGCATTGACAGCAATGTTTATCTATAGATCCGTATGCGTGTCACAAACATTATGCAATCTTATAGCATCCACCACCTCAGCATGTGGAATTATACTGAAGTCAAGAATTATAAAGCGCATAAAAGAAATGTCATTTGGTTGCAAAGTTACTAGCCAATAATGCTGCTGTTTTTCGCCCATGCTGGAAGTCTACATCATAGCTATTTTGCAGTAAATGCCGCTCTTTATTCATGAATATGGCGCTGAATGTAGCCACTTTAAAGGGTATTATGATAATCTATGTTTGTCAAGCGTAATTACCTCAATAAGCCGTTTAGGTCGGATTCTGACGGTGACGATCGATTTCAGCCACATGTCACGAAACTAAAATTCTGGGCTGCATGGAAAAGCATTTACCATGGAAGAAACACAAAGGTACGTAAATTGATTACCTGCAATTATATGCAAGTTGGTGATATTTCTAGAATTATTTAATTAAGTCATGTGATTAACGGCCAAAGACTAGTTTACACGCTCAGAGCGCAGTGGTTCTTTTGGTGGATGCCTGTGATATATAAATATATATATATATATATATATATATATAGATATATATATATATATATATATATATATATATATATATATATATATATATATATATATATATATATATATATATATATATATATATATATATATATATATATATATATATATATATATATATAGGTATACAAACGCACATTTATACAAAAAGTCAGTCAACCGTTATCATGGACAGCGTCAATTGCATCGTATAATATGACGAGCGTCATAGAGCGTACACCAGTTCATGTATATAATAAGCTGGCATGCGACAACTCCTAGATGGTGACAATGCATTGCATGACACAAAAGCCAGATTTGGTATCCGCGGAATAATACCGGTGTTAACAGAGGAGTTAAATTTCAAGATACCACCATCAACTGTTCCCAGCTGCGAAATGACAATGTGGCATCGAAACATTGGCTGAAACTCTCGCCGTTTTAAACAGCAACGTTAAGAAAATGTTGTGTCATTTTAGCAACGGCCAATCAATCATATTCCAGGGAGCTGTAAGTTTGGGAAGTCAGTTAGAGTAGCAAAATTAGGGATAGCTGCAGCATTGTCAATCTTTGTAATAACTGTAATCGCGGTGTTTGAGGAAACCCGCAACATAGACTCGCCTGCACATGCATTATTTGCACACTGCACCAAGTAACATCAGTAATAAGTGACAGAACTATGGAACGATGCATATTGTGTTATACTTTAACTTTAATGACATCAAAAGATGTTTCTTTGTGTCCTTTAATTATGCAAATATAGTTGTCCGGTCATCGCTAAGTAAACCCGCTAGACAATTCTTGAGATCCCTACATTTGATTGTGTTTTTGTATAAAACATGGTGTTTGTATAGTGCTGTTGCGTGAATATTTGCATTACGTATTTTAATTTCATGAAAACGCCGCTTTATTCAATATTAAGTTGGATCGGCCTAAAGTATCTCTACTACTTGACATAAATCCGTTGCCCGTTGATTGTACTGTACTAATGTTTAACGGTCACTGTAATCCAAATACGTGACATTCACCAAGAAGACATTTTGGTGATCGAATGCCCGCTCAGCTTACGCGCATACTGAACTATGATGAACCCAACGATACATAATGACTGATATTGATCTCGATTTTAACTTCATTCTGGATGGCTTGATGGTTCGCCATCTTTTAGATACACATCGTGAAAAACTTATAAGACATTTACTAGAATATGGAGCCTCAGAGGTAGCACATATGCTAATCAAGATCGTGTTGGTTCGCTGATAACGCACACACAAGTGGTCGCGCACGAGGTATGCTAGCTGACATCGTCCTCGTTAACAGCTTTACCTTGAAAAGCACAATGCCACATGATGCTGTATTGTAGACTCGGGATGGGATTGATTGATTCGCTCTGAGCGTGTAAAGTAGTCGTTGACCGTTAATCACATGACCTACCTACCTACCTACCTACCTACCTACCTACCTACCTACCTACCTACCTACCTACCTACCTACCTACCTACCTACCTACCTACCTACCTACCTACCTACCTACCTACCTACCTACCTACCTACCTACCTACCTACCTACCTACCTACCTACCAACCTACTTACCTACCTACCTACTTACCTACCTACCTACCTACCTACCTACCTACCTACCTACCTACCTACCTACCTACCTACCTACCTACCTACCTACCTACCTTCCTACCTACCTACCTACCTACCTACCTACCTACCTACCTACCTATCTACCAATCTACCTCCCATCCTATCTACCTACCTACTTATATGCATACATACATACACTCAGACATACATACATACATACATAATACATACATACATACATACATACATACATACATACATACATACATACATACATACATACATACATACATACATACATACATACATACATACATACATACATACATACATACATACATACATACATACATACATACATACATACATACATACATACATACATACATACATACATACATACATACATACATACATACATACATACATACATACATACATACATACATACATACATACATACATACATACATACTTACATACTTTCATGCATACATACACACATACATACATACACACACATGCATACATACCTACTTAATTACACAGAGTTAAACAGGCATACATGCATACATACTTGCATACATACATATATGCATGCATGCATACATACATACATTCATACATGCATACATACATACATACATACATACATACATACATACATACATACATACATACATACATACATACATACATACATACATACATACATACATACATACATACATACATACATACATACATACATACATACATACATACATACATACATACATACATACATACATACATACATACATACATACATACATACATACACACATGCATACATGCATGTAACGAACATTTAATAAACATACATTCATACCTACATGTTTATATACGTTGATATATACAAACAAGCATACATACACACATACATACAATCATATATACATACATGCATACTTACAAACATGCATACATGCACTCATGCATACATGCCTAGATGCATACGCACATACATTCAGCAATCATGCATACATACATACATACATACATACATACATACATACATACATACATACATACACATACATACATACATACATACATACATACATACATACATACATACATACATACATACATACATACATACATACATACATACATACATACATACATGCATACATATATATATATATATATACATATACAAATACATACATACATGCATACATAAATACCTACATACATTCATACATACATAAATACATGCACGCATACATACATACATACATACGTACATACAAACGTTCATACATACATAAATGCATACATACGTACGTACATTCATACATACATTTATACATATACATACAAACATAGTACGACCGACGTCAATATGAACCTGTTTTACCATTCGGTAACGTATGCTTGTTGTCGATGATCAGCGAAAACCTCGTTCTTTTACAGCTCATGCTTCGAATGGGAACTAACAATATTCTTCATTTAGACAGACCTGCTGGATGATGAATTTAGTCTGTCTATGTGATGGTCTGTGGCTATAGTTATATTGAGTTAAATACCCCAAAATGTGCTCTCTCTGGATCATATATAGCGTCACAAGCCGAATTCTTGGAACGATAAATTGTTTGCTACTGCCATTTTGATATCTTTACATGACAATTAATTGGTCCTGCTGCCTACAGAGGCAAACCAACATTATTTGTCTTAGTATCGCCATTGACCAACTGCTTCAGTTATTCAATGGCAAAAGGTCAAGTTAAACATTATTTCGATCATATTTTTAGACAGGGGTAGGGGCTACCCCCAACCAATTAACGACGCTCAGCTACATTCAATTCGGCGTTCTGATATTAAAAGCATACATCGATAGTTATATATAACGAATCGGGTATACTCCAGGTGTTTGGCAGTGACTAATATTCCATACATACTTGTCGGATCCCACCAATGGCAACAATTACACGATAGCACTATTAAATAAACGATACAAACACAGTTCGGAATTTACTGGAGAGCAAGATAAATGACAAAATAACCCTTTCTCCCGGTCGATGAAATCTTCCTCCAAAATGGTGAGGAGTTAGCTAGCTAATTGTCAGACAAAACCATAGAACACTATTACAACTGCATCCTCTTGTTCGATAGTACTCTGATCAAGCACCTATATATACTATTGCTGCAGTAAACGTATCTATATGTTTATATCTATATGCATTAATCCATCATAGACCAAACATAATACACAGTGTACACTTCCTTACAAACGTTGAATCACAGGTTCTTAAACATGTATGAGCCACTTATAGAGCGTAGTAAGAATTCGTATCGACGTTTTCGACTCAAAACTAAATTATTTCTTTGAGATGCAACCATATATATATTAAATCAACCATTGTTTAACCTGTCAAAGGGAGTGGAAAAGGCTTAAGCTGCACTACAGAAAATGTTTCAGCTACTTTGTGAGAGTCAGCAGCTTATGCAACTGCTCATCGCGTCTATTCACACAGTATTTGGTTTTCTTAAACCCATATATATATATATTTGCAGAATATCGTTGTAACTCAAACATTGGCTACGAGTTTTATTTCTGGATTTCTGATCAATATTACATTGCATTTCCAGATGACAAAGATGGTACAGCGTTGAAATATATGAGTCAAAAAATCAAATAACAATCTTACCGGCCGCTAGTAAACACATATGCACGTAATGCCATATGCTTGCATGCTCACTTCCATAACAAATCGCGTGACAGAGTTCTCTGCCAGCCTAGTAACTATGACTTGCCGCTCCGATTACAATGATGAGTTTTCACAATCACACAGAAAACCGCATATTTCTTTAGCAGCCTTTTCTTTAGTCAAATGAATTAGCTGCCTGACCATCAACCGCGAGCGGAATAGAAAGCCACACTGCCGGCATAGCTTAAGGCTGTCAGTTAAGATATCATCACGACTAAGCTTAAAATTATATTTCTAAAAGTACGCGGGTATAGTAATAGAAAGAACATATTAAGCAAATGATGCAGAAGTACGCATGATACGCTGCTGAAACGTAACATGGGTACTGGATGCCGTGTCATATAGTGAGCACAAGCAATTACATTCGTAAGTTTGAATAGTTTGTAAAATAATGTATTGCTAAGCAAATACTTCTGTTACGTCATTTGTTTAGTTATCATTTTCTGATTCGCACTACTCAGTATGCAGTATGATCTGACAAATGGAGTTTTCATTAGCATTTAGCTCAAGTGAGACGCATCAGATATGAGACTACATAAGATATCTACCATAACGCTATAATCCGCTCCAGCTTCGTGCGTTGAATCTGTTATTGCACACCACGTAAACTGTTGCACGGAGTTAGGAAATCTAACGTCATACTTCAGTCCCATTTTCGTCGAACATGAATCGACACAGTTATGCGTAGCCTGAAATAGGTGCGTTACGAGGGGGGTGGGGGGGGCGTAGTGTAAATGATCAATTGAGCATACGATACCTCAACCCAGTTTATGCATGTTACCAAGCCAGCACCATGACACTCCGTTGCGTGCGGTGCAAAATTATTCGCTTTCGTAGCATTAGAGTGATGATTTCATGCCTCGAGAAAAATAATATTCGATTCGTTTTGGCTGGCCTGCAAATTATAGACGCCCTGTTGGTGGCCAACAAAATGCAGAGGGCTATTGTGCAGAGATTAGGGTTGCCGTAAGGCTAACATGTTGGAATACAGCATGCGCCTCCTTGTAACTATACTCTATTTAACAGCACATCTAGTACATCAGTAGATGCAACGCCGAGGGAGCTGGTCTCAGAGTTTATAGCAATTTGTCATATACTTTCAGACTGCGGCGACTCTTTTCCACTAAAAAAACATTTGGGCCTAGAAGTTAGCCATTGACACACAAATTAAATTTGATAACTGCGTACAAAGACATTTTCATGTTAACTGTGATTATGATCTTTCTCAATTATACATACATATATATATATAAATATTTACATACATATATATATATGAATATACATATAAAACAGGATCTATTCAATTCATATATATATATATAAATTGGATAGATCCTGTTATATATTTATATTTATATATGCATGTATGTATATAGTTATGTATATACATATATATATATATATACATATACACACATAAACATATATATACATATAATATATATATATAAATATATATATAAGTAAATATGTAAATATATATATATATACATAAAATATATTAATATATATATATATAACATATTTATATATATATATATATATATATATATATATATATATATATATATTCCTATATATATTCATTTGTATACATATTAAATATAAAAATATATTTATTGGAGAATGTATACAGACAAATATGTATATATGTATATCTGTTTATATGTAAATATATAATACCATACCTATATGAATGTACATATATATATTCAAGCGAGTTATTCATCCGTTGCTTGCGTATACTACCCGTTTGATATGTTGCTATATACTCAAAGACAGTGCACGATAATAAGCTGTCTTCCTGGATGATATTTTTGAGCATGCCACAATTTGATCGAACACAAGTGTAACGTTACTATACATCTGTATGCATGAGTCGATAACCGTCATTTCTATTGTGGTACTTATGGTTCTCGCTCGTCATCTCTGCGCCAAGTGTATAGGAGATAGATGGCGTATTGCCTAATTTGATGTGGTTCTACGTGTTTTCTTCGGGAAAATTGCATTAATTGAGACGACATAAGTTGTGGATATCTGCACCAGTATGGGGCGTTTCACCTAACGCCATCTTTGTTACTCGTATTACTACATACAATGCTGACCATCCAATAAACAAGCGCTGCTTATAGGTGATGGATGCTTACAAAATAAGCGGTTGTAACGTTGTATTTAAAGGGTGGCTTGACTGCACACAGTTGTTATTTGAATGAATCGTTTGGTCCATAATTGCATCGAATCAAAGTTCATGTCGATAGCAAAGACCATGAGAACGGCAATATACACAAATCTAATCTAGTAAGAGCCAGCTTGATGTATATGGCGTACTGCTACTTGCTCTAGCATTGTTTTCAGTTGCTGTTATGCACCCATCGAGCCTTGCTTATACCGCTGCCGTATTATAGAGATTATATGCACGCCATTAAGGCGTTGTGTACTCTGCTCTACCGGGATGACGAATAATCCATGAGCTTCCAAGTTCATTTAATACATCATGTTGCAGCAGCTGCGCCTTACAAGGACGACGTTATTTAACTTGTTTGCGTTCCGTTATGAACATGAAAGTTCCGAGATAAACGGAATGGATGAATACAAGTAGGATAATTAGGTATTGAAAAAATCCATATTGATAGGAAATGACGACAATCGCTATGGATTTCGCTGACGAAAAAATTATAATCACCATGATGAGCAGGGTAGAAATGAAGAAACACACGCTGCTACCGCTGATGTTGATGCTCATGGCGAGAATGACTATGATATGGATGTTGATGATAATGAGGATGATGATCATCATGATCTTAATTGAGTAAACATATATGGCGTTGTTTTTTTGTATCCTACAAAATTAATTGCGACGGGCTCTCATCAACTAGGATTATACTATCACATACTAATTTGCCGATTCAATTTGGACACCATAGTTTGTGTCCTGCAATAAAAAGCCAATATGCTAAAAATCCTCATCTAGGGGAAAAAACATTCTAAGAATTTACATATCCGGCAAAAAAGAAAAGTCGCTTCAAAAAGCTCAATTCCTATTATTTCAGAGCTGTGAGATTAGAGATGCTCATTGAGTTCTAGGCGTTCTATTGCATTGCATAGTCACGTATGTTTTGTGTCAACTCACTTTACCTCCAAGGAAATACATTTGTAGTTTTCAAAGCCTTATTAACATGGGAGCATGTATGGGTTTGACTGATTGATTCATTCATTCATACATGTTAGCCTTCGTTAGATTATGTATTTGTCAGTTTGATGGTTTAGGGATTAATATTGCTCTCAAGAATATAGCGAGTTTGTGAATGTTAATTTCTGTTTATTTATTATGCAATGAACTGCAAAGTGATTACCTGTAATCGTTCCTTGTGCGAAATATTACGTTGAGCAAAAGACGTCCAAAACACAGCTAAGCAATTGCTATGATGGCAAGAGCTCGTGTTATATACCATACACTCTCAAGCCTTACACCTATTGATTATGACAAGATCAATATTCATAAAACAATGAACAACTTGCGGAAGAAATTTGTTTTTAGATTAGCCATTGAGAGCTGGCAGAAGTAAATGGCTCTGTCTTTGGTTAATGTATACGTGGGCCGTGCTTGATGATGATGATGAATGATAATGGGGTAAGCAGTGCTTACAATGCTGAAAAATTAGTGCATGATATCAGCCATAACAGCTGTATCGACTCGCCGGTGAATGCTAATGAGTACAGCATACTTGCAGATTGGCTAGTTCATGTGCGGTCAGGAACGATTGCATCAAAAAGTTTAAAGCTGGATACCATATGTCAACATTACAGCATTTGTTGATACGGAAGCAAATAGATTTCAAATTTATTTGAAATTTGCCGTGGTCATGTTCTGGAACACAAATAGATCCAACTACATGGTTGGTTCTGTATGTCACTTACGGACGCATAAACCGGTCGTTAATCCCAGAAAGATTGTCCGCCTTATATATTACTTTATATTGGCTCCTATTCGAGAACTAGGTAATGAGCTTTCCCATTTTGAAGTATTTTGTTGTCAATTATCAAAGTATGGTGATAACATCAGCTTTCAGAAAATGTTAGTTATTTTTAAGATCGCACTATAATTAGTTGATAAATTGCGGAAAAAAATAAATAGTTTTGGACCACCAAAATTTTTTGACCAGCTAGAATTTTTACAACGATGAATTATAACATTTACAAATATTTCAAGTTAGTTTACAATTACGTTACACGTTCAGAATATGTAAACTATTTCCAGATCTAATCCAAATGCATGGAGAAATCAAGCATTGAACTTAAAAAATTTGATGCTTTCGCAACCAGAAATGCTGTCATCAACAACCATAGAATTTTACGATGTAACTAACCATGTCACTGACAGCCTTCGTCAAAATATTTGTTGCAATGGAACGGGTAATATTTGTTTTAAAGGCAATTGGATTTCTTGGGTTAATTTTTTTAAAATTTGTTGGACTGAAACTACGATTTTTCGATGCGATATTTACAAAAACAGTTGGCAATTGGATTGAGTTAAACAATAGTGTAAATTTTGTGGAGATAAAACAATAATCAACGGAGCTAGATATTGTGCAATCGACATAAATCATTTGCTCTCGCATAATGTTCTAAAACGGCGCATTGCTATTACGTATATCTATAACTCAACGAATGGCTTCGTCAAATATAAGATATTCCTTAGCAACCGTGATTGATTGATGCAAGTCTATGGAACACCTGAGAGTCCATTAATCGTAAATGCCAAGCAAACGGTAATGAAGCTCACATTCTGGACTGCATGGAAATGCAGTTAACATAGAAGAAACACAATTCGTCCTTAAATTGATAACCTGCATGGATGCAATTGCATCCATTTTAGAATTAATGAATTAGTTTAAGTTGCCTCAAATCACATGATTAACGGTCAAAGCCTAGTCTACAAGCTCAGAGCACAATGTTTCTCTTGGTGGATCCCTGTGATTCGCAAGGAAACGAATGGAAAACGTTTGCAAGATTACAACTCAATTTAAAGTGTAAGTATTGGCTAAAATATGAATTTTCTGGATCATATAGATCAATAATTTGCAGGGTTTTTTTTCGATCCGATGCGTGGTAAACAAGTAATATGCAAAAACAAACAACCCATCCCGGAACTTCCTGACCACACGCCAAAGATGAACGAAGGCGCTGTGACGTCTTATGTCACCAGAAGATGTTGCCACGGTTGCCGTTTCTATTCGCGAACTAGCTGTCGTACTAATTTATCGCTATTTACAGACACTCATAAGCGTTTTTGTATCCATCGTTTCTTGAGAATCTGTAAGCATACTTACATTTAACATAAGAAAGTCGATTTAGAATTCATTAGTTATGTTTTTGTACTGATTTGGAAACAGAATTTGCACTTCCCCTTTGACAAAATTGAGATTGCCGGAAGCGATCAGTGTAGGGCGGCTCAAGTTTTATAAGGCTATTCCACCGCTAACATATAGATTTGTCTCGAAAGGCTGCCATATGTAGATTTAAGCTGGTCTGACAGTAGCTTGCACTTGTCCCAAACTATCATCGGGCGATACCCAGTGCTCAGTCATATAACTTTACCCTTCCAGTCTGTATCATCATGGTGCGAATATGTGAGGCCCAGTACTGCAATAATTCGCATCTAGGGCCTCCAACGAAGCATGTCATTTCTTTTGGATGTCCAATGACTCCAGTAGGACTGCATCATTACCGACAGGCACAAGAGTATCAATGATAACATTTGTGATGACCAAGGAACCAGTAGCACTTGCTGATATGACAACCCTGACAAGGAGTTGGCTGAGAGGTAGCATATGCAGAGGTTTCTTCTTTAGATCAGTCATGTAGTAAGATATCTAAAGGTGATGATGAATGATGGTAGTGGTGGTGATGGTGATGGGTAGGGCAGGGGTGGCGATTGAGTGGATAGTGGTGGCAGAAGCATTATATTGGTGGCTGGTCGATTGATATTTGTGTTTTTACAAGTAATATCTAAGCTCTGTTTATTTTTCAGCTTTGGCTTCGGCTAAGTCAAGCTTGTAACATTTAATTTAACCTGTATCTTAACAATGACATAACTATTCCTTATCATCATACTGACAAAATAAATGGCGAATATTGGGGTTGAAATTCACTTTCAACATCAAAAGTCATTTCAAACTGGTGGTGTATGCTGACGAACAGACATGTAAACGAACAAGGAAATGACTGCGCTATCCCGGCTGGACGGTGACATATGACGTCACAAACTCAGGAGCCAATGGCCGTTGTTTTGCGCGCATATGCCAAATCGGTCCGAAAAATCGAGGGAAATATTGATACAAAACCTACAAAATGACATCTATAGACGACAATATTGCCGGAAACGTCCTTCACAGAGTGAGATACACCTACTATAACATTGATTAGGGATTCGAAAAAAGACGTTACTTGCACTTTAAGTACCTACAGTTATGAATGGCCAATTATTTTTGCGTTTCGGTGCCATATTAGCTCCATGTACTTTCAAAACGTCAGATCATGGGTTACATAACTGATCTTAGAGCATATTTACACATAAATTGAACATTGACTGGTTAGTTTTTGTGAAGGGAGCATTGTAATCTTGGTCCCATTTTGATTCTGTGAGATAGATTAGCTAAAAAGAAACACAGATACTAAGCAGGATGTAAATGTGTTACAGATTGCTTCCATATGTGTACAAGTTATATTAAACATCTGTCCTATTCAAATGCGGAAAGCACAATGGTTACATGACCCAAAGAAACTTAAATCATTACTCTCTAAGTAAAATTAATGCTGTTCGCATTAACGCAAAACACTGATAGGATGATGTTCTCAGAACACATCTGTCACCTTAAAGGAAGCATTGTGCTCTAAAAGTTTTTTTTTGTAAATTCTGTTTTATGCTAAATATCACACTCCTGAAAAACGTGAATAGATGATTATGTAGATACAATTATGTGCTACGGATCATCATGTACAAGAATGCGTTCTATTATGACTAGACCGGTCATTTGGATGGTTGATAGGTTATTACATACGCTAAGAGATTCAAATTGAACCAATATGCTACGTCACAATAACAATATTGTATTTGATAAAATCAATTAACTAAATGCAAGCTCAACAACCAGGAGCGTCTGATATCCGGGAAAAACGTTAATCCCTCGCAAAATGCCACCACGATAAAGCTGGCTGCATTATATATGACCTCATGACCTTGATTCTAATCGCATTTGTATTTGAATTTTATATGTTACTGCCACTGCAAATTGAACAAGAGCAGAAAATGAAAGTGGGTGACAGCAAACTTCAGCATGGTGAACTATAGAGCTGGTACATGTATTCAGGATTGCGTCTCTTGTTTGGTGAATGGATACAAACCCTGTCGCCTAGTTCTATATGTAACAAAACACCTCTATTCGTTAAACTTACTCTTATTCGTTTTGCTCGCATATGCTGTCTGATATCATTCAATGGTTACGTTATTTAGCAAAGGTACAAATGACATTACTGTATAACGGCAGCCATGATAGATATAACATTTCACTAGATTACCAATAAAGAGACACATCTTTGACTCCAAGGCACAATCTACTCTGTACAGCTCATAAGGTACCACAAAACATGGTAGCTTTCGATGAACTCGTATATACAAACGCCTTACCATACAGCTCAAACGTTTTATTGATGGGCAGTGCAGTTATATTTGTATACAACAATAGATCAGAGGTAAGCTTAAAACTATTTTATAGGAACAGCAGTCCAGGAAAAAGCCACGCAGATATTCCCTTAGTACACTTCAGCCATTACACATTATAGCAGAAGTGAACTTACAACACATACATTTACCTCCTTTTGTGTGTTTGCTGGTCACCTTCTAGAGTAACAATAAGCTGGAGCGAAGGCCCGATTGGACCATGTTCCAGGAGACCATTATTGTGCTCACAAGCTGAAAAACATCAATGTAGCTAGCAACGACATTAAGAAATATTACGTATAGAATAATACTTTTAAAGTGCTGCGTCAGTTACACATATATATACGACCTGCCAATCACTCCATTTATGACGGATCCAGCCGTACAGCACTTGTTGGTTACGCAATGAACATATCACGATAAGAATTGCATTCAGTTCAGTCTTTTGTCAACCATGTTGACCACGTACTTGATATGATAAGGGTTCTGGATATAGCAAAGCCAAGTTAAGTTGCGCTTGATGCAAGCGAGCGCAGGTTGTTCTCTTAGAAAACATAGATTGCGATGTTAATGAGACAATGCATCTCATGGTTCGAAGGAAATTGACGAGGCTGTCTCATTTTAGTGCGCTGTCAGAAAATCCGGATAAAACGGCGCGTAATCAGGTTTATATATATATATATATATGAATTTTGCAATCAGACATTGCCAAGTACGTCGCATTCCATATGTTAACCCTCCAATTTACAAGCCTTACTAACAGTTGATAAATACTACGAATATCGATATCCAAAAGAGACAAGATTGTTAAGCTGCGTGGAAAGAGCTTGTTGCTTCACCTAGAGAGCATGGCTCTCACGTTCTAGACCTTATCTCAAGTATTAATTCCCAGAAAATAAGGGCATAATAACTATTTTGAATTCTGTAACTGCCTTCATGATATTCATAACAGTGTGCAATGCACTAGCGACACGGATCGCTATTGCAGCTGTTTGGATGGAACCTCGAAGCTTATATTATATACAACGCTTCTAGTTAATTAAAGCAATAATTTATGCATCACGATTCTGCGGCGCACAGTGAAATATATTTAATATTACAAGTATCTGAAACATATGCCCAACAAATTTGCTACGGCACCAGATAAGTATGTTTATTTCGGAACGGTTAAGGTCAATAATATTTGCACAATGGGTATGTTGAACCGTAGAAATAGCAAAGAGTAAAGTTGGCGGGTCAACACAACAATTCCGAGAGGTTGAAAAGTTCATCCGTAACTATGTACCATACTGAAACTCTTTTAATATACATATATATGAATATATATATATATATATATATATATATATATATATATATATATATATATATATATATATATAGGATATATATATATATATATATTTATTTATATATATATATATATAGATATTTATGTTTCTATATGTATATATATATGTATATATATATGCATATATATATATGCATATATATATAGAGATATAAATATATATGTATATGTTTATTTTCTATATATATATATGTATATATATATATTTATATATATTTATATATATATATTTTATATATCTATATATATATATATATAGATAGATATAAATATAGATATCCATATAAATATATATATATATATTTTCTATATATATATATCTATATATATATTTTATATATATATCTCTATATATATATATATGCATATATATATAAATAAACATATATATGCATACATATATATATATATACACACATATATATATATATATATATGTGTATATATAGATATATATAAACATATATATATATATTGTCATCTTACAACCGCACGCTGTGTCGGCGTCGTGTTTACACCCATTAACATATGCTCAATAAACTAACAGCTAATAGCTCTTCCTAATGTCAGTGCAAATTTGACGATAAACCCGAAGCTTAAATGTATCGCTTAATGATATAAAACGACACCCGGTATTGCTCTATTAGATCAACGAAGAAGTGCCTCGAGAGAGATGACCGTGGCCACCCAAGGCCTCTCATTTGTCCCCTTCAATCTATAGCGACCTTCCAAGTAGACAGCTGAATTAGGTATATTTGTGCGGAAACTTGATCTAAATTATTGACTCGGATAACAGAAATTTACACGGTAATTGAGAGTAGCAGCTTTGTAGATTATATATTCACATTTCGACAGTATATTTCCGCTTGTCTTTATATTCATAATAATGTAATAATTTTACCTTGTGTACTTGCCGTTTATTCTGAAAACAGCTAAATGACCCAGGGGTTTGTGAATTACATTTGCTTTAACTCTTTCTGTATTCTAGGTTTTCAATAACAGGCATTCGCTGGGATGCAGCAAAAATCATCAATTCATAAAATGTATCATGTTCAAGCCGATAACTTATAAATGAAAACACATTCTACTCTATGAAAACATTGGCAGGGTCAGCAATAATAATTCATCAATTCTTGATTGCAGATAAAGCTAACGCTACCCTAGATCCGATTTTATGCAAATTGGATACGGTCAAAGGACTAACTGTCGCGTGGGCTTATTGCCGGGGTCATTTTAGGACGCATGGTTAACGCATATGTATATAATCTGCACAACATAATACTATTGCAGACCCAGTACAATGTAGTGAATTGATTTGGCTATTTACGGAACAGTGCTTATCGAGTTCAAAATTCTGGCTCCTAAAAATGTTGGGCAGCGCTATTATGCTTTTAATTGAACACGAATATGCTATTTGGCGTTGATCTGCGTCAAACCTATAATGTTGTGTCGAATATAGCCAATACATAAGTAATTAGGATACATTGAAACCCGATACTAATAATAATGACAATAACAATTGGACGCGTCTAAATCTGAAATCTGAAACTGTTTACGAATTGTCCATGGTCGGGCCATGCGTATTAGTAATTGGTAAGTCCTTTGCAGAACATCATGACTGGTGATGAACTATCCATCATCGACGCCAACAAAGTCACTGCATTTGCGCGTGCATGAATACACTTAAATAAATCAAACAGCAGGACAATGGTCGACCCTGCCCGCGCTAGATGCTTCCTGAACCCGTAACACTTAATGGAATACTGTACCCCATACCGCGGGTGAACCATTAAAGGCGCTGTTAACAGCACCATAGCTACGCTTATTGTAATGAACAATGGCTATTCACATGGGAATGGGGAAGCGACTATGCATTACTGCATAAATAATTATCAACTGCCGTAGTTGCTACTAATAATAGTTGCAAAAGTGTTACGAACGCTATAGTAATCAATGTGCTGAGGTGTCATAGTATTCTTTACATCACGATTAACTAGCGGCTTCATTAACAAGCACGCCGTGGCCAAAGCGAGGTGCTAAGTTATACATCAACGGTGTTCCTGGAATGTGGCCTGATGACCCGATTTACAAAGTCACAGAGCTGAACGATCTTTGCTGCATTTGATAAATAAAAACGATAGCAGATTATATAAACACCGTCATCTTCGTCTGAGAGCAATATTACGGTTCATGGGATATTTAATTGTCACATGAACTAGCTGCACATTAAAACAGTATTCGGTATTTCCATATATATTTGATCACTTGAATTTACATAATGTATGTAACCAATGGACCTGCCACCTTATCTTTTAGTAGTCTTTTCTACGCAAAGCACTATCCCATATTTCTCAAACAAATTTAAACTGCACGCTTTCTAAAGCGCCGTTTGGTCATATTGACAGAACGCCACCTGATAAGTTATTCAGTACCCAACTATACTAAATATGCTAATACATCGACGTTATTATGTTCAGAACCTAAGAAGGATATTATTAGTACAATTATGCTTTCATGCTTTGCAACACAATTGAAGCATATTTAATTACATGAGTACAGTTAAAGAATAGTGCCTGGTTTCCGTCAGTAGCGCTGTTAAACCTGCTCGGTTTAAGCACATACTGAACCATGATGAACCCAATGATACATAATGACTGATATCGATCCCGATTTTAACTTCATGCTGGATAGCTTGGTGGTTTTTCCATCTTATAGGTGCAAGTCGTGATTAACTTACAAGAAGACGTTTACTAGAATATGGATCGTATTCGTCCACTTATAACGATTACTCAAGTGGTTGCGCACGAAGTATGCATGGTCCTCTTTAACAGCTTTTCTCTGAAAAGCACAAAGCCATATGATGGTGTAATATCGAGTCGGGATGAGAGTGATTGATGCCCGTCTGTCTTATTTGGTGCCGATAAATCATGAATGCAAATATAATGATTAGC
Source organism: Urechis unicinctus (assembly GCA_034190875.2). Lineage (NCBI taxonomy): Eukaryota > Metazoa > Annelida > Polychaeta > Xenopneusta > Urechidae > Urechis > Urechis unicinctus. The sequence continues at coordinate 39,463,906 of CM067358.1, read as the reverse complement.
GGTAGTGTATTTAACGCATTTACACAGGACTAAACTATTATCAATAAAAGCAGCTAGCTAGCAAATAGCGTTATATCGTTCGAATATATCTGAGAGATTGATAGTTAAATTGAAAACACATCATCGCATGCGAATGTCAATTAGCCGTAATCTTGCGAGCATTTAGCTATTAATGATATATAAATCGGTTACTGCTCAATGACAAATCAATTCGCATTCTACATATTAGACAACCTCACCATTGTCGCGTGTATTCTGATGGACAAACCAGTGTTAGTGCTTCATCCAAAAGATAGGCTATGAAGTAAAAGTTTATTTGTTATTACTCCGAATATGATTCTGGCAAATTGCGATCTTTTGTTGAAATTTTGAGAATTGCGAATCATTTTTAGGTAAAAGCCGCTTACCTTAATTGTCACCGGGTACATTAGTAAATAGTTTAAAAATGTATTTTGCACAGTGAAGATCCTAAGGTTGCCATAGTGGTAATTAACAATGCAAGGGCCTACCTACCTACCTACCTACCTACCTACCTACCTACCTACCTACCTACCTACCTACTACTACCTACCTACCTACCTACCTACCTACCTACCTACCTACCTACCTACCTACCTACCTACCTACCTACCTACCTACCTACCTACATACGAACCTACATTCTTACCTACCTACCTACCTACCTACCTACCTACCTACCTACCTACCTACCTACATACATACATACATACATACATACATACATACATACATACATACATACATACATACATACATACATACATACATACATACATACATACATACATACATACATACATACATACATACATACATACATACATACATACATACATAAATACATACATACATACATACAAACATACATACGTACATACATACAAACATACATACATAAATACATACATACATGCATACATACATTCATATATACATACACGCATACATACATACATAAATACATACATACATACATACATGCATACATACATACATACATACATACATACATACATACATACATACATACATACATACATACATACATACATACATACATACATACATACATACATACATACATACGTACATACATACATACATACATACATACATACATACATACATACATACATACATACATACATACATACATATACATACATACATACATACATACATACATATACATACATACATACATACATACATACATACATACATACATACATACATACATACATACATACATACATAAATACATGCATACATACATACATACATCACACATACATACATATATACATACATACATACATACATAAATACATACATACATACATACATACATACATACATACATACATACGTACATACATACATACATACATACATACATACATACATACATACATACATACATACATACATACATACATACATACATCATACATACATACATACATACACATACATACATACATCATACATACATACATACATACATACATACATACATACATACATACATACATACATACATACACACATACACATACATACATACACATACATACATACACATACATACATACATACATACATACATACATACATACAAACATACATATATACATATATACATACATAAATACACACACACATACATACATACATACATACATACATACATACATACATACATACATACATACATACATACATACATACATACATACATACATATACATACATACATACATACATACATACATATACATACATACATACATACATACATACATACATACATACATACATACATACATACATACATACATACATACATACATACATACATACATACATACATACATACATACATACATACATACATACATACATACATACATACATACAAACATACATACATATACATACATACATACATACATACATACATACATACATACATACATACATACATACATACATACATACATACATACATACATACTTATATACGTACATACATACATTTATTTAACTACTCATGCGACTGATAATGTTCTTCATTAAGACGGACCTGTTGGATGAATGGATTTTGTCTGCCAATATGATGGTCTGCGGATAGAGTTATATTGAGTTACTCTGTTAGGCCCAAGTTGTGCTGTTCCCTAGATGATAAATAGCTTTACAAGCCGATTTCTTGCAACGGTAAATGGTTTGCTTTTGCAACTCTGGTATCTCTGTATGACAGTTGATTGGCAATCCCTGCTGCATACCGAAGTAAACCAACATCATTCGTCAAAGTTTCATGGTTGACACACTGCTTCAGTTATTCCTTGACGATAGGACAAGTTATTCATTATTTCGATCGACCTGAATCGCATTTTTAAACAGGGGTAGGGGCCACCACCAACCGATCAACGACGCTCAGCTGCATTCAATTAGGCGTTCATATATCAAAAAGCATACATCGACAGTTTCATGTATAATTAATCGTGTATACTACAGGTGATTGTCAGTGATTGATATTCGTTTACTTGCCTGAGCCCACCAAAGGCAACATTTACGCAATAGCACTATTTAAAATCGCCAACGTAGCTTGGAAATGGCAGTTGGGGTAAACAAATCATTAGTAAAGGCTATTTTGGCCGTCGATAATTGATTAACATTCTCTTAGATAACAGATGGACATGGCCGTTGTGTTAATTCAATTTCACCGCGGCATATGAAGCTGATGATGTAGGATGTTATTGGTCACACAAGGGAGTGAGAGTATTTTTTTCAAAACATTAGTAGAAGGTTTCCCAATCTCTATACAGACATTGAATATGATTAGGGCCCGACTCTGTTAATGTAATGGTTGCTTAGAGAGCTTTAATGGAACACCAAGAAATGGAACACACGAACTGAGAAATAGCACGAGTTACCCGTCGGCGTAGGTTCTATAGTTTCAGTGTAATAGATAAAGAGGGATAGTGGACTAGCGTGCGTATGTCATATCTAGCTTAAAGTATCCAACAAATTCAAGCAAAAGTCCATAAACGGAACCAACATAGTCCGAAATTCACTAAAGATCAATGAACATATCGACCCCTTTTTTGTTAAAATCTTCTATCAGAATGGTGATGTGTTAGCGAGCTAAATGAAATCCGACTCCGCCGCTTCATACTGCTGTGTTCCTTCCCTGTAATCAAACGATTTACTTTTAAGTAAGAATGGTATGGCGATTAAGCGCCGAAGGCCTTAACATCAGTTCCGACGTTAGGGAAATAGGTGCATTACGAGGTGGGAGTAGTGTAAATGAACGATCGAGCATGCAATACCTTAACCCAATTTATACATATTACGGCAGGTTTGCTGGGGATATGTTACCAAGCAAGCGCCATGAATCTCCGTTGCATGCGGTGTAAATTCGCCTCTGTAGCATTAGAGTGCCGATGACATGCCTCGAGAGGAGTAATAAATGATTCGTCTTGGCTAGCCTGCAAATTAAAGACGCCCAAATTACGCATTTAAATAGGTGAACAAGCCTCACAGCGTTTAAATGATTCTGGTGCACATGTGCCTGTGTGTCTAGACATGTATAAAGCGTCATATGACACATTTCCAGCAAACCGGGACAAATTCATGTCCGCACATGTTTAACGTTAATGCACGGCTAGGACATTCACGGCTGATAACTACATAGTGGCAAGCCTTTACACCTCTGACAGTAGAGGAGATAATAGTTTGGTTGCAGCGGATATTGGATGGGCTAACGTTAATAACGCTTGGGTAGCGGGGAGTAAAACCGAGTCACAGTAAGGTGAGGGAGGTGGCGGTCGTGGCGAAGATTATGGTTGCCTTAAGGCTGGCATCTTGGAATACAGTATTCACCTCCTTGTAATCGTACTTCACAGCATTGATGCTTTTCGGACTGGGCAACGCCGAGGGAGCTGGTCACACAGTTTATAAGAATTCGTCATATACTTTCAGTCTGCGGTGTCTCTTTTCCACTAACAGCCCATTTTGTTCTAGAAGTTAAGCTATTGACACGACCCAGGCGTTGCGCTTTCGGTCACATACAATATTACTTAAGGTACCATTTGCATACGAGGGAGCAGCTATTACCTCCGTTGACGGGATGCCATGATTACTATTATACAGCGTCATCATGTAGCATTAGCATCAGCGGGCGGCTACATATTTTAAACTGACGACAATATAGTAAACACTCTCACTGCTCGATATCACCATCACAATTTCGAGTAAGATGAACAAATGTTATATATTAGAATTAATGCGGATTGAATTTGAGATTGTGATGATTATGATTTAACTAATAGATCTGTTTTGTAAGCTGTGGATGAATATGATAATGATAATGATAACGATGGTGATGAGGATGATGATGATGATGATGATGATGATGATGATGATGATGATGATGATGATGATGATGATGATGATAATGATGAACTATTCAGTCACGATGATCAAGGTGGTGATGCGCGCACGAGAGGAAGGGCATTTTCGCTGAGTGCTGCATGTAAGAGTATGGATGCAGGATTGACAGGATCAAATATTTGATGTGATATAACTACTCTCCATCACATAATTTAACATGCGGATCCAATTTAGTCATAGAGGAAGTTTGATTGGTGTGAAAATGTGTCATTGATCACACCGATAATTACCTGATCAGTTGAATGCCTAGTTTTTCTACATCATGCGTACGGCGTTGTGCGTTCAACTGAGAACAGCCGTATTAGCATACGTGGCCAATTTTGCTTTGCTTCAAATGGTTGAGGTCCTTCTGAATATGTTTGTACTTTGGTATTGCTTTCTCCTGTAGACTCCTTGTGCGTTAACCGAAAAGCCGGAATATACAAACAATGCTGCAAGATCGGGATAGTTCGGACATAAACGGGCTAGTGCTTCTTAATATTTGCGTAGGAGAATGCCTGAACTGAGATTCTATCTGAAGTTGTGTCATTTTCTCAAACCGTTCTTGTGAATGTCATATGCAGTACAGAATGTACCCTTTGGGAAATATAAAAGGAACGATGAATATTGACAGAGTAAGCTTGCAGACGTTTTAATTGTTATGATAATGTTCTATATGTTTGGCCTTGACATTGCTCTGAAGTATGATTAAGCAGGCTGTATCTTCTGCCGGAACACTAATACCGAATTTGGTAGCCTAACTTTACCGCATTGGTTGCGTTCACTGACTAATTCACGAATGGTGAATGCTTAATGCTCATTTTGCGTTTTTTATCTTCTAAACAATTTTTTTTATCTTAATCAGAAGTCGTGAGAAAATGTTCCATCGATCCACCACCATGACTCTTATGTCGACCAGGGCATGTCACTCTGAAAATGGTTGCTCCATTATCGGTACAGGCGGTGTATTTCAATGCAGCATCACATTTTGTCAAGTATTCATCCGTTACTTGGATCAAACACAGGGGTTAGGTAACTATACACGTGTATGCGTGAGTCGATAACCAGGACACATTTTCGCCATGACTAATGTGGTACTTATTGTTGTCGCTCGTCATTTCTGCGCCAAGCGTAAAGGAGACACTTATGATAATGGTATAGGGATGCATGGTGACGTATTTCCTAATCCGATGTGGTACGTAAATTTTCTTTGGGAAAATTGCATTAATTGACCCGACATAACTTGTGGATATCAGCACAATTATGACGCTTTTCCCCTAACACAATCTTTGTTATTCGTATTCCTACACACAATTCCGACCATCCATTACACACTCCATGCTGAAGGTTGATGGATGCTTTTAAAATCTATGGTGGCTTGACTGCACACAATTATTATTTGAACGACAACATTAATCAATAATTGCATCGTATCAAAGTTCATGTCAATTGTACAGACCATGAGATCGGCATTTTACACTAATTTAATCTAGTAAGTGCCAGCTTGATTTAAATGTCGTACTGCTTATTGCTCTAGGTGGAGAAAAATAACACAAAGGGTTGTTGCATTGCTTACAGTTGCTGTTGTGCATAAATTGAGCATTGTATATACCGCTGTCGTATTGTTAAGATTATCCGCGCGACATTAAGGCGTTGTGCAATCTGCTCCACAGAGCTTTCCAGTTCATTTAATGCATCATGTTGCAGCAGCTGCACCGTACAAGGACGAATCGCTGTAAGCAACCACAGGATATTCCAATATTTCAAACGTTATTTGACTTGTTTGCGAGCCGTTATTAGCATGAAAATTCCGAGATAAATGGAATTGATGAACACAGATAGGATGCTTAGGTATTGAAACTATCCATATGGATAGCCTATGACGACAGTGAAAGTAAAAAGAGTTGAAGACACGGCGTTTTCAACTTCGCTTACGAAAGTAATTATGATGAACAGGGGGTAAATGAGAACACACCTGCTGCTAATGCTGTTGCTGATGCTAATGGCGAGAATAACTATGCTTTTGATGGTGAGGATGATGATGATGATAATCTTAGTTGAGTAAACATATAATGCATTGGTATTTTTTGTATCCTACTAAATGAATTGCGACGGGCTTATAGCTGCTTTCATAAACTAGAATCATGCTATAATATACTAACTTGCCGATTCAATTTGGACATCATGGTATAAGATGCCAATGACTTTTCAGCTGCGAGAAATCTTCATTAAGGGACTAAAACATTCTTGGAATTTACATCTCCTATTGTTGCAGAGCTGTGAGATTAGAGATGATCATTGTGTTCAAGACGTACCACTGCAAATGCATAGTCACGTCTGTTTCTATCACTTTGCCTCCATGGAGGTACCTTTGCCATTTTCAAAGCCACTCATAACCATAAGAGCATATATGCATTGAGTGACCCATTCATTTATTTATACATGTTAGCCATTGTGAGATATTGTATTTGTCAGTCGGATGGTTGAGGGATAGATATTGCTCTCAAGAATTTAGCGAGTTTGTGAATGTTAATTTTTGTTTATTTATAATAAAATAAACTGCAATGGCTTCACCTGAAATCGTGCATTACGCGAAGTATTACGTTGGGCAATAGACGTCCAAAACATAGCTAAGCAATTACTATGATGAGCAATACAGCCTGATAACATTGATTTCACATGCCCTGCATGCTATGTCTGTATGTGATTATGGAACACATCGCAGCGTGAACATTAAGATTCCTGGAATTGTTGGCTATCCTTAATGGTCGTACTTGCGATGTGTCCATAATATCGAATGCGTATAACGCAAGTGTTTCCGATAACTGCCCGATAGTGTTGTCGTGTTGTGTGTATCTCAGACCACCTTGAATTAGGTCCATTGCTTTCATCTTGCCATGTCACAGTTGCACTTAGTTTCCGACAAAGCGAATTCAAACAGTGAAGATCAATAGTCTTACATGGCCAACATTCGATTTTCGAATGCCAGGAGCATGTGTGGTTTAAAGCATAAGAGTAATTGCAAAAGATTGGCTATGAATTAAAAGTTTATTTGTCATTACTCCGAAATCTTGAGAATTGCGAATAATATTTAGGTAAAAGCTGCTCACCTTAATTGTCACCGGGTACATTAGTTATTAGTTCAAAAATGTATTTTGCACAGTGAAGATCCTAAGGTTGCAATAGTGGTAATTAACAATGCAAGGGCCTACCTACCTACATACCTACCTACCTACCTACCTACCTACCTACCTACCTACCTACCTACCTACCTACCTACCTACCTACCTACCTACCTACCTACCTAGCTACCTTCTACCTACCTACCTACCTACCTACCTACCTACTTACCTACCTACCTACCAACCTACCAACCTATCGACCTACCAACCTACCTATCTACCTATCTACCTATCTATCTACCTACCTACCTACCAACCTACCTACCTACCTACCTACCTACCTACCTACCTACCTACCTACCTAACTACCGAACTACCTACCTACCTATCTACCTATCTACCAATCTATCTATCTATCTATCTATCTATCTATCTATCTATCTATCTATCTATCTATCTATCTATCTATCTATCTATCTATCTATCTATCTATCTATCTATCTATCTATCTATCTATCTATCTATCTATCTATCTATCTATCTATCTATCTATCTATCTATCTATCTATCTATCTATCTATCTATCTATCTATCTATCTATCTATCTATCTATCTATCTATCTATCTATCTATCTATCTATCTATCTATCTATCTATCTATCTATCTATCTATCTATCTATCTATCTATCTATCTATCTATCTATCTATCTATCTATCTATCTATCTATCTATCTATCTATCTATCTATCTATCTATCTATCTATCTATCTATCTATCTATCTATCTATCTATCTATCTATCTACCTACCTACCTATCTACCGACCTACCAACCTACATACCTACCAACCTACCTACCTACCTACCTATCTATCTACCTACCTACCTACCTACCTACCTACCTACCTACCTACCTACCTACCTACCTACCTACCTACCTACCTACCTACCTACCTACCTACCTACCTACCTACCTACCTATCGATCGATCGATCTATCTATCTATCTATCTATCTATCTATCTATCTATCTATCTATCTATCTATCTATCTATCTATCTATCTATCTATCTATCTATCTATCTATCTATCTATCTATCTATCTATCTATCTATCTATCTATCTATTAATCTATCTATCTATCTATCTATCTATCTATCTATCTATCTATCTATCTATCTATCTATCTATCTATCTATCTATCTATCTATCTATCTATCTATCTATCTATCTATCTATCTATCTATCGATCTATCGATCTATCTATCTATCTATCTATCTATCTATCTATCTATCTATCTATCTATCTATCTATCTATCTATCTATCTATCTATCTATCTATCTATCTATCTATCTATCTATCTATCTATCTATCTATCTATCTATCTATCTATCTATCTATCTATCTATCTATCTATCTATCTATCTATCTATCTATCTATCTATCTATCTATCTATCTATCTATCTATCTATCTATCTATCTATCTATCTATCTATCTATCTATCTATCTATCTATCTATCTATCTATCTATCTATCTATCTATCTATCTATCTATCTATCTATCTATCTATCTATCTATCTATCTATCTATCTACCTACCTACCTACCTACCTACCTACCTACCTACCTACCTACCTACCTACCTACCTACCTACCTACCTACCTACCTACATACCTACCTACCTACAGAGCTACATATATACATAATTACGCATATACATACATGCATACATACACGCATACATACCTACATACATACAAACATACCAACATACATACATACATACATACACATACATACATACATACATACATACATACATACATACATACATACATACATACATACATACATACATACATACATACATACATACATACATACATACATACATACATACATACATACATACATACATACATACATACATACACATACATACATACATACATACATACATACATACATACATACATACATACATACATACATACATACATACATACATACATACATACATACATACATACATACATACATACATACATACATACATACATACATACATACATACATACATACATACATACATACATACATACATACATACATACATACATACATACATACATACATACATACATACATACATACATACATACATACATACATACATACATACATACATACATACATACATACATACATACATACATACATACATATACATACATATACATGTACATACATACATACATATACACATGCATACATACATACATACATACATACATACATACATACATACATACATACATACATACATACATACATACATACATACATACATACATACATACATACATACATACATACATACATACATACATACATACATACATACATACACATACATACATACATACATACATACATACATACATACATACATACATACATACATACATACATACATACATACATACATACATACATACATACATACATACATACATACATACATACATACATACATACATGCATACATACATACATACATACATACATACATACATACATACATACATACATACATACATACATACATACATACATACATACATACATACATACATACATACATACATACATACATACATACATACATACATACATACATATACATACATACATACATACATACATACATACATACATACATACATACATACATACATACATACATACATACATACATACATACATACATACATACATACATACATACATACATACATACATACATACATACATACATACATACATACATACATACATACAAAAATTCATACATACATACATACATACATACATACATACATACATACATACATACATACATACATACATACATACATACATGCATACATACATACATACACATACATACATACATACATACATACATACATACATACATACATACATACATACATACATACATACATACATACATACATACATACATACATACATACATACATACATACATACATACATACACATACATACATACATACATACATACATACATACATACATACATACATACATACATACATGCATACATACATACATACATACATACATACATACATACATACATACATACATACATACATACATACATACATACATACATACATACATACATACATACATACATACATACATACATACATACATACATACATACATACATACATACATACATACATACATACATACATACATACATACATACATACATACATACATACATACATACATACATACATACATACATACATACATACATACATACATACATACATACATACATACATACTTATATACGTACATACATACATTTATTTAACTACTCATGCGACTGATAATTTTCTTCATTTAGACGGACCTGTTGGATGAATGGATTTTGTCTGCCAATATGATGGTCTGCGGATAGAGTTTTAACGAGTTTAATTCTCTGTTAGGCCCAAGTTGTGCTGTTCCCTTGATGATAAATAGCCTCACAAGCCGATTTCTTGCAACGGTATATGGTTTGCTTCTGCAACTCTGGTATCTGTGTATGACAGTTGATTGGCAATCCCTGCTGCATACCGAAGTAAACCAACATCATTCGTCAAAGTTTCATGGTTGACACACTGCTTCAGTTATTCCTTGACAATAGGTCAAGTTATTCATTATTTCGATCGACCTGAATCGCATTTTTAAACAGGGGTAGGGACCACCACCAACCGATCAACGACGCTCAGCTGCATTCAATTAGGCGTTCATATATCAAAAAGCATACATCGACAGTTGCATGTATAATTAATCGTGTATACTACAGGTGATTGTCGGTGATTGATATTCGTTTACTTGCCTGAGCCCACCAAAGGCAACAATTACGCAATAGCACTATTTACAATCGCCAACGTAGCTTGGAAATGGCAATTGGGGTAAACAAAACATTAGTAAAGGCTATTTTGGCCGTCGATAATCGATTAACATTCTCTTAGATAACAGATGGACATGGCCGTTGTGTTAATTCAATTTCACCGCGGCATATGAAGCTGATGATGTAGGATGTTATTGGTCACACAAGGGAGTGAGAGTATTTTTTTTCAAAACATTAGTAGAAGGTTTCCCAATCTCTATGCAGACATTGAATATGATTAGGGCCCGACTCTGTTAATGTAATGGCTGCTTAGAGAGCTTTAATGATGGGTAACCAAGAAATGGAACACACGAACTGAGAAATAGCACGAGTTACCCGTCGGCGAAGGTTCTATAGTTTCAGTGTAATAGATAGAGAGGGATAGTGGACTAGCGTGCGCATGTCATATCTAGCTTAAAGTATCCAACAAATTCAAGCAGAACAGACGTTCTGCTGCCTGTTTATTTCGTGTTAAGCATAGCGTTTAATGGTATCACAAAAAGTCCATAAACGGAGCCAACATATTCCGAAATTCACTAAAGATCAATGACACAAACGACCCCTTTTTTGGTGAAATCTTCTATAAGAATGGTGATTTGTTAGCGAGCTAAATGAAATCCGACTCCGCCGCTTTATACTGCTGTGTTCCTTCACCGTAATCAAACGATTTACTTTTAAGTAAGAATGGTATGGCGATTAAGCACCGAAGGCCTTAACATCAGTTCCGACGTTAGGGAAATAGGTGCATTACGAGGTGGGAGTAGTGTAAATGAACGATCGAGCATACAATACCTTAACCCAATTTATGCATATTACGGCAGGTTTGCTGGGGATATGTTTCCAAGCAAGCGCCATGAATCTCCGTTGCATGCGGTGTAAATTCGCCTCTGTAGCATTAGAGTGCCGATGACATGCCTCGAGAGGAGTAATAAATGATTCGTCTTGGCTAGCCTGCAAATTAAAAACACCCAAATTACGCATTTAAATAGGTGAACAAGCCTCTCAGCGTTGAAATGATTCTGGTGCACATGTGCCTGTGTGTCTAGACATGTATAAAGCGTCATATGACACATTTCCAGCAAACCGGGACAAATTCATGTCTGCACATGTTTAACGTTAATGCACGGCTAGGACATTCACGGCTGCTAACTACATAGTGGCAAGCCATTACACCTCTGACAATAGAGGAGATAATAGTTTGGTTGCAGCGGATATTGGATGGGCTAACGTTAATAACGCTGGGGTAGCGGGGAGTAAAACCGAGTCACAGTAGGGTGAGGGAGGCGGCGGTCGTGGCGAAGATTAGGGTTGCCTTAAGGCTGGCATCTTGGAATACAGTATTCACCTCCTTGTAATCGTACTTCACAGCATTGATGCTTTTCGGACTGGGCAACGCCGAGGGAGCTGGTCACACAGTTTATAAGAATTCGTCATACACTTTCAGTCTGCGGTGTCTCTTTTCCACTAACAGCCCATTTTGTTCTAGAAGTTGTGGATGAATATGATAATGATAATGATAACGATGGTGATGATGATGATGATGATGATGATGATGATGATGATGATGATGATGATGATGATGATGATGATAATGATGAACTATACAGTCACGATGATCAAGGTCGTGATGTGCGCACGAGAGGAAGGGCATTTTCGCTGAGTGCTGCATGTAAGAGTATGGATGCAGGATTGACAGGATCAAATATTTGATGTGATATAACTATTCTCCATCACATAATTTAACATGCGGATCCAATTTAGTCATAGGGAGGTTTGATTGGTGTGAAAATGTGTCGTTGAATGCCTAGTTGGTCTACATCATGCGTACGGCGTTGTGCATTCAACTGAGAACAGCCGTATTAGCATACGTGGCCATTTTTGCTTTGCTTCAAATGGTCGAGGTCCTTCTGAATATGTTTGTACATTGCGTTAACCGAAAAGCCGGAATATACAAACAATGCTGCAAGATCGGGATAGTTCGGACATAAACGGGCTAGTGCGTCATAATATGTGCGTAGGAGAATGCCTGAACTGAGATTCTATCTGAAGTTATGTCATTTTCTCAATCCGTTCTTGTGAATGTCATATACAGTACAGAATGTACCCTTTTGGTAATATAAAAGGAACGATGAATATTGACAGAGTAAGCTTGCAGACGTTTTAATTGTTATGATAGTGTTCTATATGTTTGGCCTTGACATTAGTCTGAAGTGTGATTAAGCAGGCTGTATCTTCTGCCGGAACACTAATACCGAATTTGGTAGCCTAACTTTACCGCATTGGTTGCGTTCACTGACTAATTCACGAATGGTGAATGTTTAATGCTCATTTTGCCTTTTTTATCTTCTAAACAATTTTGTTATCTTAATCAGAAGTCGTAAGAAAATGTTCTATCGATCCACCACCATGACTGTTATGTCGACCAGGGCATGTCACTCTGAAAGTGTTTGCTCCATTATCGGTACAGGCGGTGTATTTCAACGCAGCCTCACATTTTGTCAAGTATTCATCCGTTACTTGGATCAAACACAGGGGTTAGGTAACTGAAAACGTGAATGCGTGAGTCGATAACCAGGACACATTTTCGCCATGACTAATGTGGTACTTATTGTTGTCGCTCGTCATTTCTGCGCCAAGCGTAAAGGAGACACTTATGATAATGGTATAGGGATGCATGGTGACGTATTGCCTAATCCGATGTGGTACGTAAATTTTCTTTTGGAAAATTGCATTAATTGTGACCCGACATAACTTGTGGATATCTGCACAATTATGACGCTTTTCCCCTAACACAATCTTTGGTATTCGTATTCCTACACACAATTCCGACCATCCATTACACACTCCATGCTGATGGTTGATGGATGCTTTTAAAATCTATGTTTGTGACTTCGTATTTTAAGGGTGGCTTGACTGCACACAATTATTATTTGAACGACACCATTAATCAATAATTGCATGTATCAAAGTTCATGTCAATTGCACAGACCATGAGATCGGCATTTTACACTAATTTAATCTAGTAAGTCCCAGCTTGATTTATATGTCGTACTGCTAATTGCTCTAGGTGGTGAAAAAATAACACAAAGGGTTGTTACATTGCTTACAGTTGCTGTTGTGCATAAATTGAGCATTGAATATACCGCTGTCGTATTATTAAGATTATCAGCGCGAAATTAAGGCGTTGTGCAATCTGCTCCACAGAGCTTTCCAGTTCATTTAATGCATCATGTTGCAGCAGCTGCACCGTACAAGGACGAATCGCTGTAAGCAACCACAGGATATTCCAATATTTCAAACGTTATTTGACTTGTTTGCGAGCCGTTATTAGCATGAAAATTCCGAGATAAATGGAATTGATGAATACAAATAGGATGCTTAGGTATTGAAACTATCCATATGGATAGCCTATGACGAGAGTGAAAGTAAAAAGAGTTGACGACACGGCGTTTTCAACTTTGCTGACGAAAGTAATTATGATGAACAGGGGGTAAATGAGAACACACCTGCTGCTACTGCTGTTGCTGATGCTCCTGGCGAGAATAACTATGCTTGTGATGGTGAGGATGATGATGATGATAATCTCAATTGAGTAAACATATAATGCATTGTTTTTTTTGTATCCTACTAAATGAATTGCGACGGGCTTATAGCTGCTTTCATAAACTAGAATCATGCTATAATATACTAACTTGCCGATTCAATTTGGACATCATGGTATAAGATGCCAATGACTTTTAGGGCCAAAAACATTCTTGGAATTTACATCTCCTATTGTTGCAGAGCTGTGAGATTAGAGATGATCATTGTGTTCAAGACGTACCACTGCAAATGCATAGTCACGTCTGTTTCTATCACTTTGCCTCCATGGAGGTACCTTTGCCATTTTTAAAGCCACTCATAACCATAAGAGCATATATGCATTGAGTGACCCATTCACATATATATATATATATATATATATATATATATATATATATATATATATATATATATATATATATATACATACATATAAAATATATATATATATATATATATATATATATATATATATATATATATATATATATATATAATATATATATATATATATATATATATATATATATATATATATATATATATATATATAGCATGACAATCGTCAGGCTTATGTCTATTTCCACTGATAAATGAGATTGCTATTTCACATGGAATTTCTTTTGCAAGCAAAGTGCTCAGTGCGGAGTATGACTGCCACGCTCATAAGCTCAATATAAGATTATCGTTGTTATCCGAGATTGCAATCGGTCATAGCTTATTGCAATCGGATATTACGCGGACGGTCCATAGTAATTTAGTTGTACGGGTAAGCTTGCTATTCCATGAACTGCCAAATTTACCTGTGTTGCATTAGCAACAGCAACAATAAATACAAGTGACAGCTGATATGCAGTACGTCATTCTGATCAATTCCTTACAACTGAATCATTGCTATTAAAAAACTAGCGACAATAATCAGTGGTACACGCAGTCATGATGAAAAAAGCATCCAAGTATTTGTTAATTCCACTGATATTGGTATTTCGTATTACATTGTACATTGCGTGAACGCCGTGTTAGAACAAAAAAGATAAATCGACCTGAAATACTTCTGTGAGATTTAGTGTACCAGTTTTGATATTTTGCAGCAAGAGTTATGCGTTACCACTCTTACGAAGGCCCCCAGTGTTTGGCTTTTGACATTTGCTCAGTGCATAACGCAAACCAACTGTTCGTTCGGAAAATATACGCCATATACTTTTTTAACAGCCAGAGCTTATACTCGAGAGTGGACGAATATTAAGTATCATGCGTACGGGTGTATCTTACAGCTAGGGATGAAAAGGTGTTTTGAACATATATTGTGGTGCGTGTTAGATTTCAGAGCATGTAAACGTTTGGTTCGCTTAAAAACCGAGAAGGCACAAGGAATGATCAAGGAAAGCCGCTAATTCCCTACATCCTGATTTTTGCTCAATTTGCCACAACCTCTCTGCTTCTTTCAGGCCTACCGCAATCGTTACTACATAGACATTGCTCAATCTATGGAGTTTAAATGTGCATATACGCGTTTGGTACCACAAAGCAACAAATAAGCGGTATGCACGATAGGCGCTCGTAAAGTCCTTGTAATCGCTGTGGCTCTAAACAAATGAATCTTGCTTTGGTGCTGAAATGACAAGTTTTATGACGCTTACAGTGACCTTTTTTTATATTCGACGTAAGCAGCGGGGTAATATGCACTGTTAGAAAGTGAATATACCATGACATGTGAGACATTCCTTTGATAAACGTGATGCGCAAAAGTGAATGCTGATTGGACTAAATAGCATGCGTTGCAACATACCCATTTGTCCAACTCGTCGGGAAAACCACATAAGGACCAAATTGCTGCCCCCCCTGGGTTTAAATGTACATTGATCACCACATGACATGCTAAATTCAAAATCCGCCAGTGGCCGCAGAGGACGAACTAGAGAAATAACGGCATTGTGCTGCTGATTAAATATACCAGCCACATACGGTGCTAATAGCGTTGCTCTCTGGAGACGTTCTCTGATTTTATTGAAGCGTTATCATGAATATTTCTTATTCAGATGTAAAATATACCTGTTCAGTATACCAAATGTTTCATAAACTGGTTATACTGATATATCAACCGTAAAGCCTCATTGTGAACGTTACGGCGGTCTTGTTATTCGATCTCTCATGCAACCATTTAGCTCATTTCAACAACTTTATCAATTGCAAAACCCTAAAATGCTTGTGTAAGTAACAATAATTTGTGAGACATTTTGTTCCCAACTTACGCAGTAGTCCTTGCATGCCGATGACTTAAACACGTTGTAACAATAATTAGCTGACCTGCATATTAACTATTTCAAAGCAATGGACCGCCGGTGTTGTAGAGGTACCGGCTTACTATTCGAAAAAAATGGTCAGTTTGTAGATACCTGTGCCCGGTAATATGCAGATATTCGCAGATGTGTTGTAACGACAGTGTTGGTCATTGTGACTAATATATATGAAATAAACGCCCACATTTACGATGTCTCAAATTTCTAATATAGTCGTGCAGTCCTATTTCAATTTCGATTGCCAGGATCACTACCACTATGTTGTTCTCTGATGCTAGACATGCTCGAACATGATCGAAAATGTTTACCAAGCTTGATTACGTGGCCTAGCACGTTGCTACTTCCACCAGTAGACTTTGGCTACGCTAAGGGAATGCTACATGACATTTCATGACCACATATATCACATATATCTAAGAACAGCATAATCAGCAATTTAGACTACAGCTCGATCGATTGCTACATAAAATGGTATATCGAAAATATAATATCCATTTTCGAACCTGTTGCATATACGAAAAAGCGCTGTAAATTTCCTTGCTACAGTCAGAAACCAGTACTAATAATTGGCCGTATATCTAACCAAGTGACGATTATGCATTTAAAGGAAACTAACAATGCCAAGATGCTGCCAACGCCTACATTGTTTACATTGGCAGGAAATTAACCACGATAAGTGTTTGCTTGGGCATGTGGGCAAAAGCAAAACATGAACTCGTTTCAGACACGTGCTTTTTACGAGGCCCGCATGGTTTTGCTACAGGTTTTGTACGGGGCTGATTTCTAACGAGCTTCTTACGGGCCCGTAACGACTTGTAGATCACCTGTAACTTAGATATTTGGCAGATCACAAATATTTTATTTTTCAGTACACCGTCGTCGGATATTTTGTACGTGCCTGGGCTATTGTTGCGTATGATCTAAGATATCACAGCGATTCAAAGTTGCTTACCGCGTGGTGGTTACACCGATCTGTTTAAGTTATCCCAAAGTGTACCATTGCGCAATTGTATATATATGCATTGAATTATCTACTTGTTGTCATTCTAGAATCCAAAGACTTTTGCTTTGGTTAGTTTGCCTGATTGATAGCACAATGAATACGTTAGGTGTTAATGACAGAAGACGTAGTAAAATTAACACACAGTTCTAAACTGCATATTTGACTGAGAACGGTGTTGGTGATGTCTTCAACTAAGCTGCACTCATCATGGGAGGTATGACCACGAGATTTGCGATCTTCCTAACAAGTCAGTATCAATATCATGTGCATCAACGAAATGCGAATATGTTTAATGATAATCACCCTGCTTATCACCAAATGTGTCAAATGATAAATATAAACATTTAAGACATGTTATAATCTCTGATATGGGTGTTTGATAATGTTTAATGAATTTTGGCATGTGAGGATGCCAACATTGCGTCTCATAAATTCCCCCCCCCCCTCCCCGCTTCAATCGAAGGTAAAATATTGGATAAGCATGGAATTGGTTATTAAGGCTTGCAGCCGGTCTATATGCTGTTCATTTGGCGCATTTCGTTTTAGAAAGCTCCAATAACGATGCACAGTACTTCAAATGCATATAATTGGTATATTTGACATATAAGACGTGTAAGCGCATCTCACTTGGCTTAAAAACCTTGTAGTGTGTTGCGGGTAATTAGCTTATTCCGGGTAACCATGCAAATACATTCCTATGCAGTAATAGCTCCATAATCTTGATTTGTGATCGTCATTGTATTAAATACACAAAGAGGCGAGCAGGAATCCCACAAGAACACTCTCTCTGTCCAAGTAGAAAGCCAGCCCATTTTAACTGACCGCTACAATCGAAACGTTGTCCAAACAACCTATCTCTACTATTCTTCACAATGTTTTATGAGAACTACAATCAGTCAGCAATAGCAGTGAATGCGCACTATTGATTATAGTAGGCAGAAATGTCCAAAGTAGATAGCCATTGGTCGTGCTTACGACTGCACGCTCTGTCTGCACACACAGAATAGCAATAGTCTTGCACCTAGAAGGGTCAATCTCTCGTTGAAAAGCTCCGAATATACACGGTAGCCATTTCTAAGAAATGCAGGCGCTACAGCGGTTTGTGTAATACACTATCTCTTGAATATTCGTCAATATTGTCCATCTAGATGCTGCTAGTTTATCTAACAACATGTGCATCTCATTAGCAAAACCGTGGCGAAATAATAAACGCTTATGACCACAACACCGTGCAAGGAGGTTTTAAACGGGCTTCCTACGGCCTCCAAGGCCCGTTAGCACCTGTATGTCTCGTGTGACCTAGGCATACGGCATCTAACGGAGTATATACTTTAAGGACTATTAGTAATCGCAGTCGTAAAATGCTAGATAACGTGTCAGATACAATCGCTTATTTCACCCATCAAACATGCAAATACTGTGAGTGTAATGTAATGTTTGTTAGGCGTGATATATTAAGGAAACTGTCCCTATTGACGTAAATTCTATCCCAACCCGCATCACAATAGTGTTCCGTGTCCCATTCTAAATACTTGGCGTGGTTACTATTTTCATTATCATTGTCATTACCAACCTTATTGTAGTATCGCCTGAGTCGTCTATGGAGTAGTTATTCTTGTTAAGTTTGTCCAATGTATAGGATGGTGGTGGTGTGTCAACGGCTCGTCCATAATTGCGATTGCAACGAAAATTGTAAATCTGTAGCATAGATGATAGTACAGTATTACAATGGTCGATAATCCTACTATTGGTCAAGGATACTGTGGTCACCAAATGCAAAAACTAAGGAATATGACTTCCTACAATAATTATTTTCCCGATGACCGACAATTATGCATGATATGATCTTTTGGAAAGGATAGCCAGCAACAGCAATATTCATTCTCTGCTTAGTCATTCAAGCGCATTTAGACATTATGCAGTAATCATGGCTATTTTCGTAGGATGGACCATAAACCCTTTCAGCAAAATTTGAATAATACTGGTCAGGGTCAAACTTCTATGATTTCATAGGTGATATATATGATTTTCCAATCAATAACCGCAGTAGCGCATGTAAATATTGCGAGCAAAAGTGTCTATTTGAACTCAGAAATAACCTTTCCAATAATCTATCAAGTTTCATATAGTCTGCAGAGGATTGTCTGCCACATTTGCATTTTTATCATTAGGTGCAGCTGCAAGCATCGAAATGGATTGATGCTTCTCTAATAGCACAAACTCATTTCCCGCAATCGAGCAGATAATAGAGGATGTTTATGTATGTTTATGAAATATCATATTACTTACAGAATACGGGAGGATTTTAGCGTGAACATTAACACTACACTTTCTCACGCTTATTTCACTATTCAACAAGTCAAACACATGCTCCCCTAATTGACATTGCGTACTCTCTACTTCACTTTGGTGCATTTTGGTCTTATACTGAAATCAAAAGCGTACCGTGATCTATATAAATAAGTCGTCGTATAATTGTCACACTGATCACCTTTTCCGGCGCCGCCGGAAAAATGAAATTCAAACAATTATGCGAATATCACATAGTCGATTTTATGTACAAATTTAAAGACGACGACATTTAGGCGATTGACATTATATATGTATACTGCCAAATATGCCTACATACCTGACCAGAGTCGTTTACAGGTAACTGCGCCAGCATGCATGTGCGCCGGTTATACATTATCATTCATAAATGTATGCCAATGGTTGCTAATATGCTAATTTATGTACGTATGCGTATTTCTGTTATCGTAGCTTATGTATGTGTTGATGTACGCCTCAATGAAATTACAGAAACAAACAGCATCAACCAAGTCTGATAACGTATACTCATTATTAACTTGGCGTTTTCGGAACACCTGAAAAGGATCTTCGCGAAGGTGCTCACAGTTGTCGATTCAACCTGACCAAGAAGTATTCTAGAGCTACAATGTAACCTGTATATTTGCTGCCGGGTCAGAGAAGGATTCTTTTAGTGCTGCTACCACATAGGTTTCCAGCACTTTCCTGTTTCTTTTGCCCAGTCTGTACCATATCCATTATGTAAACCGTTCGGTAGGCTAAAACCTAAATAATCTGGGCAATATGTCTATTAGTTGCCTATGGTTTTGATATAAGTTATAGGTACAAAAAAAATTGCCATTTGTAAACCATTCCCTAACTTTGTTTACTTTATCGTAAGTTCTTCGTCGGGGATTTCATGTTATGGTGTTGTTGATATAGATATATATAGATATATATATATATATATATATATATATATATATATATATATATATATATATATATATATATATATATATATATATATATATATATATATATATATATATATATATAATATATATATATATATATATATATATATATATATATATATATATATATATATATATATATATATTATATATATATATATATATATATACGGTATAGGATCGTACGCTTAAGAAGAGATCCACTTACTGAAGTATTCAATAATATCTAAAATGCTGTCCTTCGATTCTGCGCTTGAACTAGCCTACCCAGACACTACTGCTTGAGATGATAAGGAAGCTATATTTTGTTAATGGGCACATCAGGGTACAACACCATATTTATATCTAGCTAAGCTCCTGACATCAATGAATACATGTCGTCGTAAAAGGAAATGTGTTATTCAATGCCCTTGAACTGCCAATAAATATCGCCCTACTAATAAAACTTCGTCATAAGGCCGATCGTAAAAATTTGATTAACACCGTGAGGATTTTATCTAAATGATTTTGAATTAATGGACCAATGATATTCCTCGCCTTAGCCCCATGTAATGGCGGAATTGTAGCTTGAGTTAAACCAGCAACTTACTAACGCCCGATTAACGTAGTTATGGTGTATTATAGATAAATCGCCAGTGCTTAACCGAGATATAGGGCAAAAGACGTTTATACACTGTTTACCACTACCTCAGGAATGCTGCACGCTGTCTGCAGTATAACAACAGCCTGTGGCGTTTGTTGGACATAGTTTCTGACAACCGAATTATACGACATTTTACAGTGTGAGTTAAAGTAAATTGTTTCAGAAATATTGCTATCCCCAGCGACCACGCTATTCATACCGCGCCAGGTGTTATTGTAACTACACTCCCATATAGCAAACTCAAATCTACAATGGTGAAATAACATTTTGCATTTCGATCGGATATTCCATATCTGGCTTCCTGTCGATCTACTTTAGTACTATAGCTTGAGATTTCAGAGCCAGTATTTTGGCCAAACCAGTATGTACGTTATGCATGCTATCAATCTTTGTAGCGCAGGGTAAAACCGGAACACATATGGAATTCCCATACCTAGAACCACGAAAATGGCATCATAATATTATTCAAAAGTACTAAAATAATCAAGAAGCAGTGAATATCGCCATGGAAACCTGCTTATATATCTATTTATCAAGATATACAGCGTTACCACCCGTTCGTTAATTGGCCTACGTGAATAGTTGTTCGGGCCACATAATATTGACTTCGCACGACTATAATTATAACTTCAGGCTACACAATGGTGAACATTGATAATTAGTTCAACTATGTTGCCTTTCAATTTCCTGTTGAATATAGTCCTTAAACCCTGTGTCTACCTTGGAGAACGTACAATTGATTAATTTCTTCTCCTTTAATCATTTCCTTCACTCTTTTATTGGCATAACAGCCCAGCAAACACGGAATACATTCCTTAAGAGCAGACTGAACATAATTGTAAGCCTTGTGTTTGTTTTGACATTCAATGTCAATGTTCAGGGTGGCAATGCGACGAGATTTCGCTCCTGAATGCGGAAATATGCCCGTGCCAAATTACCACCGGATTCTTTTGCAGTGGCACAGTTCTATCACTCTGTGGTCACGCGTTCCAGATGCAAATTATGAAACCATTGTCTAGTGTCCTTTGCCGAAATAAACCTCGGAGCATTGTCCGTGGGTTTACAGATGTTCACGAACTTTGCTGCACAAAAATATGGGTAATTTGCAAGAAGCCATCGTATAGTGATGCGCTTATGGTTTTTTTCAACTTTAGATTGCCGATGGATTGTAAGAAAGATATATTGATTTAACTTTACCATATCCACAACACCGTGATGAACTAAAATATGATAGCTAGTATTCTCATTCTGCCAACCATAGAAGTATTTACTTGTGCACAATGATTACTTTCATAGACGATCGTCCATTAATATGAACTAGGAAACATATGTGATAATGAGTCAATATCCATTGACCATCTGTGGCTCTTTCCAGGATTACTCATCTAAAACCACAACGAAGGACTACGGTTGATAGTAACGGCGAGTCCCGAATGAATGTTTGACAGGTTGTGAAATGGATTTGATTATCATTATGTAACAAAAACAAAATGCATGATTTTAAGACGTGTGACACAATAATATTGCACAAGGCAACTGTATGACTGACTTGATCAGCTCACTAGAGCTACACACTTAACACTCGCACAACAGTTATAGGGAATATTATTCTTATGTTTTTTCTTTATTAAGTTACAAGCTGTTGCTAGCAATGTAGCAATGTCAAAATCCTTAATGATTTCATATCTAATGATTATCAAGTTGAATTGACGCACAATTTCCTAGTGTGATGTTAATCAAGCAAACCCAACGTCACCATTTACTGTATTTCTTTGTCATAGCATACGGATGCATGAGTAGCGATGCTCACAGGCCCCGATTGTGTGTTTATTAAGTTAGTTAAGCATGATTCGTGTGCACGGTGTGAACGCTGTGACGTCTTGACATTGCTAGCCACAATCCCGTACGTTTCATTACCTTACGTTATTGACAATATGGACGCTAAGGCTACAATTAAAAGATAACAGAAGAAAACAACCGCCAAAACTCATTTATATGAAGATTGACAGATAATTATCAACTGTATTAACTGCAAGGAATGACTTTTGCGTTCATTCTTCAATAAATGACGTTTTTATCACATTTTAGTCCACATGATATGCGGATTGGTTGTTAAAAACGTCAATCGGATGAAATGTGAGGTGTTATTGCTATTGTCGACCGAAGATTTTCTTTTGATACGCTCCCACAGCCTAATCTAATGAAGCTGAAGCTCAACGCTATCCCATTAAAGAAGAATTGACAAACTCACACGTAAATGCTCAGAGGTACATTTGTTTGCAAAGCAGTCTCTTAGAGGCTAGGGCCTTGACATATTATCCTTCATGAGTTGACTTTAGCACGGCAATCGGACGAAACGGCTCTCATACCAATGTGTACAATGATCGACACTAACAAAGCAAGAGTCGCGATGCATTTTAAAGTTTATTTGGTTTATCACTTTGTGGTGATGCCATCTCCTTTGACAATTAAACCGAAACTCTCTTCCCTGATGTCACGATGACAGATATCCGCCGTTGAAATACAACGCAACACACCTGCTCCGGATACAATGGAGTTGTTTGGTGCGAATGTATAGACATGGCGCTCACTGTTAGGGAACGTAACTAACTGAAGAAAAAAACACTGATAAGTAATGTTTGTATCCACGATCAGGTTTACAGGCCGCAAACACGCAAGACAATTGGCGTTGTTGCATGTCATAATTGGGAATAAACCCAGGATCGCTGCCAGAGTGTTGATAGAATATCTCGTTCACATAACTGACATAATGACTAATAACGTTGTCAATGTAAACTTCCAGTTGGACGAGGTTCTAGCTTTGCATACTATTTTTACAGAGCTGGAGACGTAAGTGTGCACAGAAGTCATAGTAACATATCTAAAGTGAATGAAGCACTATCTGATGTCATATATCCAGAATCCGAGAGTTCTTAACACAATTCATGCAGCAAGCGGGAACGACGTGTCATTTTTGCCTTGCTTACCAATGGCAATATTGCGATCATATAAATATTTGCCATATGTTTATAGGCTAAACTCAAGCGGGAATATGTGGGGTATTTAACACCAACCAAAGGAACATGGGCTACCACCGACGAAATACCGATACTAGACGTAATATACTTATTGCTCGGTTGCAGACTGATTACTACTACATGGTTAGGAGCTTAAGTTGCTAAATCCTATGGGTTATGTGTGGATTACGATTGCAGCAGGATATTGAAAAACTCAATATAGACACAATCTAGTACGACTGGCTTTTTTTGGTAAGAATCGCAGTCGCAGTCCCTCATAAGGACATGGCTTATCCGACCTTAGCAATTCATTATTGATATAACAACAACTTATTATCAGTCATATGAGCCTCCCTTTTTGTTGAAGAGGAGCTTTATATGATATGTACCCCCAAATCAAGTTTTATTTTATTGATTCCAGTCACCATGGCTTGATTTAGTACGATTCTTAAGCAAGGTTTCCACCGTACAAAACGCATAACATTGTGATTCTGATAATCATTATCGCTACCATGGTGATGACTTTTTCCTCCAACATGAAGCATATTTCGGCTATTCTTACAAACTACGGACTGTTAAAGCTATCGTCATAACAAAGTGATAATAACAGGCTATCCTCATCCGTGACCACTGACTATCTGCAATCTAGTACGATCGAAGAACTGCTTGAGCCCTATTTAACGCACAGCATATTGCATCAGTTCAGCTGTCCATTACCGAAGTGGCGCACGTAAACAACCTTCCTGTTGTAATACGTGTGGATCCATTTTGTCGAACGCATGCTGTCAAACGCAATATCATTCAAGCGGACTGTGGGATTTTCGCATGATTTAAATACAGAAGGCAAGCAACATGCTCTGGCAACCGAAAACGAGTTCAATAGCAACACAAGTGCACAGCACGCCACTTCCTAGTCACTGAGTGTGAAAACAGCTGTAGTTGATGCTTAATGGAGTCGATCATCTTTGGTTTATTTATCGTTGGATTTTACCTCAAAATACCCAGAAATAATATATATTTTGACGCACGATAGGACTTGAGTATATGTTTCTAAAATGCCCCGAAGAACCCCCACGTGATTGTCCCACCACCTATTGCCTCCCAGGTCGATACACCTGAAAAGGATATTCTCGTAGGTGCTCACAGTTGTCGATTCAACCTGACCAAGAAGTATTCTTGAGCTAGAATGTAGATAACCTGTATATTTGCTGCCGGGTCAGAGAAGGATTCTTTTAGTGCTGCTACCACATAGGTTTCCAGCACTTTCCTGTTTCTTTTGCCCAGTCTGTACCATATCCATTATGTAAACCGTTCGGTAGGCTAGAAACCTAAATAATCTCGGCAGTATGTCTATTAGTTGTCTATGGTTTTGATATAAGATACAAATACAAGAATAATTGCCATTTGTAAACCATTCCCTAACTTGGTTACTTTATCGTAAATTCTTCGTCCGGATTTCATGTTATTGGTGTTGTTGATATATATATATATAGATAGATATATATATATAGATATAGATAGATAGAGAGATAGAGAGATAGATATAGAGAGAGAGATAGATAGAGATAGAGATAGAGATAGAGAGAGAGAGATAGAGATCTCTATAGAGATATCTCTCTATCTATATAGAGATATAGAGAGGAGATATAGAGAGATCTAGAGATATCTCTCTATTATCTCTCTCTCTCTCTATATAATCTATATATATATATATATATATATATTTCTCTCTATCTCTCTATATATCTATATATATATATATATATGTATATATATATACATGCATATATATAAACATATATATACACACACATTCATATATATAGATATATATATATATATATATATATATATATATATATATATATATATATATATATATATATATATATATATATGTGTGTATATATGTTTTTATCTATGTCAGCGATTGCATCTCACATTCCTAATCGTCTGACAAAACGGTATAGGATCGTACGCTTAAGAAAAGATCCACTTACTGAAGTATTCAATAATATCTAAAATGCTGTCCTTCGATTCTGCGCTTGAACTAGCCTACCCAGACACTACTGCATGAGATGATAAGGAAGCTATATTTTGTTAATGGGCACATCAGGGTACATCACCATATTTATATCAAGCTAAGCTCCTGATATCAATGAATACATGTCGTCGTAAAAGGAAATGTATTATTCAATGCCCTTGAACTGCCAATAAATATCACCCTACTAATAAAACTTCGTCATAAGGCCGATCGTAAAACTTTGATTAACACTGTTAGGATTTTATCTAAATGATTTTAAATTAATGGACCAATGATATTCCTCGCCTTAGTCCCATGTAATGGCGGAACTGTAGCTTGAGTTAAACCAGCAATTTACTAACGCCCGATTAACGTAGTTATGGTGTATCATAGATAAATCGCCAGTGGTTAACCGAGATATAGGCCAAAAGACGTTTATACAATGTTTACCACTACCTCAGGAATGCTGCACGCTGTCTGCAGTATAACAACAGCCTGTGGCGTTTGTTGGAAATAATTTCTGACAACCGAATTATACGACATTTTACAGTGTGAGTTAATGAAATATTGTTATCCCCAGCGACCACGCTATTCATACCGCGCCAGGTGTTATTGTAACTACATTCCCCATATAGCAAACTCAAATCTACAATGGTGAAATAACATTTTACATTTCGATCGGATATTCCATATCTGGCTTCCTGTCGATCTACTTGAGTACTATAGTTTGAGATTTCAGAGCCAGTATTTTGGCCAAACCAGTAAGTACGTTATGCATGCTATCAATCTTTGTAGCGCAGGGTAAAACCGGAACACATATGGAATTCCCATACCTAGAACCACGAAAATGGCATCATAATATTATTCAAAAGTACTAAAATAATCAAGACGCAGTGAATATCGCCATGGAATAAGCTAAAACCTGTATAAATATCTATATATCAAGATATACAGCGTTACCACCCGTTCGTTAATTGGCCTACGTGAGTAGTTGTTCGGGACACATAATATTGACTTCGCACGACTATAATTATAACTGCAGGCTACACAATGGTGAACATTGATAATTAGTTAAACTATGTTGCCTTTCAATTTCTAGTTGAATATAGTCCTTAAACCCTGTGTCTACCTTGGAGAACGTACAATTGATTAATTTCTTCTCCTTTCATCATTTCCTTCACTCTTTTATTGGCATAACAGCCCAGCAAACACGGAATACATTCCTTAAGAGCAGACTGAACATAATTGCAAGCCTTGTGTTTGTTTTGACAGGGTGGCAATGCGACGAGATTTCGATCCTGAATGCAGAAATATGCCCGTGCCAAATTACCACCGGATTCTTTTTGCAGTGGCACAGTTCTATTACTCTGTGGTCACGCGTTCCAGATGCAAATCATTGTCTAGTGTCCTTTGCCGAAATAAATCGAAGCATTGTCCGTGGGTTTACAGATGTTCACGACCTTTGCTGCACAAAAAGTATGAGTAATTTGCAAGAAGCCATCGTAAAGTGATGCGCTTATGGTTTTTTTTGCAACTTTAGATTGCCGATGGATTGTAAGAAAGATATATTGATTTAACTTTACCATATCCACAACACCGTGATGAACTAAAATATGATAGCTAGTATTCTCATTTTGCCAACCATAGAAGTATTTACTTGTGCACAATGATTACTTTCATAGACGATCGTCCATTAATATGAACTAAGAAACATATGTGATAATGAGTCAATATCCATTGACCATCTGTGGCTCTTTCCAGGATTGCTCATCTAAAACCACAAAGATGGACTACGGTTGATAGTCACGGCGAGTCCCGAATGATGTTTGACAGGTTGTGAAATGGATTTGATTATCATTATGAAAAAACCCAAAATGCATGATTTTAAGACGTGTGACACAATAATACTGCACAAGGCAACTGAATGACTGACTTGATCAGCTCACTAGAGCTACACACTTAACACTCGCACTACAGTTATAGGGAATATTATTCTTATGTTGCTAGCAACGTAGCAATGTCAAAATCCTTTATGATTTCATATCTAATGATTATCAAGTTGAATTGACGCACAATTTCCTAGTGTAATGTTAATCAAGCAAACCCAACGTCACCATTTACTGTACTTCTTTGTCATAGCATACAGATACATGAGTAGCGATGCTCACAGGCCCCGATTGTGTGTTTATTACGTTAGTTAAGCATGATTCGTGTGCACGGTATGATCGCTGTGATGTCTTGACATTGCTAGCCACAATCCTGTACGTTTCATTACCTTACGTTATCGACAATATGGACGCTAAGGCTATAATTGAAAGATAACCGAAGAAAACAACCGCCAAAACTCATTTATATGACAGATTGACAGATAATTATCAACTGTATCAACGCTATCCCATTAAAGAAGAATTGACAAACTCACACGTAAATGCTCAGAGGTACATTTGTTTGCAAAGCAGTCTCTTAGAGGCTAGGGCCTTAACATATTATCCTTCATGAGTTGACTTTAGCACCGCAATCGGACGAAACTGCTCTCATACCAATGTGTACAATGATCGACACTAACAAAGCAAGAGTCGCGATGCATTTTAAAGTTTATTTGGTTTATCACTTTGTGGTGATGCCATCTCCTTTGACAATTAAACCGAGACTCTCTTCCCTGATGTCTCGATGACTGATATC
Source organism: Urechis unicinctus (assembly GCA_034190875.2). Taxonomy (NCBI): domain Eukaryota; kingdom Metazoa; phylum Annelida; class Polychaeta; order Xenopneusta; family Urechidae; genus Urechis; species Urechis unicinctus. The sequence goes on along the minus strand of CM067358.1, from coordinate 39,433,834 downwards.
CGCCGATGAAATACAGCGCAACACATCTGCTCCGGATACAATGTAGTTGTTTGGTGCGAATGTATAGACATGGCGCTCACTAGTAGGGAACGTAACTAACTGAAGAAAAAAACACTGATAAGTAATGTTTGTATCCACGATCAGGTTTACAGGCCGCAAACACGCAAGACAATTGGCGTTGTTGCATGTCATAATTGGGAATAAACCCAGGATCGCTACCAGAGTGTTGATAGAATATCTCGTTCACATAACTGCCATAATGACTAACAACGTTGTCAATGTAAACTTCCAGTTGGACGAGGTTCTAGCTTTGCGTACTAGTTTTACAGAGCTGGAGACATAAGTGTGCACAGAAGTCATAGTAACATATCTAAAGTGAATGAAGCACTATCTGATGTTATATATCCAGAATCCCAGAGTTCTTAACACAATTCATGCACCAAGCGGGAACGACGTGTCATTTTGGCCTTGCTTCCCAATGGCAATATTGCGATCATATAAATATTTGCCATATGAACTCAAGTGGGAATATGTGGGGTATTTAACACCAAGCAGAGGAACATGGGCTACCACCGACAAAATACCTATACTAGACGTAATATACTTATTGCTTGGTTGCAGACTGATTACTACTACATGGTTAGGAGCTTAAGTTGCTAAATCCTATGGGTTATGTGTGGATTACGATTGCAGCAGGATATTGAAAAACTCAATATAGACACAATCTAGTACGACTGGCTTTTTTTGGTAAGAATCGCAGTCGCAGTCCCTCATAAGGACATGGCTTATCCGACCTTAGCAATTCATTATTGATATAACAACAACTTATTATCAATCATATGAGCCTCCCTTTTGTTGAAGAGCAGCATTATATGATATGTAACCCACAATCAAGTTTTATTTTATTGATTCCACTCACCATGGGTATATTAACTACGATTATTAAGCAAGGTTTGTACCGTACAAATCGCATAACATCGTGATTCTGATAATCATTATCGCTACCATGGTGATGACTTTTTCCTCCAACATGAAGCATATTTCGGCTATTCTTACAAACTACGGACTGTTAAAGCGATCGTCATAACAAAGTGTTAATAACAGGCTATCCTCATTCGTGACCACTGACTATCTGCGATCTAATACGATCGAAGAACTGCTTGAGCCCTATTTAACGCATAGCATATTACATCAGTTCAGCTGTCCATTACCGAAGTGCCGCACCGAAACAACCTTCCTGTTGTAATACGTGTGGATCCATTTGGTCGAACGCATCCTGTCAAACGCAATATCATTCAAGCGGACTGTGGGATTTTCGCATGATTTAAATACAGAAGGCAAGCAACATGCTCTGGCAACCGAAAACGAGTTCAATAGCAACACAAGTGCACAGCACGCCACTTCCTAGTCACGGAGTGTGAAAACAGCTGTAGTTGATGCTTAATGGAGTCGATCATCTTTGGTTTATTTATCGTTGGATTTTACCTCAAAATACCTAGAAATAATATATATTTTTGACGCACGATAGGACTTGAGTATATGTTTCTAAAATGCCCCGAGGAACACCCACGTGATTGTCGTTCCATCACAATCGGCATATACATCCCTAGGATGTGTCGCTATACTGTACTATCTACAGGCTCGCACAGGTCAAATTTGCACTGCTGGCTAGGGTAGTATCGAGCTATTATCAAAGTGGATGTGCATGATCCCGTCCTGCTGCTGCGAGTCGAATCAATTTGAATTGACTTGAATACATACTCGCTATTGTAAAGCACATCATACGATAGAGCAGCGCAATTTCATGCTCGCCAGGTTAGTGCTCGCTGAAGGCAGCGTATAAAAACGTTATGTGCGCATTAAGCAAGAAAAGTGGCAATTGCGCAGCATTCCTGCCCGTTTGTGTGAGATGAATATAGCACTAAGCCTATGTTAAAAAGTAACCACAAACGAGTTTCGCTCGCTAAACAGAATTAAATAGCAGCACCAATGTTAGCCGTGCGTATCTGAATTTGAATGGACGCAAGATAATATAGCCAGCCTTGAAGCATTATGCATAATTGCTTTAAACTCTAATGGCAAAATATATGCTAAATGTAGAGGTACCTCCAAATCCAAATCCGAGTACGTACAAAATAAAGGCGGCATATATGACATGTTGATATTATTAATGTATAAGGCTATTTGCTTCACAACTAAATGAATGACAATTACATGAATATAGGATGGCCCCTTGTCTGTTACTACAATCAATCAGCATTAGTTACTCTCGATAGGCTTTAAAAGTTAATTTCCTGTCAAATGGAGTTAATGTGCTCGAAGGTTGTGCATGGTCAGAATATTTAAGTAAACACAAAATGCTTGCCCCACCCTAAATAGCCGCTAACTTGGTAAAGGGAAACGACAAAAAAGCTCTGAAAACCTATGTCTGCCATCCTAATGCGCCTGCTCCTATGCTTTTTGGCTGCATTTGTATGGACTTTTATTATCCTATTTGTAACTATTAAATCACCTATGTGCAATGTTCAAAAGTTAACTCATATTCTCAGCGTAATGAGAGTAAATCATTTCTGAAATTAATTCAGAATGATTTGCGCGTTAAAAGTTAGAAATATTAGAACTTGGCTCTGCGCAAACCTATTTTCCCCGAATCGTTTGAGCTAGGGGTAGTCGCTATAAAAATATGGTCTGGCTCCGTAATTAAGCGGTTCAAAAGTAGTTTTTGTCCACGACGAGGGAAGTACATAACTGGTACAAATGCAATATTTAGATGGATTGTACACCTGATCGTTGTCCACCTGAGGGAGTGTACTTACCAACATAGAGTTTTAGCGTTATAAGCATACTACTCGGTCGATGCAGCGCACCTGATAGTGTCCATGCAAGCCATTATAGACGTAACTGATTTCGGTGTGCTTTATGCATTGTCTCGTATGAAGCCTGCATGACATTGTGCCCACAATGGCTGTTCACGTTTGGTTTCGATTGCATTAGGATATGTTATTATGCGATATAATGAATAGATCATGCGTAAGGGCATTTGCACCTGCGTTTCTTTGCTGAGTATCTGACCAGTACAATGATGTCACGTGCTTAAAGCAAGCATTTGGGATTAGTCAATATTCTGGAGCAGTTTCTTTGGCTATTTTTAATGGTATTATCCGATATCCGTCAGGTTAATATTCATCACTCAGATGAATGACAGCTACAGTTGAAGGCAAAATATGTTGCATCACTCAATTATCCGAGGCCTAGATGATGTGATCACATAAGAAAGAAAAGAACTATGATTCAGCCACACAGGCAAGTACCTTTTGTTCTACATTTATGTAATCCGAGAATTCATTTTTCACTTAGTAAATGCAATTAATGAATCGTTTTATTGAAGTGGGAAATCACTTTAATCCCTTGTGCGCACAAATGCGAATCTGGTCGGTTTAGGAACATGTAGGCTTCTATGATATTTGAAAATCGGCTTATCAGATATTGCTTTTAGTTATGAAAATTATAATCATGATATATATGTTTATCTATATAAGTGCGAACTATGGCAAGAGACAAATGAATGCAACATGTGTCCGCCAATAATCGCCTGTGCAAAATACTCCTTTGATTACAATCGTACGTTAACCAAGAGTTGTAGTCACTTTTAATGGCATATTGATTGATAGTGCTACAAACGGTTCACCTATTCGCAGTCGAATTTGCTCTTCCACTAAACCTGCACATAAAACCTTTAAAATTGTGTTGCAAAATTGAATTAATGAAATTGATCTTCTCAAGTGGTGTAAAGTTAGAAAAGGTGATTGTAGCATGTGATATGCGGTTTTATGGCGCCATCATTACTTTTTCTCAACTGCAGTATAAGATTAATGCACATATACAACGACTTTTGATCACACATATATAATCAGTCTTTTGTTAACAGTTTACATTCACAGATGTGTTCTCGCAGGGTATCTCTCGCCATTTTATATACAACATCATCTTATGCGCTACTTGCATCACTATTGCGCAATATGAAATAGGTACTACATGAAGAGTAATAATGTGGACGTACTTGGAATGGGTTGCATTAAAGAGTTAGGCCTTCAAGTAAGCACATTTTTAACTTTTGACAAAATGAGCGGGCGGTAATGGCTCAATCCGTAAGCAATGATAACACATAATGTGGTTCGTTCAACAAAATGCCGTGTGACAGCGTACTCATGGAATATTTTGGAGCCTTTAAGACGATTGGTAGGCGTTCAGACTGCTAGAGATAACCCACGTTTTTATCTCATATTGATTGAGCTTAAATTGAAGATTGAGATTTCGTCATGAGAGCATTTTAACTTTGACCATTCGTATATTAGCAATTGGAAGGCAATTAACTCAATAGCTTAACTTTTACATTGCTTCTGAGTGTCTGCTGCCTGTACATGGCTATCCATCGGCATTCGCTTAATGCATAAAAGCAACTCCACCACAGCGTGATAGGCCCATTATCAATCACCTAAATAATCGCATTATATTACGAAACATTTGCTCTCTTGACTTTCTTATTTAGCGTTATGTTTCTGTTGAGAAGCAGTCAGTAAAAGTCATACCACTCCAGAAGGTACCATTAACTGGTGCCTACGCAGCTGCGTAATGAAGAGTGGTGGCAAGGAAACATTAGCCAAGTCGCTATCTGACCGCCTGGCTGGCATACACACCTTTGTGGATAGCTACTCTAAGGGGCCTTGTGGTTATTTTGATTCTTACCGCCCAATGCAATGTTCAATATGTGAACGCCAAGGGATTATAAATGTCGTATAAGCGACCAAGAGTTCATTCCTTCGACGAAACCATTGGTATTTGAATCCCCATACTGACATTAAATGTAATTGCTTTTTCCAACTCTGTTAATACAGTTGTATTCCAGAGAGCCAAACGGCGAAAAGCAGCAAAGGCAGGGATAAGGCACAGTCTAAAATCTGGCATAAGGTGCTACACAACAACGCAACTAAGCGATTGTACTCAGACACGATGTGTTTTACCTAATCGTTAATGACACCCACGAACTCAATTTCCTGGTCTCCTTCAAATATGCAAACCTAGCTGAATATATAAACGATCAATCTTAAAGAAAATTCGCTAGACAAAACTCTTCAGGACAATTCTTTAGAACTCTATTTTATGCGGCCCGTTGTTTGTGGACCTGCGTGCTTGTAAGACATTGTTGTGAGTTGTGAATATTTTCACTATGTCTTTTGGTAACATGAATATTGGACTTTCATTTATTTTACATCGCTTTACCTTTAATGACACAGAAAACACCTCTCACATATTATCCTGATGATGTGACTGACTATCCGTATAGATCCTTCGGGCCGCTGATACTGGGTTTGAACTCGAAACTCTCCGACTGGATATTTGCCCTTCCATACTGTAATGTTCAGGCGAATGACATACTTCAATGTTGACTTACAGCAGGCAAGCAGGGTTTAGAGCCTGATAATCAATTTCTGAGTGCATTAACCATTGTGGAATATTACTTCTTAAATTATGAAATTAGTCTGAGCCAGAGGAAATAAATTGTTGCTGCTCAATACTGCCTTAAGCTTAATGTATACACGGCAATACTCCGAACAGAACACCACAATGATAGAATATCATCAAGAATATGTCTGCTCTATGATACTACGAAGTTCTTTAGGTTGCACTTCGAGGTTTGCTGTCAATGTGTGTGTAATCTTTTCACAACTGTTCCTTCAAATGTTTACAATCAGTATCGTTAGGAAACCGGCACATTGAACTGACTTTAATGTTTCCTTATATATAATTTCAGTGCATACATTTAACGATTACTCTATTCGCGGGTCAGTAAAGGCAATGAATACTGTGTATAAAATATAGCAAGTTGTGTGGATATTAAATCACTTTAGTGAAAGGGACGAATGTGCTGTTCACAGAAATGTGATTCGTAAAATATCGCAAATCATTGCTCGATTGTCTTCTTGATAAAATTTAATGAAACACCCAACGACATGGAAAATAACGAGTACGAAGGGGGCAGAAATTCTTCAAAAATACTTATGCCCATCAAATTATCTTCAACCTAACTGTCAACTGATCTATGCTTGATAACCCTTTGCTATGCCTTCGTAATATAGACCGTTGAGAATGCATGGCATGCTCGGCATCATTTCTTTCGCTCTCATCTTGTATATGTATAATCTAACCCCTTAGTTGTTTTCATCCCTTCCTCATGCCTCCTCTTTGTGTTCCTGTCTCACAAACGTGCCATCCCTCATTCAGCTAACATTTTCCGGTCGTGTGGTCTCTCATGGGGCCTCTTTGTTGCTCGTTATGACGGACGGAACATGTTACTTCTGCACAGCATGGCTCTGTGCATATGTGATTAGGTTCCACCTAACTATATTGAGCAGCAAAATAAACTGACTAAGAAGATACGTGGGGGCTCGAATAGCAAACGACATCAGGCTCCGTCCGCCTAATGTTGCTGTTAAAAAACTGTCAAACTGACACCCGTTATGCACATTAATATGACGCTATTAAAACTTACAGATGCTTCACTGCTCGGTGACGGGCAACGCGCAATCAACGAAGGATGTATATTCAACCTTAAACAACTTGCTGTGATTTACGAGGCCGATAATAATTGTCTATGACTCACTGGTTGCCGTTCTAGCCTGAGGTCTACGCCATGGCTGCTATGTATTGGTCGGAGAAAATCAACAGTGTTACCCAGATACTCAAGCTTACTGGATAAGGTTGAAAAGGTAGAATAGTATATTCTAATTCTGTTGATTTGTGCGATCGATTGGGGGCCACCAGTTCAAAAAAGGAGTATCATAATGAGTGTATAGGTGATGTCCTGGTTCTCAGTATTGAATACGATAAAAATGATTTATGAATCATTGATTTACTTTTGCGGATGACAGAGAATTATGCAAGGATACTTTAGTTGATGCTTTTTGTTGCCCCTCTGGTTCCACCTTACTAGGTCGGAGCTTAATAACACCTGAGTGACATGGGTGCATTTTTACTCACGCAATAGGAAGTGTCTTGGCTCGGTTCAATGTAAACATACTTAAAATATGTCAAATGTAGAGCTGTGTAACACTGTTGCTTAATATCATAATAATTATGTCTACTTCGTCAGATTCTCCCACAGCATGGACAAGATCAAATGGCAGCTATTGTGTTCTATAGATATTATCATGTACAAATATATATGAAAACAGCTCATATTAGTTATTACACATGTGCAAATTAATTTTATTCACAGTAAAGTGACACAACCATGCAAGAACTTTTGCAGATATCTAATATGTAGATTATTATCCGGATAACAGAATTAAGTACCATGATGCATTGACAGCAATGTTTATCTATAGATCCGTATGCGTGTCACAAACATTATGCAATCTTATAGCATCCACCACCTCAGCATGTGGAATTATACTGAAGTCAAGAATTATAAAGCGCATAAAAGAAATGTCATTTGGTTGCAAAGTTACCATCCAATAATGCTGCTGTTTTTCGCCCATGCTGGAAGTCTACATCATAGCTATTTTGCAGTAAATGCCACTCTTTATTCATGAATATGACGCTGAATGTAGCCACTTTAAAGGGTATTATGATAATCTATGTTTGTCATGCGTAATAACCTCAATAAGCCATTTAGGTCGGATTCTGACGGTGACGATCGATTTCAGCCACATGTCCCGAAACTAAAATTCTGGGCTGCATGGAAAAGCATTTACCATGGAAGAAACATAAAGGTCCGTAAATTGATTACCTGCAATTATATGCAAGTTGGTGATATTTCTAGAATTATTTAATTAAGTCATGTGATTAACGGCCAAAGACTAGTTTACACGCTCAGAGCGCAGTGGTTCTTTTGGTGGATGCCTGTGATATATATATATATATATATATATATAGATATATATATATATATATATATATATATATATATATATATATATATATATATATATATAGATATATATATCTATATATATATATATATATATATATATATATATATATATATATATATATATATTTATTTATATATATATATATATATATATATATATATATATATATATATATATATATATATATATATATATATATATATATATATAGGGTATACAAACGCACATTTTTACAAAAAAAGTCAGTCAAACGTTATCATGGACAGCGTCAATTGCATCGTATAATATGACGAGCGTCATGGAGCGTACACCAGTTCATATATATAATAAGCTGGCATGCGACAACTCCTAGATGGTGACGATGCATTGCATGACACAAAAGCCAGGTTTGGTATCCGCGGAATAATACAGGTGTTAACAGAGGAGTTAAATTTCAAGATACCACCATCAACTGTTCCCAGCTGCGAAATGACAATGTGGCATCGAAACATTGGCAGAACCTCTCGCCGTTTTAAACAGAAACGTTAAGAAGATGTTGTGTCATTTTAGCAACGGCCAATCAATCATATTCCAGTGAGCTGTAGGTTTGGGAAGTCAGAGTGTATGTATATAGTTATGTATATACATATATATATATATATAGATATATATATATATATATATATATATACATATATACATATATACATATATATATATTATATATAAATTCATTAAGTAAATATGTAAATATATAAAATATATATCTATTGGAGAATGTATACTGACAAATATGTATATATGTATATCTGTATATATATATATAATATATATATATAGATACCATTCCTATATAAATTCATTTGTATACATATTATATATATATATATATTATTGGAGAATGTATACTGACAAATATGTATATATGTATATCTGTTTATATGTAAATATATAATACCATACCTATATGAATGTACATATATATATATATATATATTCATACGAGTTATTCATCCGTTGCTTGCATGTACTACCCGTTTGATATGTTGCTATATACTCAAAGACAGTGCACGATAATAAGCTGTCTTCCTGGTTGATATTTTTAGCATGCCACAATTTGATCGAACACAAGTGTAATGTTACTATACATCTGTATGCATGAGTCGATAACCGTCATTTCTATTGTGGTACTTATGGTTCTCGCTCGTCATCTCTGCGCCAAGCGTATAGGAGATACTTTGATAATGGTACTGGGATACGTGTTTTCTTCGGGAAAATTGCATTATTTGAGACGACATAACCTGTGGATATCTGCACCAGTATGGGGCGTTTCACCTAACGCCATCTTTGTTATTCGTATTCCTACATACAATGCTGACCATCCAATAAACAAGCCGTGCTTATTGTTGATGGATGCTTACAAAATAAGCGGTTGTAACGTTGTATTTAAAGGGTGGCTTGACTGCACACAGTTGTTATTTGAATGAATCGTTTGGTCCATAATTGCATCGAATCAAAGTTCATGTCGATAGCAAAGACCATGAGAACGGCAATATACACAAATCTAATCTAGTAAGAGCCAGCTTGATGTATATGGCGTATTGCTAATTGCTCTAGCATTGTTTTCAGTTGCTGTTATGCACACATCGAGCCTTGCTTATACCGCTGCCGTATTATAGAGATTATATGCACGCCATTAAGGCGTTGTGTACTCTGCTCTACCGGGATGACGAATAATCCATGAGCTTCCAAGTTCATTTAATGCATCATGTTGCAGCAGCTGCGCCTTACAAGGACGAAGTTATTTGACTTGTTTGCGATCCGTTATGAACATAAAAGTTCCGAGATAAACGGAATGGATGAATACAAGTAGGATAATTAGGTATTGAAAAAATCCATATTGATAGTATATGACGACAATCGCTATGGATTTCGCTGACGAAAAAATTATAATCACCATGATGAGCAGGGTAGAAATGAAGAAACACACGCTGCTACCGCTGATGCTGATGCTCATGGCGAGAATGACTATGCTGTGGATGATGATGATCATGATGATGATCTCAATTGAATTGAGTAAACATATATGGCATTGTTTTTTGTATCCTACAAAATTAATTGCGACGGGCTCTCATCAACTAGAATCAAACTATCACATACTAATTTGCCGATTCAATTTGGATTCCATAGTTTGTATCCTGCAATAAAAAGCCAATATGCTAGAAATCCTCATCTAGGGGCAAAAACATTCTAAGAATTTACATATCCGGCAAAAAAAAAAAGTCGCTACAAAAGGCTCAATTCCTATTATTTCAGAGCAGTGAGATAAGAGATGCTCATTGTGTTTTAGGCGTTCTATTGCATTGCTTAGTCACGTATGTTTTGTGTCAACTCACTTTACATCCAAGGAAATACCTTTGTAGTTTTCAAAGCCTTATTAACATGGGAGCATGTATGGGTTTGACTGATTGATTCATTCATTTATACATGTTAGCCTTCGTTAGATTAAGTATTTGTCAGTTTGGTGGTTTAGGGATTAATATTGCTCTCAAGAATTTAGCGATTTTGTGAATGTTAATTTCTGTTTATTTATTATGCAATGAACTGCAAAGTGATTACCTGTAATCGTTCCTTGTGCGAAATATTACGTTGAGCAATAGACGTCCAAAACACAGCTAAGCAATTGCTATGATGGCAAGAGCTCGTGTTATATACCATACACTCTCAAACCTTACACCAATTGATTATGTCAAGATCAATATTCATAAAACAATGAACAACTTGCGGAAGAAATTTGTTTTTAGATTAGCCATTGAGAGCTGGCAGAAGTAAATGGCTCTGCCTTTGGTTAATGTATACGAGGGCCGTGCTTGCAATGTGTAACAATGGATGGAACAAATACACAATACTCATTCAATGATATTGTATTTTTTTACGCTCCATGTTTTTAGATTTGGATATACATAAATATATATATATAGAGATATATATATATAGAGAGATAGAGATATATATTATTTATATATATTTTATATTATAGGTAGATATATATATATATATATATAGAGGTGAAAGAGATAGAGATATAAATATAGATATATATAAAGAATTATGTATATATAGAGAGAGGAGATAAATATATATATATATACATCTACATATATATATATATATAGATTTTTTATATATATATATATATATACATATATATATAAAAATATATATATATATAAATATATATATATATATACATATATATATATTTTTGATATAAATCCCTCTATACATATATATACATATATATAAATATTTATATATATATACATATATATATATATATACATATATACTGACAGTTACAACCATTCGTACAATATAACTGTTCGTGGACAATATTTTAAAGTACATTCTAACTATAATTGTTTTTTAAATTATTAATTCGGCATAACTTTAACGATGTTGCATTAAAAATTTTGATGCAAATCAGATCTTTTTGCCGCTTACTATTCCTGGAATATACTTTTGGTCCTCTAAATATGCAAAAGCTAGACACATTTATACATATCATAAATGTATGCATACTATATATATACAGCAATAGCCGGACAGTTCATCATAAAGAAACAAGGACGCTGTTTTAGCCCTCTTGGCACCAAGAGGCTTCGGTGATAATAGTGCAAGAGACAGTAGGGTGAAGGGGTGACAAAGTGTGATGTCGGAAGTCGACAAAGTAATATTACTGAGTAAGGGATAAATGTGCCGTACATCAGGGCTGAAGAATAAAATATTCTGTAACCATGTATATGTTGTAGTACCAACTAAGGCATTGAGACTTTGCCCAAGTCAGTTTAAACGTAAAATCGTCATCCAGCATAAAATATAAGTCGCAGTGCCGTTGTTCTAACGTTATTAAGCAGAATTGCAAAACCGAAACGACACTTTTGACAAAAGACAACTGTTTAGTTCCCTTTGATATATTTGACTAATCAAAGAGATATGTATATTGTATATTTGACTATGTACTTAGCATTACCGCCACGCTTACTGGCTTTTTGTTAGATTTCCCTATACATCCGGCATGTAACAGCCGGTATTCTGCCGTCGGTTATGCTTAAAACAGTTGTATGGGAGATTTTACTAAAGAACTGCCAAATTGACGTCATACGCCGTGTTGCATTTGCAGCGACGTAGGGAATAACAATAGACAGCAGCGACGCTGTTCTTAAGTCCATACCATCTTCCTCTTTGCAAATATTACCCGTGGGAACTACACTGTGGACCTCTATAGAAATGATAATGGACATACCGACCTTGCATTCGTGATTAACGATGTGAATTAATTGATGATGGCGATGATTATAGTGATGACGATAGTGATGATGACGACAAGGATGATGATGATGATGATGATGATGATGAATGATAATGGGGTAAGCAGTGCTTACAATGCTGAACAATTAGTTCATGATATCAGCCTTAACAGCTGTATCGACTCGCCGGTGAATGCTAATGAGTACAGCATACTTGCAGATTGGCTAGTTCATGTGCGGTCAGGAACGATTGCATCAAAAAGTTTAAAGCTGGATACCATATGTCAACATTACAGCATTTGTTGATACGGCAGCAAATAGATTTCAAATTTATTTGAAATTTGCCGTGGTCATGTTCTGGAACACAAACAGATCCAACGACATAGTTGGTTCTCTATGTCACTTAAGGACGCATAAACCGGTCGTTAATCCCAGAAAGATTGTTCGCCTTATATATTATTTTATATTATTTTATATTTTATATTCGAGAACTAGATAATGAGTTTTCCCATTTTGAAGTATTTTGATGTCTTTAGGACTGCAACTAACTTGTCACAATCGAGGTAAATACTATCTTTTCTCCAATCAAATGAACTATGGATAAGGTACAAATATACAATAGTAGATACATATGTTATTAAACTGCTAGTGTTCATATTGCCGTGGAAATTTGCTTCGATGCTCGCAAAAATTTAACGTGGTATAAATAACATTCAATGTAAGCTTTAAACTTATACCAAAACATTTGACCGAGCAAATAACCTGCTAATTATTGCAATGTTGCTATTTCTTGTTATGCATTTAGGATTACTGAGGATGGAAGGTTTTGTTTGCTTCCTACCAAACCGCACATGTGTGATTCTTGATGGACGCTGATTATTGGGCTAATCCACATTATGCTCCATTGATCCCGACCTATCTGCGGACTGCCGATCAACATTCACTCGACCAATGATACTGTTTCACCCATAATACAAGTTTGTTCATTTGCTACGCACTTGATTTCGCTCATATTTATGACTGATGTCCCTACATTCTATCGATTATTGCTGTGCTAATGGGTTAACAGCGACATTGGGCATCGTCTAGCGTTATTATGCTCTGTTATTGTGTAAGCATGCGCATATTTTATTAAGGGACCAGATAACATTTCACTCATAAAACATCTTGTTTTAAAATGCTAGTATGTTTGACTCGCTATACGTTGATCAGATATGCAGCTAGTGCAATGCCTATTCAGAATGTATTCAATCAAGGGGAAAACTCCCTTACTTTATATGAGGCATGATAATAGCAGACAGATGCAACGGTGTAAAGTGGCTTCTTGCGTTGTCATGCTCCATTAATGTGATTTAGAAGCAGCATCAATACAACACTGGTATTAATAAACGACAGTAACAAACTTCCATATTTGTTAAGTATTAACAGACAGCGTTCTTTTTAAATTGTGATCGGTTACCACTAGAAACTTCAAACAGGAATTTTAAAATGCAAAGATAATTGGCTGACTATAACATATATTATCTTTACGTAATGATCCACCGGAAGCATATAATACCGTTTTGTCTAAGTGCGTCCGGAAGGACGAGAATAAATATTGTACTATTAACATGTATGCAGTTAAAGGAGATAAATTTGACCATGCCCCATACATTTGGTCTGCCTCTGCGCGCCAGGTAATGTAAAGTTATGGCATTTTCTAATAATGACGCATTTAGAAGTCATATCAGTATCAAAAGCCGACTATACCGCTTGTGGCAAAAATATACGCATACTGATGACTACGCCAAATGAATGGCACAAGGAGTGTTCAAAGATACATGTGTTTCTGTTACTTTGCAAATATTTGCTGATGTAATGAAACGTCGATTGGGATTTCAATTATCTAATAACACAAATCCTGTCTGTCTTCCTATCGTAATCTGGGCCAAAGCAGAGGGCTGACGAAAGCACCCACACAATAACCTCGTGGCTCAAGATCCCATTGTCCACCAAGACGGGTCGCAAATTAGGGCACAAAAGTTGCCCGCTGTCAGTCGTCAACTCTTCAATTGCCGTAGTCAACGAAAGCTTTTAAGTGCTTGAAGAGCATGGCTAGCTAAGTTTTTGTACACAAAAACTTAGTTCAGTCCATTAGTTGGGAAGCATGCAATTTCAAGATTACTGATATGTCTATTATTTCTATCACTTACAACGCATCGTGAATTAAGATAGCAAATCTTATAGTTGCCGGGTTATTCTCAAGTGTGCCACTGTGCAAAGCTACAATTAAATGATTCATAACAATCGTTTGAATATGTCTGAGTTTATATATATATATATATATATATATATATATATATATATATATATATATATATATATATATATATATATATATATATTTATTTATATATATATTAATATAGTTATATATTTTTTATATATATGTATATATGTATATATATATGTATCTATATATGTATATACATATGTCACGTCATTTTTGTGTAAATATATTGCTTATACAGCTACTGATCAGAATGCGTTTTCCTGAGAAGCGTGTCCTTGTAATGTCCCGTGCAAAACAGGCGCATCTACCATTTCGTCGCTTACCATAGCATTTGAATATGTGAATGCAGGTTTGGTGATTGAGACGAACCCTTTCGATGTTGTACGTTGATAAAAGAAAGAAAACGCACGCATTATCAGGCAGGAAAGCCATGATCTGTTCCGGAAATTACAGGATTTAAAAGACTGTCTCTTAATAATGTCAATTGAAAGTAGTCTTTATGTTGCGGACGAGCTTTGGCCTTACCTGCTCGACACTCTGTTGTTTTGCAGTCATAAATCTGGTGGCGTCCTCTGATTACGAGTATTTTGACCTTTTACCAAATGTCTGCAACAATGACGCCGTTTTATGTAGAACTGACTTTCAATTTTCATTAAAGCAGAAAGCTTACCATCATCCGATATAGGCAAAGCACAATAAATTTTCCTCAGCTCATTCCTGCCCCCCAGTCTACATTAGACGCAGTATAATAGGCGATATATATGTGACAATGTATTCTATTTTGACAGCAACGGCTGTTTGATCCAGTTTAGCGAACTATTTTTGCACGGCCAATCTCATTTACTTGCCTGTAGATAAGAAGTCATTGGCTGGTTGATTTAGTCATAGTTATCCAATCAAAGTGATGTACCGAGTTATAAACGATGATCACAGAAATCTGAAAGCCTTAGTTTGCAGGTCAGTATCGTCAACTATATTCCCTTCGCTGCAAACGACGGCTTTATCTTGGCCGTTTCGCTTGAGCTATCAGGGTAAAAAGGGTAGAGATTGCTGTCATGCGTCACATAAGGTATTCACCAATTCACAAATAACAGAGGTAATCGACGTACAGAGGATCAGCAAGTGTGGCGTGATTATAGCGAGGTATATTTTGATATCAAAATATAAACACATTATATGTGAATGCAAGGTTCATTGTGACAAGCGTAATGAACTTTCAAATGTTTACCACATGCCGTGGTGTGGCGATAAGTAAATCCTACGCAACTTATTCCGCAACCTACGATTAAACTAAGCACAATATAACACGACGCAGCTAAGTCTAACACGAATGGTAAACTCCAAATGAAAGAAAATGATGCAATATATGTGGAAAAAATTTTTCGTGAGCAGAGGAGTTAGTGAAGTGATAGTCTATATACATCCTGCTAATTTAAAGTCGGGTGTCAAGTCTAATGGCTTATTTTTCGCGGCCGTGAATTGTAAACTTAACATGGCACGTTAATCTGGAGAGAGCCATTAGTCACATAACGTATCTTAGAAGGAGTTGTCCTATTCATCAAGAAAAAAGAAAAACCGTACATTTCGTTCGGTCTAAGCTTCGTCAAGTTATCGCAAGATGAAATGATGCTATGTAGAGCTATACAGGGACCAGTGCACCTTGACCTTTACCTCTATGACACAATACTATATCAATCATGTTTTCAGTGCGTTAGTGTCACACGATGATGTAAAGCTTGATAAAGCATTAGATTGGATGGAGCTGCAGTGTGGACAGCTTTCGCTTATTCCGTATCAACACACGTGCACAGCACGCCGCTTCTTGGCCACAGAGTATGAAAACGACGGTAGAGTTTACTTATCGTAGGATTTCACCGCAAAGGCAATATACCCGGAGAACCCCCAAAAGATTGTCGTTATATTGCAATCGGCATACGGTACTATTCACAGGCTCGCATAGGTCAAATGAGCACTCGTGGTTGAGGAGTTTCGTGATATCAACTGAGTGGGTGTGCATGATTTCGTTCTGCTGCTGAGGGTCGAATCATTTTCAATTAACTTAAATACCTTCATGCCATCGTCAAGTCCATTATCTGACAAAGCAGTGCGATGTCATGCTCGCCAGGTTAGTGCTCGCTAAAGGCAGCGTATGGAAACGTTATGTGCGCATTATAAAAGAAAAGTGGCAATTGCGCAGCATTCATGTCCGTTTGTGTGAGATGAATAAAGCACTAAATCGATGGTAAAATGTAACCACAAACGTGTTTCGCACACTAAACAGGAATAATAAAAGCACAAATGTTAACTGGGCTTATCTGAAATTGAATGGACGCAAGATAATTTAACCAACCTTGAATCAGTATGCATAATTGCTTCACACACCGATGGCAATATATATGCTTATAGTATAGGTAGTTGAGTCCAAATCCGAGTACGTACGATATTAAGGGGACACATATGATATTATTTATGCATAATGCTGCCTCCCAACAAGTAATGAACTCTACTGTGGAGCATCACAGGCTGTATTCAAAGCAAACGGCAATATTGATGGCCCATATTACGGCACAGTGAGCATAACATGGTGAAGTGATGACCCAGCATATTCTGTGGATTATTCGCTTCACAACTAAATGAATGGCCCCTTGTCAGTCAATACAGTCAATCAGCATTAGTAACTCTCGATACGCTTTAAAAGTTTATTTCCTGTCAAATGGAGTTAATGTGCTGGAAGGTTGTGCATGGTCAGAATAATCATGTGAACACAAATGCCTCAGCCACTGTAAATAGCCACTAACTTGGTAAAGGGCAACGACATAAACGCTCTGAAAACCTATGTTTGCCACACCAATGATCATGCTCCTATGCTTTATGACTGCATTAGTATTGACATTTATTATCCCATTTGCAATTCTCAAAGCGCCTATGATGTAGAGGATTTATTCATTGCACATCCCAAAGTACAATGTTCAAAATTTAACTCAGCGTAATAAGAGCAACTTATTTCTGACATTAATTCAGAATGGTTTGCGCGCTAAAAGTTAGAAATATTAGAACTTGGCCCTGCGGAAATCTATTTTTCCCGAATCGTTTGAGTTACGGGTAGTCTCTATAAAAATATTGTCCGACTCCGCAATTAAGTGGTTCAAAGGTATTTATTGTCCACGACGAAGGAAGTACATAAGTGGTACAACTGCAATATTCAGATGGATTGTACACCTGGTCGTTTTCCACCTTACCCAGTGTACTTACGAACATAGAGTGTTAACGTTAAAAACATACAAAGCGGTCGATTTGCACCTGATAGTGTCCATGCAAGCCATAATAGACATACCAGGTTTTGGTGTGCTTCATGCATTGTCTCGTATGAAGCCTGCATGACAAACGCTAAGCTCATTCTCTACGAAGAGTGCGAATATAGGATTTTTCTGCATTCATTGTGCCCACAATGGCTGGTCGCGCAAGGTTTCGATTGCACTAAGATATGATATTATGCGATATAATAAATAGATCTTTCGCAAGGGCTTTTGCACTTCCGTTTATTTGCTGAGTATCTAACTAGTTCAATGATGCCATGTGTTTCAAGCAAGCATTTGTTGTTAGTTAATTTTAGTGAGCAGTTTCTTTGGCAAAGATTAAAGCTATTCATCCGAAATTGAGAGATTGTTTGTCGGTGGATCTATTCCGCTCAAATTGCTGCACAATGCCATTTTCAAATTGGTCCACGCACATTTTCACCAAATATCTGCTATTTTGCAGTTTGCGAGGTAATCGCATTTATCACATAACCTGACGTTGGTGTCAAAAGATGAACAGGCATCTGACACCATTCACTTGCAAACGGTGATGTTAAAAGTACAATGAAGGAACAAAATGGGGTTAGGAACACGACTTATGTAATCACCTGGCACGCTAAGCTGGATAACGACGACGAATACAGCAATTTTGAGTCATTTAAGCATGGGCTTCAACCTGGGCATCGCTTTGAAGTCTGCTTTCTTTACGTGGGTCGTGCAAAATATACGCAAACAATCCTGTGCTTATTCGTCGATTTTGCCGTAACGATATCCGTTAAAACTCATCACTCAGATGAATGTCGGCTACAGTTCGAGACAAAGTACGTTGCATCACTTAATTATCCGAGGCCTGGATTCTGTTATCACATAAGGATGAAAAGAACTATAATTCTGCCACACAGGCAGGTAAATTTTGTTCCGCGTTTATGTAATTCAAGAATCCATTTTCCAGTTAGCCAATGCAATTAATGGATCGTTTTATTAAAGAGGAAAATCACTTTAATCCCTTGTGCGCACAAATAAGAATCTGGTTGGTTTAGGAATATGTAGGCGTGCCTGATATGTTGAACTGCAATCGGATTATAAGATATTGCTTTTAGAAATGAAAATTATAATCATGATATATTTGTTTATCTATATAACTGCGCTCTATGGCAAGAAACCAAAGAATACAAAATTAGTTCGCTATCGTCTGTGCAAAATACTTCTTTTATTACTATCGTACGTTAACCAAGAGTTGTAGTCGCTTTTTATGGCATATTGAGTGATGATGCAACAAACGGTTCACCTATTCCAAATCGAATTTGCTCTTCCACGAAACTTGCACCTAAAACCTTTATTAACCTAAAACTAAAAATAATAAACTGATCTTCTTATGAGGTATTAAGTTAGCTAAGGTGATTGCAGCATGTGAGATGCGGTTTAATGGCGCCATCATTACTTTACCTCAACTGCAATATTAGATTAATGCGCATACACATTGACTTTTGATCACACATATATAATCAGTCTTTTGTTAACAGTTGACATTCATAAATATGTTCGCATAGAGTATGTCTCGCCATTTTATATACAACATCATCTTAAGCCCTACTTGCATCACTATTGCGCATTATGCAATAGGTATTACATGGAGAGTAATAATGCAGGCGTTCTTGGAATGGGTTGCATTAATGAGTTATGCCTTTTAGTAGGGACATTCTTAGCTTTTTACAAAATGAACAAGCGGTAAAGGCTCAATCCGTAACAAATGATGCTATATATGGATCGTTCAACATAATGCCGTGTGATAGCGTGCTCATGGTATGTGTTAGGGCCTTCATGACGATTGTTAGACGTTCAGATTGCTAGAGATTACCTGTGGGTTTTTCTCATATGGATTAAGCTTAAATTGTAGGTTACGTTTTCGCCATGAGAGCGTTTTAACTTTGATCATTCGGATATCAACAATTGGAAGGCCATTAACTTACAAGCCGAACTTTAACCTATTGCATTACTCCTAAAGTACATGACATTAATAGTTGACAACATTAACTGCCTACTGATTCTCTACAAGCGTGTCAGTTATCTGACAAGCAAAGAATGAACATAAAGTACCAGAATCGATTTTAGAGACTTCATTAAAAGCAATAATCTGTTTGCTTAGGTTATCAACGTTGTGTCAATGTTACTTCGGGTTTAATCTCCCTTCGACGTCCAGTTCATTTATCGTCTTTATCAGTCACATTTTGATGAGTCTTATTTGATTATTGCTTTTCGAGTACAGATTTTTTTTATTTTAAGCTCATGCACCTTGTATAGTTATGCAAAGAATATAGACGAGAAAAGCTTTTTTACTGCTCTAAAGGCTATATAAACGGTGAATTAATGAACGCCTTTGCTTCTGAGTGTATGTAGCCTGTACATGGATATTCATCGGCATTGAGGGCATACACACCTTTGTGAATAGCTTCTCTAAGGGGCCTTGTGGTTATTTTGATTCCCTACCACCCAATGCAAATGAACAATATGTGAATGTCAAATGATTTTACACAGTTATTCCAGAGAGCCTAAAGTACTAAGAAGCCTGTTATAACTGCCAATCTTTGTATGGTTCCTGTAATCACAGTCTAAAAGAGACGCTTACAGACTCATCCGCGTTTGCTAATCTGGCAAAAGGTGCTACACAACAACGCAACTAAGCGATTGTACTCAGACACGATGTGCTTTACCTAATCCTCAACGACACCCACGAACTCAATTCCCTGGTCTCTTTCAACGATGCAACGATTCATCTTTATGACAATCCGCTAGACAAAACTCTTCAGGACAACTCTTTAGAACTCTATTGTTTGTGGACCTGAGTGCTTGCAAGATATGGTTGTAATGTTGTGAGTAGTTTTCACTATGTATTTTGGTAGCATGAATATTACAGTTTCATTTATTTTACATCGCTTTACCTTTAATGGCACAGAAGGAACCACTCAAATATTCCGTTCATATTATCCTGATGATGTGACAGACTATCAATATAGATCCTTCGGGTCGCTGATCATGGTTTTAAACTAGAAATACTCAGACTGGATATTTGCCCCTTTGAATCTGATTATCGCAGGTTTACTTACAACAGGCAAGCAGGGTTAAGAGCTTAGAAAATCAATTACTGAGTGCATTAACCATTGTTGAATATTACTAATAAAACTATGAAATTAGACTGAGCCAGAGGAAGTAAAATGTTGTCGCTCAATACTGCTTTAAGCTTGATGTATACACGGCAATACTTCAAACAGAACACCACAATGGTAGAATATCATCACGAATATGTCTACTGTATGATGCGTCGAAGTTCACAAGGCCGCACTTGGAGGTTTGTTGTCAGTGTGTGCGTAATATTTTCAAAACTGCTCCTTCAAATGTTTACAGCCAGTATCATTAGGAAACCGGCATTTTAGACTGACTTTATTGATTTGCTTATATATTATTTCAAATCATGCATTTAACGGTTACTCTATTTGAGGGTCAATATCGGCAATATATCCGGTGTTTAAAATATAAAAGTTGTGTGGCTATTTTGTCACGGAAATAAATAAAGCACCATCCCAACACAATATATCCCTTGCTAGTCGATCAAGTAATTTACTATGTAGCACCTTGGCAAGCCGTGGAACAACGTCTGACTATTTTTAATTATTGGTAATGCAGACCGACATACTTTATTGAAAGGGACGAATGTGATTTGTATCATACGTATGGGAAATATACCTTAAGACTCGGGTTATATTATATTGTAATGGGAAATGTTCATGCAACCACTTGAACGTTCGAACGTTGTCCGGAAAGCAAAGCCATCAACGGAAATAAATGTAGTAAATGTCGCTTGTTATTAAAGAATATGGCGCTGAATGTAGCCTCCTTAACGGGTATCATGATAATCTATGTTTGTCGAGCGTAATTACCGCCCCCACCAACTGGAACGGAGATCGCGACAATGAAGGTAAGTACGAATATAGTAAATGTTTATGTCTCCACTGAAGGAAACTGATTCTTCTGTAGCGAAAACAAACAGCAACAGCCCTAATTGACGTGTCTTCTGCATGCGCTTGAGAGGTTTACCATAGAACGAATATTGCTGCTATTGTCGTGAACTAGTAAATTAAGAAGGCCATGTGTAGTAAATAGCACTTGGTGCCTACTTGTTGTAAATCAGCAGTAAATGTTAGCCATTACAATGTTACTCTTTGTACACCGAAGTTGCGGATGTTACCTTCTTATATTGACCATTATTCGCGGAAATCACAACAGCTCACATGTATTAGTAAACAGACATAACGAGGTGAATAAGTATGCTTGGCTCATTGTCCTTTACAACGAATACCCGCTACCCGTTCAGTATAACAAGCATTGCTGTAATTATTATGTTAACCGCATATTCATTTTTATAGATTGAAGTGGAAACTTGTCCTGGCACTGACAACTCAAGGTCATTGACGTCGGTTTTAGCACCCCTCTTAACGGTCATTTTTTGGCATAACTATCAGTTAAATAGCTCTGCTTGGTACCAACATTGCAATACTTTGACGAGGCTTAGTTTATTAAGTCAACGATAATGTATGCTCACGGCGGTTTTCCGTGAATATTTCAAATTCTACTTACGATCTGTTATGCGACTAGTAACTCTCTAGCGAATAACTGATACATGACGACAATCTATGGACAGGCAAGATTAACTCTTCCATACGCTTGCGCTTGGGATGTATTTTTATGCAATGGTATACATCCATATACGCGATGTATCGAAAAACGATGACGCGTGGCTTGGCCAGACATAACTAAATATAACCTTGGATGAAACTATTTACATATATGACGGCGCGTAAGAAGATTTCATTATCAAAATTAAAAGGGGACTAGGTCGGCGTAAACACTAGCCATTGGTAGTGTCATGTAAATGCTTAGCGCAATGTAAAAGTGTTTAACCTGTTTGACAACTGTGGTTTGATTCGACTGTTCTTTGCGTGAATAGCTTTTCAATCATGTACACACCACTAGAACATACGTTTGCTCATTACGTCTTACCTGAATATTTGAATAACTATTAGAGACCTACTCGAGGTAACCGAGGATTGACAGAAATGGCCGTTAGCTGCGTTGTGACGAATGAGTAACAGAGTTCCCTCATCACCGAGGTTCTCTTATCCTCTGTGCTAGTTTACGCTTGCTTCCTAAGGCGGTTTCGTAATGACAATCGCGAGTGTTTAACGAAAATAAATGCATACTGTCTTTGGAGGTCAGCAAAATCTCATAGTGTGTATGCTATGCACATCCATGTGCATAGGAGGCCTGGTGGTGATATTAAGAGATGGTACGATATTTACTCTAATCTTCCTGTACATCGTATAGCTGTACAACCCAACCAATTTACATTAACGTATTTAGTCTTCTCGCAAGCACATGAGATAAACTTTTGCTGCAAAAGATAATCATACAATATATTGTAATAATCAATCAATCAATCAATCCATTAAAGATCCAGATGCTTTGATATTGTATGTAACTTTTGTATGACAGCTTGGGCATTGAAAGGGATCATTTGTACATTGTTGATAATGACGAGCACGAGCAAACAATGCGTACATATTTTGCTATCGTATTTTTAATTCCCCGACATTGGTAAATGAAATGTCACGGTGGGTAGTAAAACTGGACGCATTGAGCAAGCGCTGAAGGTTTTGAATAAAGTGCTCTCTTAATAGTGTTCTTGGTATTGTAACAGGCAAACTATGCAATGTTATAATATCTAACGATTAACGAGAATGTGGTTTTATCGCTATCAAAGCCAATATATGAACAGCCCCAGAACGTGCGACGTGATTTAATGTACACCAGATGGTGTAGTTTAATCACCATGCTTACGGGCGAATATTGATAATGATACCCACCCCCTCCCCCTAGTATACACCGACAACAAACTATGCACAGCAAATGTAATCAATGGTATAGCAAACGTGGTTATCATGGTTTGGAAAGGACACTAACAGTACATCATGAAGTGCAGTTCCACTTGCAGTCAAACGAGGGATTGTATTGTAGCCCAATCGTCAACCCAAAACGATGGCACTCGATCGGCGCGTGTTGTTGACTCCACAATAAGTGGACATGAACAATAAAAGTTGCATCAGCGATGTTGGCCGTAGCGTTTGATTATAAACCATGAGGAGAAGCTACAAAACTAAACAACAATACTCCAGTGTTTTATGCCGTAATCGGATAATCATAATGAGATTGATATTAATCCTAAGCAAATAAGCAATGTTATGCTTACGTACCATGGCGCAGCAGGATTTTCGTGTTTGACCCCTTGTAATCAGATATTTTGCAATCGACATCAGTCATGTGCTCTCGAATGTTGTTCTTAAACAGCGCTTATCTTTTGCGTGTATCTGCAGCTCAACGAATTGCCTCGTAGAATCTAAGATATTGTTTAGCCACTGTGATTGATAGCTGTAAGTTTATGGAACAATTCAAGGTCGATTACACGTTGATGCCAGGAAAATGGTAACTAGATATATTTCAGCCCGTTTCATAATCGCTCATGCAAGTCGACGAGGTTTATATCGCCGTTAACTTATATTAGACGGTAAGAACCTTTTATTAACGCCCGCCAGATCCTGCTTGATATGGTTACGTTGATTCAATAAGCCGTTTGGGTCTAATTTTGCAGAATGTAAATGTGATACACATTGCTTCCATATGTTCGCAAGTCATATGTAACATCTGTACTATTCAAAAAGGATTGGACGTAACCCCCCAAAAATTGATTGTTTTGTGTAAATTTTGTCGTATGCTAAATATCACATTGGCTCCTGGAAAACGTGAAAAGATCATTGTGTGGAGACGATTTTGTACAACGGAACAGCAGGTATCAAAATAAGTCCTTTTGTGACACGGCTCGTCATCTGGTTGGTTAATAGGTTATTAAAAACGGTACCCAATTCAAATTGAACCAATACGCTACGTTGCAATGAAAATATTCTAATAGATAAAATCTGTTATTCCTGATTATCATTGATCCTGATTATAATAATTCCAGGTGAATTTGTATTTGAATTTCATATCATGCTCATTGATCACAAGCAGAAAATGACACTGAGCGAAAGCAAGCACCAGCATGGTGAACTACAGAGCTGGTACCTGTATTTAGGATTTCGTCCCTTGTGGAGTGAATAGATACAATCACCGTCGCCTTGTTTCGTATGTGACAAAACATCCCTATTCGTTAAGCCCTCTTCTCTTCGCGATGTTCGCATAAGCTCTATGCTATCATTCAATAGTTAAGTTATTTAGCAAACTCCGAAAGAACATTCCTGCCGAACAGCAGTCGTAACATATATAACATTGCAAGAGATTAACAATGAGGAGACACATCTTTGACTCCAAGACTCAAGCTACTTTGTACAGGACATATGCTACCAGAAAACATGGTAGCGAGACCTTGGCTGTCGATGAGCTTGAATGTCCGAACGCCGTACCATACAGTTCAGACGTTTTATTCATAGGCAATGCAGTTTAATGTGATTTTTGCATAAAATAGGGATCAGTGGCAAGCCTAAAGCTATTTTATTGGAGCACCAAAAACCGAAAGAAGCATTACAATGATTCCCGTAGTACATTACTGCCATTCCACATTTCAGCACAAATGCACTTACTTAAACGTTTACCTTCCGTTGTGTGTTTGCTGGTTGCCTCCCAAGCTAAACAAATGAGCTGCTGTTCCAATATTTCAATATATGTTCAATTATTGTGCTCACAAGAATAAGTGCTGTGTGCTATCTCTCAGAAACATTAATGTATCTATCACCGACATTAGACAATAAAAAGCATATAATATACTTTTAAATTGCTTCCTGAACGTCGGTTATTCATATACACGGCTTGCTATTTACTCAATTTATGACGGATCCAGCCGTTCAGCCCCAAAATAACAAAATAAGGATTGAAATTCAGTACACTCTTTTGTTTACCACATTGGCCACGTTATTGACATGAGAGGGGATCTGGTGTTTAACAATGCAAATGTTATTATTTCAGTAAAGTTAACATAGATAGCGATGTTAACAAGACAATGTCCCTTATGGTCCAAAGGTAATTGACGAGGCTCTTTCATGTAAGAGCGCTGAAAGATAATTAGGATAGAACAGCCGTAAACATGTTTAGGCATTAGATTCAATTGACAGGGCTAAATGAGTATGCCACAGATGTCACGATGCGTCGGAGATGATTTGTGCAATTACGACTGGAAACCGCTCAAAGTATGGTCGGTAAAAGTGGGAGATCGACGGCAAGATCATTTTCGTTCAGTGATCAGACTGCTATACACATATATATATATATATATATATATATATATATATATATATATATATATATATATATATATATATATATATATATATATATATATATATATATATATATATATATATATATCATATATATATATATATATATATATATATATATATATATATATATGTATATATATATATACATATATATATTTATAGGTTGTAGATTTGCCATGCACTGTCATGTGATGTTTCATGATTAAGTAACTTTATCTAATGCTTTATCAGTAAGTTATATCTTCTTTTCTCAGCATTACACTGACTCAATATTCAATCTGTGTAGCTCTAAAATAATCTCTCTTATTGTTCTGTGCATCTTTCTGAAGATGTCCTGGTCAATCTAAAACCTGCTGAGGTGCTGCAATCTTGAGTTCTACAGCAATTTAGTCTGTAAAACATTTATGGTCACTATCTTATACAGAATGCATGTGACACTATTCATTGGACACTACCCTCACACACAACCTTACTTTGACACCTGGAGTTGTTCTACACCATTCAATCAGACAAATGGTAGGTTATAGGTGTACCATTAAGGAACACTACCTAACATTCTGTGGGATGACCCATCAATCTGAACCACACATCTCTTGCCTCCAGTTTTGGTTGAATAATAGCGCTGTTATTTCTGGATTAGTGGTGCCAAGTAATTTGCTTAATATGTGTACATGTTGATTGTTTCAGGGAAGAAAGAAGTTCTTAAGTCAAAGCTGCCAATGGGACGTTCCCTACTTGGAAAATAATTTGAATGAGCAGCGCAAGTTCCATGGCCCTTGTACCACCTCTTAATTATGCTTGAAATGTCATTAACTTTGCATAATTGCAATAAGCAGTGCTGGTTTCAAATAGATGTGTCACAAACTCTTAATTATGCTTGAAATGTCATTAAACATGCATAATTGTCATACAACTGACCTTTTTAATCACTTTATAGTTTATAGACAATATAACACATGCCCAGTTTACTCAGGTAATGATGCAATAATAATTTCATCATAGCTTTTGACAGTAAAACTATATCTACCATTAGCCTCAGTGTTAAAATTGTGTTTACAAGTGGCCTTACTTGCTCGATAGCTGGGATATTGATATGTTACCTGCATTTCAAATCCAACCCCTTTCAAACAAATTATGGCCATGTGAAATCTGTTCCCTAGGGAGAATTATGAATTTAGTACAGAAATAATAGAGATAACATAGCGGTAGTACGATTATCATTAAGTTATTAGCGTATATTTCTATGAACTAGAGCAAAAAAGCATGCCTCTCTGTGAGCTACATTGGATGATCAAGCGTTATGATGAACCAATGAGACGCCTCCATGGACAAACAAACAACCATATCGAGCTGAAGAGTGGGAGCCACAGTGATTTACATAAATCGTCTACAGTGCCACCTCGTTAAACGGGACCTAGCCAATGGGGATTCCTCGATGATGGGGACGCAGACCGGGAAACCATTCCAGGCAATGCTATTTAACTCGGTTAATAGAGACATTCCAGACGAATCGCCTCGTTAAAAGGGACGCGTTGCCATCGATCGATTTTAAATACTATCGACTGTAACGGCTAAATCCTGATTACTTAACGATCTCTGATCACCCAACCTCTGATCATCCGATTTAAACAAAGTTGATGAGGTAGTTAAATCATCTAAAGGATGCTGGCGGCTGACTAACAAGCGTGACTTACGATTAGAGATTACGACTGTGCACTGTCAGCGTGCCCAAATCCCGTTTCCGGTGGTTGCGGTGCTCAGCGAGTTCACATTGACGCCTTGACTCCCTGATCAAGTGTCAAGTCGGATGATTTAAAAGGCAGAAGTGTCATCATTATCATCAAACTGCCACAGAAACTGTCACAATGCCTCGAAAAAAAACCCTCACCCTACAGAAGAAAGTAGAGATCCTGAAAGAACTAAAAGGAAGTCGCCAAAGCCAAGCTACAATTGCCATGAAATTTCCACGTCCACCTTATGCGCTTAGTAAAGAACAGGAATGACATCTTGCAGCAACAAGGAGCCGGCCAATTCGAAAGCCGAAAAAGAAAGAAAGCGGATGGAGAGGGAGAACTGGATGAGGCACTGTTCAAACAGAAGTGGACCCAAGGCGCACTACTGTTCGGAACAGAAATTCAATCTCTCCAGCTAACGGATATGAAGAGGGTGCCGAGTTTCAAAGCATCATCTGGTTGGCTGTGGCGCTTGAAGTCACGGTTCAACGTAGCCTTCAAAAAGCAGCAAGGTGAAAAAGACGCCGATAACCCGTCCGCCCGCCACTGGCTCCAAGACAAATTTCCTGAAATTCCCGCCAACTTCAGTGACCAGGACATATTCAACACAGACGAGACGGCCCTTTACTTCCGGGCCTTCAATGACAAGGAACAATGCCTGCCCACGGAGGAATTCGCTGGAGGGAAAGCCGCCGAGAAAAGGATCCCCATCCTACTTTGCGCCAATATGGACGGATCGGAAACGCTCAGTAAAAGTCGTCGCCCGCGCTGTTTTCCGAAAGATACAACAAACTGCCGTACGAGTACGCTTCTTCGAAAAATGCATAGATGACGGGGGAGATCTTCGCAAACTGGCTGGCTAAATGGGACCGAAAGCTATACTTCAACCAACGTAAGGTCTGACTGTTGATCGACAACTGTTCTGCCTACTCGCCGCAGGTGACGCTGACCAACATCACTTTACACTTCCTGCCACCCAACACCACGAGTCTGATCAATCCGATGGACCAAGGAGTGATACGGATACTGCAAAGGACATTACCGCAGCGCGTTGAATGGACGAATCATAAATGCACTTGACGCTGACGAATCGGTACAAGCACTGCGAATTGCCCGACAGATCAACCTTCTCGACGCCATCCACCTTGCCAAGTCTTCGTGGTCGATGGTAAAGGCCGTGACCATCGCCAACTATTACCGTAAAGCCGGCTTCACTCGAACCGACTAGCCCGCCGTTGACGATTTCGACAGTGACCTGTACGACGTCTCTTTGCCGCCTACAATGCCAAGTGAGGGGTTCGATCGACTCGTGTCACTAGATGATTCCGTTCCGACAAGCGCCGAATACGACGATGCCACTCTCCTCGAGCAAGTCAGTCAAAAGCGCGCTGCCCAAACAATGACGACGACGACGAAAGCCCGCGCATGACGAAGAAAGAACGACATATGCTCGTGGATTATTTGAGACGATTCGCTCAAGAGCAAGGCTACGGCGATGATCACGTTGTGTATTGTAATCTGTGCCACATCGAAAACGTGTAAATGGACTCAGCGGCCGAAGAAACCACCCAATCGCGTTTTGACCAATTCTTCAAAAGTAATTAGAAACCGGATATGTGGATGTATAAATGCGATACGAACTCAGATGGGACAAGCCAAGCCGATTTTACCGTATGTTCATTGTACACAATTGTCTGTGTTTTGGTTATTTGTAATAAATAATAAATTCAAGTTGTGAGATGATTTAATTGTTCACATTTTACTTGCTTTTTGTGCGTTGGGTCGGTCCCAGTAATTTCTGTGGGTTATGGACACCTGCATGTTCTTAAGTTGTGTAGGGTTGGTGGGACCTTGCTATTGGGGATGCCTCGTTAAAGGGGATGTTAGTCCGGCCAAGGAGGCGTCCCATTTAACGTGATTGCACTGTATTACTATAACTACATCAGAGTTGTTATATTAGTTGCAGAGGATAATACTTATGTGGAATGTGTGCAAGATTGGGGCTTAACCTCGCTTGCAACATCGAAGATCACTTAGCGACGGAGCGTATAGGTCTCGGGCAGGATGTAGAATGATACTGAACTGTTCGTGTTTTCTCAATGATAAGAAAGCCGACCCCTGTCAAGTTCATATGTAGACTCTCGACACATATTGCAGGTTCCATCCCACGAGCTCCTGTACGACACAGTGTGCGTATCTCGGTGTAGATATATCTATATATGCGCCTGACCCGGCACTCGAAAGCAACAGACATTTAAAGCCTTTGCTGCTCCATGTTTGAATTACGTTGGATAGTACTTCTTTCAATGTGAAATAAATGAATCGTCGTTTATTAAACATGCATTGCCCCTTAACTGCACGTTAATTCTATCGCTTATTAACATTTCAAATTAAGATTCCCCGTCATACAGAAAGGGATGAAGGACATACCCCATGGCATAGGTGCAAACATTTTATTCCCGCCACGCAAAATGGTTTTTGTTGCGTCGTAAAGCGTTTGGGTTTCTGTTATGTACCAAAATAGTATGTTTTTTGTGATTTACCAAAATCGTTGGTTTTTGGTTATGTTCCAAAATAGTTGGGTTTTTACATATCCCTAAAACCCGAACAATTTTCAAACACCCATTTTGGTACACAAAATATTTAAGTTAAATAAAACAATGAAAAAAAAAGAAAAGTTTACGAAACCGAAACATGTTACCCACAGACCAACAAAAAACAAGAAATAATCATCATATTAACTATATGTTTTGTCGCCTCAAATGTCCCAAAATGTTTGGTTTTTTCTAAATTTCCAAAATGGTCGCATTCGTATATATATATATATATATAGAGATATATATATATATGTATATAGATATATATATATATATATATATATATATATATATTTACACATTAATATATATATATGCATATATACATATATATATATGTATATATATAAATATACATTTAAAGTATATATACTTATGTATATATATATATTAGGACACATTAAGAGAGATATATATATATGTATATATATAAATATATATTTATATAATGTATACTTATGTAGATATATGAATATATAGATTTATATATTCATGTATATATATCTATATATCTACATATATATATAAATAGATATATATACATATATATTATATATATATATACATACTCAATAATATATCTATATATATATATATATATATTCATGTATATATGTATATATATATATTATATATATATATATATATATATATATATATATATATATATATATATATATATATATATATATATATATATGTATATGTATCTTAAACGTTACGTAACTAGCATTCGATAAAATGCTTACATTTTGTTTGCACTGGTAACACAGGGCTTGGCATGTGTCAATACAACGTCCTTGTTTGTTAAATGTTGTAGGTGACAATTCGTATGACATCGCTGGTATTTGGTTGATTTATTTTGCTTTATCCTATGTTTGTGGGCGGATTTCCCTGAACTGTCGGACTATTTCCCTTAATCTTACTGTGGTTGCTCTTTAACCCGACGGGTTATACGCTCATGGTTCGAGGTAGGTGGTAATTATTATTAAAATCTGCGAGAAGGCTCTTTCATTCGAATTCATATCTGCATGTACCGAGATCAAATCAGAATTCAGCATTAAAATCTTATCAGCTGCTACAACTTTATGGTACACGTTAACAAAGCGTCTGGCCTAGCACTGTTTGAATATGGTGTGCTCCAGAAAGAAAGAGAGAGAGATCCTATGCCTTGTAATGATTCTAACAATTCGTTCATTCACAGCCAGCTCGCATTGAAGTAGAGGCGTATGAATTATGGTTTATTGGTCTCTAGACATAAATAATCGAGACTTTGAGCCCTGGAACTAGCTTGATTAGTGGATATTCACCGAACTTTAGACAATCTGCGATATCACAGAGCTGGTATATAATTTGTACAACTCGTGTCGATATTTGAGGGACGGCATGAAAGGGAATGATTCATCCTAAACCGACGCAAGGGTTTTGCAAACAGTTGTAAGGAACGCCGCTCTCTATATGTTCGCGCCCCAATTTAGAAGCCATACTAGCAGTTAACAAATACTACGAATATCGATATCCACAAGCGACATATTTGCTAAGCTGTGTGTAAAAGGACTTGCTGCTTTACCAGCGAAAGAAAAGCTCTCAAGCGGCGACTGGTGATTCAAGTGATCGATAAGTTCGCCTTATCGAGGCCTTATTTTAGGTATAAATTTACTGAAAATGTAGGCACTATAACTATGTCATATTCTGCAACTACCTTCTTGATATTAAAATCCTACCCTTCATGTATATATATACATATATAGATATATATATATCTCTATCTCTCTCACTCTCTCTCTTTCTCTCTCTCTCTCTCTATATATATATGTACATATATATATGTAAATATATATATATATATATATATATATATATATATATATATATATATATATATATATATATATATATATATATATATATATATATATATATATATATATATATATATATATATATATATATATATATAAATTTTGTAGTAAATGGTTGTATCGATTATATTATTAATCATCTGAAGGCAGCCTAAAAATAATCGGTAGTTGGATGGCAATGTTTTTATTATGAAACCCATTTTTCGTTTTCATCGACCCAGACATTCGACAACGGCAATCTTTCAAGTGTACTAACTAACAGCAACAAATCTGCGCTCCATTTGGAATAATAAAAAAGTGATTTTGGAAAAAAGGTTAATCCAATTATGCTGATAGGTCATGGAGTGTACCATATGTCTAATGTGTAATAAGCAAAAATGGTGGCGATGCATTGCATGCCGCAAAAGCCAGGTGTGCTATCCGCGGAAAAATACCGGTGTTTACAGAGGAGTAAAGTTTCAAGATGCCACAATCAACTGGTGCCAGCTGCGAAATGACAAGGTGGCCACAAAACATTGGTTGAAGCTGTCTCCGTTATATACAGCAACGTTAAGAGGCTGTTTTGTCATTTTAGCAACCGCCAATCAATCATATTCCAGGTAGCTGTAGTTTTGAGAAATTAGTTAGAGAAGCATGAGGGATAGCTGCAGCATTGTCAATCTTTGTAATATACACTCGCCTGCACATGCTTTACTTGCACACTATACCAGCAGTAATAAGTAACAGTACTATGGCACGACATATATCGTGTTATACTTAAACTTGAATGACATCCAGTGATGTTCCTTGTGTCCTCTAATTATGTCAATATAGTTGAAAATTTTGTCCTCTAGACAGAACAAATTTATTTGAAAATTCTTCAGATCCCTACATTTGATTGTGTTTGTGTATGAAACCTGGTGTTCGTATAGAACTGCGGCGTGAATATTTGCATTATGTTTTTTTTTCATTAAAACTAAACTCTAATCCTAGGTGTTATTCAACGTCGCTTGATTCCATATGGAGATGGATCTGCCCTCAAGTAACTTTACTGCTTGGCATAAATCCGTCGCCCGTTGATTGTACTGTACTGATGTTTAACGGTCACTGCAATCCAACTAAGTGACATTCATCAAGAAGACTGACCGCATTTTGGTAATCGATTGCGGATCCGGCTCTTAAGTGACCACTTTGGCAACTTTCCACTTTGATGGCGTTAAGTTTAACTGTATATTGCAATCTCATAATTGCACCCTGACATTCAGTCTTCCTAATGAGTAACGTAACATCAGCCTGGCTGTGTCGGCGCAGAATTTACACTCATTAACATATGCTACAATAAGTCTCGTATGCTAAATAAACCAACCGCTAATATCTCGTTCTAATGTCAGAGCAAATTGGATGATAAACCAGAAACTTAAATGTATCGCTTGATGGTATAAATCGACTTCCGGGATCTGTACTACGAATAATTGCCTCGAGGGCGTTAACCGTGGCAACCCAAGGCCGCTCATTTGTAACCTTAAACGTTCTTGACTCGGATTATAGAAATTTACCTAGGATTTGAGAGTAGCAGCATCGTACATTACATATTCACATTCGACAGTATTTTCAAGTCTTTATATTAAAAAAATGTACTAAATGTACCTGGTGTACTTGCCTTTTGTGCTGAATACAGCTAAATGGCCCAGTTGTTTGTGAAGTTCTCTATGCATTTGCATTAGTTATTATCAACCCTTTCAGTTTACTAGCTCTCATAAACCGAAATGTTTTGGATGCAGCATCAATATTTCCTCAAATGTATCATATTCAAGCCGATAACTTATAAATGAAAACACATTCTACTTTATGAAAACAATGGCAGGGTCAGCAATAATTATT
Source organism: Urechis unicinctus (assembly GCA_034190875.2). Taxonomy (NCBI): domain Eukaryota; kingdom Metazoa; phylum Annelida; class Polychaeta; order Xenopneusta; family Urechidae; genus Urechis; species Urechis unicinctus. Next base: position 39,399,610 of record CM067358.1, on the reverse strand, counting down.
CATCAATTCGCGATTGCAGATATAGCTAACGGTACCTTAGATCCGATTCTATACGAATAAGGTACGGTTAAAGGACGAACAGTCGCGTTGGCTTATTACCGTCGTCGCTTTAGGACGCCCACAATTTCCGGCCCATTGCTCATTGAGTTTAAAATTCCGGCTTGCATAAAAAGGCAGCGTTATTGTGGTAATAATTGAACACGAATGAGCAATTTGGCCTTGGACCGCATCACGAGCATTATGTTTGGTCGGATATAGCTAATGCATGAGTAAATAGGATAACTGAAACCCGATACTAATAATAATGACAATAACAATCTGAAACTGTCTGCGAATCGTCCATGGTCGGGCCATGTGTATTAGTAATGGTTAAGTCCTTTGCAGTGCATCATAATTGGTGATCAACTATCCGTTATCGACGCCAACAAAGTGAATGCATTTACATAAATACACTTAAATGAATCAAACAGCATGACCAGGCCATTACAAGCTCGACGCTGCCCGCGTCACAGGCTACCTGAAACCGTATTGCTAAATGGAACACTGCACCCAATACTGCGGGTTAACCATAAACTGCGCTGTTAGCAGAACTCATAACCGCATTGCTATGGACAAGTGTTATTCACACAGAAAAGGGGAAGTGACTATGTTATTGTTGTCGCAACTAATCAGAATTTACGAAAGTGTTACGAGCAAGAGGTGTTACGAGGTGTCTTATTTTTGTTTACAACCCGATTTACTAGCGTTTTCATTTATTAAGCATGCCGTGGTCAAAGCGAGCTGCTCAGATAAACATTTGCAGTGTTCGTGGAATGTAGCTTGATGACAACATTTACAAAGTCACAGAGCTAGACGATCTTTGCTGCAGTTGATGGATAAATGGATAAAGCTATAACAGAACATATATACATCGTCATCGTCGTCTGGGAACATTTGTGCGGATCATGGAATATATAATTGCCACATAAACTAGCAGCACATTCAACAAATATTCCTGGATATATTTGATCACTTTTGTTTACGGAATGTATGTAACCAATGGACTTGTAATCTAAATTTTCAATAGTCTTTTCAACGCAAAGCACTATCCCATATTTCTCCACACCATTGCTAGAAACTGCTAACCAGATAATTTATATAGTACAAAACTATACTAAATATGCTAATACATCGACGTTATTATTTAAAGTACCTAAAAAGGTTATATTAGTACAATTATGATTCCTGATTAACGCATTTTTCCATTAATTGACGAACATTCGAGCATTGTCAAATACTCTTTCCGTGCCTTGCATTTCCAGTCAAGTTGGCAGAGGCTTGGCCATAAAGGCAAGAGCATGTCGTTCTTTAATAATTGGTAGACACGTCTTTAGTGAGGTACACCTCGACTGCACGAACACAAGCAAGAGATGGAAGCCTCTGGGGACGCTTACAGATAGCCAATGAAAACGATATAAACCTGTACATCAAGTTAAGGCGTATTTAATAACATGCGTACAGTTACAGAATGGTGTCTGGTTTCCATCATTGACGCTGTTATGCCCGCTCATCTTAAGCGCATAAGGAACTAGGATGAACCCAACGGTACATAATGACTGATATCGATCTCAATTGTAACTTTGTTCTGGATAGCTTGATGGTTCTCCATCATCCTACAGATGCAAGTCGTGATTTACTTACACGAAGGCATTTACTAGAATATGTAGCCTCAGAGGTAGCACGTATGCAAATCATGATCATATTCGTTCACTCATAACGCATGCGCAAGTGGTCGCGCACGAAGTATGCTAGCTGATATCGTCCTCGTTAACAGCTTTTCCTTGACTAGCACAATGCCATACGATGGTGTAATATCGACTCGGGATGGGATTGATCTGTCTTATTTCGTGCATGAAATCATGAATCGCAATATAATGATTAGCGGTAGTGCATTTTACGCATTTACAAAGGACGATTATTATTTCTGAATGCAGCTAGCATAGAAATAGCGCTATATCGTTCAAATATATCTGAGGGATTGATACTTATATTGAATACATAGCATTACATGTGAATGCCAATTAGCTGTAATCTTTTGAGCATTTACCCATTAATGATATAGAAATCGGTTACTGCTTATTGCATTTTATATATGAGACGAGCTTTCCATTTTCGCGTGTATTCTGATAGACAAAAAAGAATGCGTTTTGCAATTTTTAAAAACGCCCTAATATTACATTAACCATGTACGCATATTATTGTAGGCAATATATATCAAAAGCTTTAAAGTAATTATTTAATTTTATTCCGAATATGTTTCTTGCTAATTGCGACCTATGGTTAAAATCTTGAGAATTGCGATTCGTTTGTAGGAAAAAGCTGTTTTACATTCATGTCATCGGGTAAATTGATAATTAAGTTTGCATAGAAAAATTATTTTGCCCACTGTAGATCTCAAGGTTGCCTCAGCCCTTTCAAATTAGTACCAGTAGCAGGAATATACATTCGTCCAATTATAGTGAGAGCTGGAAACCAACGGTCCTTTGTTACTAGAAAAATACAACGCATCGTGTCTCTATGGGGTGAAGTGATTAACCGTATACACGCTCGTTTGGGTTGTATTCGTCTAGTAAAAAATCATTGAAAGTGTAAGCAAGAAGATTACATAGTTGCTTAAACGTTTTGTTCTCGCCTAACAAGGGAAACAAATGACACACACAGCTGCTTTTAATGTATCGATGATGTCAGTAAAAATAGCTATGTTAAGCTCATATGCATAATTGCTTAGCCAACGATATCAATACTTAAGACAATTTATCGTCTAAATCTCGTAATGGGACATTACGAGACCAAAGATGTTGATAATGATAGTTTTCACATGACCTGTATGAATTTTAATGACTGGTAGATCGCATAACTAGGTACTATAGGCCCTCTTGTATAGTTGCTTGTATCATGGGTGTGATAAACTGGAATTATACTCGCTGATAGTGCGGCAAATCTATAGTCAATAGGATCAAACACGGCAACATTACGTTATATATGATTACCTTTTGATATTGATTCATACATAATGTCATGCTGCTCAAAAGCAGCGACCAGGTATAAGTCGAACAATTTGTGCATAGCATATTTGGCTTGGTTTCGTTATTGCGTGCCCCGATTTGTCGTATTTTATAGAAATATATTGTTACCACCTGACCATATACAAATGATATACTACACCAATTTCGGCGTTGATTATTCCGGATACACATAAGTAGTTGGTCTCCTGACACAATGAATGCAAGTGCAAATGTTTCATTAATTTTACTTAATGTTTAGGATATGCTTAGGATTGCCCACTTATTGTGCTGTTGTTTTACGCACGATTAGGAGTGTTACATGAATTTATGTGGGTTGTTTTCCTTTAATACAGCTAGTTACCTTGGTGATGGTAAGTGCTATAACGCAACTCTTTTGGATGCAATTAATAATGTAGTTTGCCGCACTCACTTCAGAGGCTGTTACAATTAATCGACAAACAAACTGCCCCCTTACATGGACAAGATATTCACGCAAAACAATTTACTAAACATGTTGTCGATAATCGAAGCACTTCTATGAGGATAAAAATGGTAGTGAGATCAAATGACCTATACCCTTGTAGTGTCACTTTGTCGCATGTTTGACTCCCTGAGAACCCGAGCGCCCGGTTTAAGGGTCAGCGCGACTGGCGGCGGACGTGTCGCTTCATAGCTGGCTTCATATATAGCATCACAAGCTGATTTCCTACAACGATAAATGGTTAGCCTCTGTCATTTTGATATCTGTACAGAACGATTAATTATCAATCCCTGCTGCCTACAGAGGTAAACCAACTTTATACGTTATAATATAGCGATTGACAAACTGTTTCAGGTATTCTTTGGCAATAAGTCAAGTTATTCGTTATTTCGATAGTCCTGCAATACATTTATAGACAGTGGTAGGGGCTACCATGTATAAGGAATCGGTTATACTCCAGGTGTTTATCAGTGACTAATATTCCTAGTATACTTGCCAGAGACCTCTAAGAGCAGCAATCACGCAATAGCACTATTTAATATCGCCAACATAGCTGGGGTATGGCAAATAGGGCCAACAAAACAACAAATGTATATATAACGAAATTTATATATATATATATATATATATATATATATATATATATATATATATATATATATATATATATATATATATATATATTTATATATATAGATATATTAACATATATCTATATATGAAATGTATTAGTATATATATATATATATATATATATATATATATATATATATATATATATATATATATACATATATATTTTTTATTTAAATGTTGGCATAAATGAACATATATAAAATGCATTTGAATGTATGTATGTATATTTACATATGAATGTACATATATATATATTTATATATATATATATATTTACATATATATATATATATATACACAGATATATACATACATATAAATATATGCATATCGATGAACACTTGTATACATATGTATAATATCATATAAACATATATATTCATATATGTATATATATACGTACATGTATGTATATTTATATCATACATACATATACATATATTTAAATACGTTTATATGTACATCTATGTGTATTAATATATACATATTTTTTAATCCATTGAATCTGGTATTGGACTGCATGATCATTGGTGTTTACATGTCGATCATGTAAATCAAGGGTACTGTATACAAACGGCGCTAATTGCCTTGCATTTTCGTTACCCGTTCTTTGCTTACATGCAGTGCCCGCCATCTAATAGGAAACCAGCTTACAGTTGATGAATGGTACGACAGCAGAAGACCGCAGTTGTTTATGTTAATAGGAAAGGCTATTTCAGCATGCTAGTTTGATTGTTAGTGTGTTTGATCAACGATTGGTTGCTTTTTGTAAAAGCTCATGCTATTATCTCAGAGCAAATTAGGCATAATTAACATTCCTTTCTAGCGGCAATTGGTTGGTACATTACTAACTAAATGCAAGGAAGGTAGTTCGCACATCTAACACGCAGCTGGCAACTTCTGTTAGATAAACGCATGGAATACAAGCGCTTATCTCTCTGTCATTGGAATACTTCTTCTGTATATGTTAACTCTGAGCTAAAGGTAATGCGGCATGGTGTAGCATTAGCAGCAGCGGGCGTCTACATATTTCCAACTGCATAAGACATAGTTAACACTCTAACTGATTGATATCACCAGCGCAATTCTGGGTGAGATTTAAACATATTTTAAAAAATAATGTGAATTGAATTTGAGATTGTGATGATTATGATTTAGCTAATAGATCTGTTTTGTTTGCTGTGGAAGAATATGATTATGATAATGATGATGATGATGACGATGATGATGATGATGATGATGATGATGATGATGATGATGATGATGATGATGATGATGATAAACCCTACGGTCACGATGATCAAGGTCATGATGTGCGCACGAGATGCAGGTTTGTCAGTTTCATATATTTTGATGTGACATAGCTACTCTCCATCACTGAATTTATCATGCGGATCCAATTTAGTCGCCGAGGAAGTTTGATTGGTGTGAAAATGTGTCATTAATCTTACCGATAATCACATGATCAGTTTATTTGTACGGTTTTGTGTGTTCAACTAAGGAGACACCGTACCAGCATACGACGCCATTTTTGCTTCGCTTCAAATTGTCGAGGTTTTTCTAAATTTGTTTAAAACAACTGGTATTGCTTTAACAAAAAAACTGCAATATTCTAACAATTCCGCTAACTCAAAATAATTCGTACATCACTGGTCAGTGCTTCTTAATATGTGCGTAAGACAATGACGGAACTGAGTTTCTGTCTGATGGGTGTCATATAGAGTACTGTATGTACCATTTGGGTTACATAAAGGGTAGTATGAATATTGACAGAGTTAAGTTACTGACGGTGCTATTGTTATGATAGTGTTCTATATGTTCTGACATTGCTCTGAAGTATGATTAAACACGTTGTATCTTCTGCCATTAAGCTAATACCGCCATTTGGTAGTCCAGCTTCATCGCATTGCTTACATCCATTGACTTATTCCAGAATGAAATGCTTATGCTTATTTAGCGTTTTTTATCCTCTGAACAAATCTTGTGATTTAAATAGGAAGTTGTGAGAATATGGTCAATCGATCCACCGTTACTGAATTTTAGGTCTGCCAGGGCATGTAACGTTGTAAGTGCATACTCCATTATCGGCAAAGGCGGTGTATTTCAATGCAACATCATATATATACGAGTTATTCATCGGTTACTTTCATGCACTACCCGTTTAATATGTTGATATATACTCAAAGACAGTGCACGATAGTAAGCTGTCTTCCTGGATAATATTTTTGAGCATGCCGCAATTTGATCGAACACGAGTGTAATGTTACTATACATCTGTATGCATGAGTCGATAACCAGAAGACATTTTCGTCATTTCTATTGTGGTACTTATGGTTCTCGCTCGTCATCTCTGCACCAAGCGTATAGGAGATACTTTGATAATGGTATAGGGATGCATGGTGGCGTATTGGCTAATCTTTTGTGGTTCTGCATATTTTCTTCGGGAAAATTGCATTAATTGAGACGACATAACTTGTGGATATCTGCAACAGTATGAGGCTTTTCAAATAACGCCATCTTTGTTACTACATACAATGCTGACCATCCAATAAACAAGCGCTGCTTATAGTTGATGGATTCTTACAAAATATGTGGTTGTGACATTGTATTTAAAGGGTGGCTTGACTGCACACAGTTGTTATTTGAATGATTCGTTTGCTTCATAATAGCATCGAATCAAAGTAAATGTTGATAGCAAAGACCATGAGAACGGCAATATACACAAATCTAATCTAGTAAGAGCCAGCTTGATTTATATGGCGTATTGCTAATTGCTCTAGCATTGTTTTCAGTTGCTGTTATGCACACAACGAGCCTTGCTTATACCGCTGCCGTATTATAGAGATTATATGCACGCCATTAAGGCGTTGTGTACTCTGCTCTACCAGGATGACGAATAATCCATGAGCTTCCAAGTTCATTTAATACATCATGTTGCAGCAGCTGCGCCTTACAAGGACGAAGTTATTTGACTTGTTTGCATTCCGTTATGAACATAAACGTTCCGAGATAAACGGAATTGATGAATACAAATAGGATGGTAAGGTATTGCAAAAATCCATATTGATAGTATATAACGACAATCGTTTTCGATTGCGCTGACGAAAATAGTTATGATCACCTTGATGAACAGGGTAGAAATGAAGAAACACACGCTGCTACCGCTGATGCTGATGCTCAGGGCGAGAATGACTATGATGTGGATGATGATGATCATGATTATGATGATGATCTTGATAATGATCTTAATTGAGTAAACATATATGGCATTGGTTTTTTGTATTCTACCAGATTTATTGCGACGGGCTCTCATCAGCTGGAATCATGCTATCACATACTAATTTGCCGATTCAATTTGGACACCATAGTTTGTATCCCGCCATAAAAAGCCAATATGCTAGAAATCCTCATCTAGGGGCAAAAACATTCTAAGAATTTACATATCCGGCAAGAAACAAATGTCGCTACAAAAGGCTAAATTCCTATTATTTCAGAGCAGTGAGATTATAGATGCTCATTGTGTTCTGGGCGTTATACTGCACTGCATAGTCACGTCGGTTTTGTGTCAACTCACTTTACCTCCAAGGAAATACCTTTGTCGTTTTTAAAGCCATTTATTAACATGGGAGCATGTATTGGTTTGTTGATTGATTGATTCATTCATACATGTTAGCCTTTGTTAGATTAAGTATTTGTCAGTTTGTTGGTTTAGGGATTAATATTGCTCTCCAGAATTTAGCGAGTTTGTGAATGTTAATTTCAGTTTATTTATTATGTAATGAACTGCAAAGGGTTTAACTGAAATCGTTCCTTGTGCGAAATATTACGTTGAGCAATAGACGACCAAAACACAGCTAAGCAAATGCTATGATGACAAGAGCTCGTGTTATATACCATACACTCTCAAACCTTACACGTATTGATTATGACAAGATCAATATTCATAAAACAATGAACAAATTGCGGAAGAAATTGTTTTTTAGATTAGCCATTGAGATATTGCAGACGTAAATGGCTCTGCCTTTTGTTGATGTATACGTGCACCGTGCATGCAATGTATATCAATGGATGGAACGAAACGCACAATACTCATTCAAAGATATTTTACACTCCCTGTTTGAGATTGGGATATACAAAAGCCAACTAATTGGCATTACACCGGGCGCAGACCTAATCTTAATATTTTATATATATTTTAGATATAGCCATTATAGATATTAGAGAGATATATAGAGATATAGATATGTAATATGGTATATAGATATCTGCCTTTATGTTATATATATATATGCATGCTTTTACCATGCATGATATTTATGTATATATAGATATACATATATATAGATATATATATGAACGAATATATATCACAATACTCATTCAAATAGATATTTAGAGATACTCTATCTATATATATATATATATATATATATATATATATATCTAATATACGATTGCAACCATTCGTAGACCTCAATCATTCGTGGACATAGTTTAAAGTGCATTTATATATAATTATTTTAAATATATGTTATATATTTGAAGCAAATAAAACATATAATATACTTTTGGTCCTCTAAAGGTCGTCCACGAATGGTCAATGGTCTGTCCACTAAATGTTGCTTTCGTGCTAATATATATATATATAGAATATATATATATATATATATATATATATCTATATATATATATATATATATCTATATATATATATATATATATATATATATATATATATATATATATATATATATATATCTATATATATATATATATATATCTATATATATATATATATATATATATATATATATATATATATATATATATCTATATATCTATCATATAGATACCTCTCCCCTCTACAATAGTCTTAAAGTGCATCTTTCTCCTCTCTATCTCTCTCTCATCTTTCTCCTCTCGCTCTATTCGTCTTATCATTCGGATATTTATGTGCATATGTATTTAAATTATTAATGTTATATTAAAGTTTGAAGCAAATAAAACATTTTTGCCGCTTAGTATGGAATTACTTTTGGTCCTCTAACTCCACGATAGGTCTGACTAAATGTTGCTGTTGAATTGACACCCTATCCCTATTCAAATGTAATGTAATGCACTTGATGTGTACTTGCAACTTGGGATTCTGAATGCTGTTAACACATCCCTATTCAAATGAAGGCACTTTGCTTGTTCGTTTTAACTTAAAACGCCCGTGTCCCAGGCAATCATATATATGTGTACTCTCCTTGCTCTAATACGACCGCTTATTTTACTGAGAGCCGGTTGACTGAAATGTCCGGACTAGACAACCATCGGCTATTCTTACGAAAAGAGTTTATGTCTGTATTAAAAAGTATCAACACTTGTGAACGGAGAGTGATCACTATACACAATGGCCACTTCTAAGACATATAAGTGGTGCGCAAGGAGAGAGAGGTAGCTTTTCATCATGATTCCATTGTAATATATTGCCCATATAAAGGATATAAACATCTCCCTTCATCTTGTAGCTCGTCAGTTATTGCGGGATGTTTATTTACGGGCTAAGGCTGTACGGCTAAATAAACGCTTTATTACAGTATACATCATGGCCAACCTGCTTTGATCAGGAGGCTACTCTTTGTACAATATAGGACTCGAAACAATCTTAATATGCAAAAGCTAGACATGCATATACATATCATAAATGTACGCATATTATATATATATATATATGGCGATAGCCGGATAGTTCTTCATAAAGAAACAATGACACTGTTTTATCCCTCTTGGCGCCAAGAGGCTTCGGTGATAATAGCGCAAGAGACAGTAGGGTGAAGGGTTGACAAAGTGTGATGTCGGAAGTCGACAAAGCAGTATTACTGAGTAAGGGTTAAATGTGCCGTACATCAGGGCTGAAGAATAAAATATTCTGTAACCATATATATGTTGTAGTATAAACATTATACTACTGCGTAGTATACCAACTAAGGCATTGAGACTTTGCCCAAGTCAGTTTAAACGTAAAATCGTCATCCAACATAAAATATAGGTCGCAGTGCCTTTGTTCTATCGTTATAAAGCAGAATTGCAAAACCGAAACGACACTATTGTCAAAATACAACTGTTTTGTTCCTTTGATATATTTGACTAATCAAAGAGATATGTATATTGTATATTTGACTATATACTTAGCATTACCGCCACGCTTACTGGCTTTTTGTTAGATTTCCCTATACATCCGGCATATTACAGCCCGGAATTCTGCCGTCGGCTCCGCTTAACAGTTGTATGGGAGAATTTACTAAAGAACTCCCAAATTGACGTCATACGCCTTGTTGCATTTGCAGCTACGTAGGGAATAACAATAGACAGCAGCGACGCATACCATCTTCCTCCTGAAAATATTGGTCTTTGCAAAAATTACCCGTGGACCTCTTTAGTAATGATAATGGAAATAGCGTCCCTGTATTCGTGATAAACGATGTGATTTAATTGATGATGGCGATGCTTATAGTGATAACGATAGTGATGATGATGACGAGGGGGATGATGATGATGATGATGATGATGATGATGATGATGATGATGATGATGATGATGATAATTATGATGATGATGATGATAATGAATGATGATGGGGTAAGCAGTGCTTACAATGCTGAACAATTAGTGCATGATAACAGCCATAACAGCTGTATCGACTCGCCGGTGAATGCAAATGAGTACAACATACTTGCAGATTGGCTGGTTCATGTGCGGTCAGGAACGATTGCATCAAAAAGCTTAAAGTTGGATACCATATGTCAACATTACAGCATTTTTGATAAGGCAGCAAATATATTTCAAATTTATTTGAAATTTGCCGTGGTCATGTTCTGTAACACAAATAGATCCAACGACATGGTTGGTACATCACTTGATAGACGCATAAACCGGTCTTTAATCCCATAAATAGTGTCCGCCTTATATATTTTTTTTATATTGGCTCCTATTCGAGAACTAGATAATGAGCTTTCCCATTTTGAAGTATTTTGTTGTCTTTAGGACTGCAACTAACTTGTCACAATCCAGGTAAATACTGACTTTTCTTCAATCAAATGAACTATGGATAAGGTAAAAATATGCAATGGTCGATACATATGTTATTAAACTGCTAGCGTTCTTATTGCCGTGGAAATTTGCGTCGATGCTCGCAAAAATTTAACGTTGTATAAATAACATTCAATGTAAGCTTTAAACTAAGACCAAAACATTGAACCGAGCAAATAACCTGCTAATTATCGCGATGTTGCTATTTCTTGTTATGCATTTAGGATTCATGAGGATGGAAGGTTTTGTTTGCTTCCTACCAAACCGGCCCATGTGTGATTCTTGATAGACCTGATTATTGGGCCAATCCACATTATGCTCGATTGATCACGACCTATCCGCCGTCTGCCAATCAACATTCACTCGACCAGTGGTACTTTTCCACCCATAATACAAGTTTGTTCATTTGCTACGCACTTGATTTCGCTCATATTTATGACTGATGTCCCTACATTCTATCGATTATTGCTGTGCTAATGGGTTAACAGAGATATTGGGCATCGTCTAGCGTTATTATGCTCTGTTGTTGTGTTAGCATGCGAATGTTTTTTTAAGGGACCAGATAACATTTCACTCATAAAACATCTTGTTATAAAGTGCTAGTATGTTTGACTCTCTATACGTTGATCAGATATGCAGCTAGTGCAGTGCCTATTCAGAATGTATTCAATCAAGAGGAAACTCCCTCACTTTATATGAGGCATGATAATAGCTGACAGATACAACGGTGTAAAGTGGCTTCTTGCGTTGTCATGCTCCATTAATGTGATTTAGAAGCAGCATCAATACAACACTGGTATTAATAAACGACAGTAACAAACTTCCATATTTGTTAAGTATTATCAGACAGCGTTCTTTTTAAATTGTGATCGGTTACCACTAGAAACTTCAAACAGGAATTTTTAAAAGGCAAAGATAATTGGCTGACTATATCATATATTATCTTTACGTAATGATCCACCAGAAGCATATAATACCGTTTTGTGCGGACGAGAATAGATATTGTACTATTAACATGTATGTAGTTAAAGGAGATACATTTGACCATGCCCCATACATTTGGTCTGCCTCTGAGCGCCAGGTAATGTAAAGTTATGGCATTTCCTAATAATGACGCATTTAGAAGTCATATCAATATCAAAAACCGACTATACCGCTTGTGGCAAAAATATACGCATACTGATGACTACGCCGAATGAATGTGCACAAGGAATGTTTAAAGATACATGTGTATCTGTTATTATGCAAATATTTGCTGATGTAATGCAGCGTCGATTGGGATGTCAATTATCTTATTACACAAATCCTGCCTGTCTACCTATCGCAATCTGGGCCAAAGGAGGGTTGACGAAAACACCCACAACATAACCTCGTTGCTCAGGATCCCATTGCCCACCAAGACGGGTCGAAAATTAGGGCAAAAAAGTTGCCCGCGGTTAGTCGTCAACTCTTCAATTGCCGTAGTTAATGAAAGCTTTTAAAGTGCTTGAAGAGCATGGCTAGCAAAGTTTTTTGTACAGTTCATTAGGTGAGAAGCATGCAATTCAAGTGTACTGATATGTCTATTATTTCTATCACTGACAACGCAGTTTTAATTAAGAGAGCAAGTCCTATAGTTACCGGGTTATTCTCAAATGTGCCACTGTACAAAGCCACAGTTAAATGATTCATAACGATCGATTGAATATGTCTGTATATACATATATATATATATATATATATATATATATATATATATATATATATATATATATATATATATATATATATATATATATATATATATATATATATATATATATATATAGTATATATATATATATATATATATATATATCACGTCCTCTTTGCTCATATATATTGCTTATGCAGGATACGTTTTCCTGGGAAACGTGTCCTGGCTATATACCGTGCAAAACATGCGCATCTACCATTTCGTCGCTTACCATAGCATTAGAATATGCGAATGCAAGTTTGGTAATAGAGACTAACCCTTTCGATGTTTTACGTTGATAAAAGAAAGAAAACGCACGTATTATCAATGCCATGGTCTGTTCCGGAAATTACAGGATTTCAAAGACTGTCGCTTCATTATGTCAATTGAAAGTAGTCTTTATGTTGCAGACGAGCTTTGGCCTTCCCTGCTTGACACTGCAGGCATAAACTTAATCTTGTGGCGTCCTCTGATTACGAGTATTTTGACCTTTTTCCAAATGTCTGCAACAATGGCGTTTTATGTAGAACTGACTTTTCTTTTTCATTAAAACAGAAAGCTTACCATCATTCGATATAGGCAAATCACAATAAATTTTCCCTCATTCCTGCCCCTCAGTTTACATTAAGTGCAGTATAACATGACACTGCAACGACTGACATCAAAGGTGGAATGCAAAGAGGATATGATTACATTTCTATTTCGAAGTGATATCATTCAAGTATTGTTAAGTCAGTTTGGCGGACTTGGATGTTAAATCGGGCACGTGGAGGGTCAGAAAATTGGGAAATTCCGCTTGCGCAGCTGCTGGACCCTGTCAACGCTCATTTGCATATTATATAAGTATTGTTTAAACGCGGTTCTCTAGAATTAGTTTCTATAATATTTCACAATATGTCCGGCCTCACAATTCATCACAATGCATGATTATAATAGCTTCTGAATACTTCCATACATACGCGCATGGTACGATAAATGCCACTGCTTTCACGGAAGATAGTAATTGCAATATTCACCACAAACAACCGAAGACCATAAATTTCCTTTCTACCGATTACACTACATTTCGTCAAGTTATCGCATGATTCATGCAAAGTAGAGCTATTTTAAGCCACATTTAACAACACTTGACCGTTTCGATGGGAGATTAAACCGACATGATTATATATAGCATGAAAACGTTGATGAATAGATAGCTACCCGTGAATAGACGCAGTAATCGGTGTCTCTTTGGGTCAATGTGTGATAGATTGGGTGTTCGGCATAATAATGACAGTAATTGATAATGTTATGTATGATATCTTTGTTAGGCTCATGACGTTCTCTAAATATTGCATTTTGCTTTTTTGCACGGCCAATTTTATTTACTTGCCTGTAGATAAGAAGTCATTGACTGGTTGATTTGGTTATAGTTGTCCCATCAAAGTGATGTCCCGAGTTATAAACGATGATCTCTGAAATCTGAAAGCCTTAGTTTGCAGGTCAGTATCGTGAACTGTATTCACCTCGCTGAAAAAAACGGCTTTATCTGGGCGTTTGAAAGACATCTTCGCTTGAGCTATCTGGGTCAAAAGGGTAGAGATTGCTGTCATGCGTCACACAACGTATTCACCAATTCACAAATATCAGAGGTAATCGACAACCTGCGGATCAGCAGGCGTGGCGTAATTATAGTGAGGTGTATTTTGATATTAAATAATAAACACATTGTATATGAATGCAAGGTTCATTGTGACAAGCGTAATGAACTTTCAAATGTTTACCACATGTCGTGATGTGGCGATAAATAAATCCCACACCACTTATTCCGCAACCTACGATTAAACTAAGCACAATATAACACGACGCCGCTAAGTCTAACACGAAGGGTAAACTCCAAGTGAAAGAAAATGATTTAATATATGTGGAAAAACTTTCGTTAGCAGAGGAGTTAGTGAAGTGATATTCTATATACTTCCTGCTAATTTAAAGTCGGGCGTCAAGTCCAATGGCTTATTTTTTGCGGTCGTGAATTGTAAACTTAACATGGCACGTTAATCTGGAGAGAGCCATTAGTCACATAACGTATCTTAGAAGGAGTTGTCCTATTCATCAAGAAAAAAGAAAACCGTACATTTCGTTCGGTCTAAGCTTCGTCAAGTTATCGCAAGATGAAATGATGCTATGTAGAGCTATAAAGGGACCAGTGCACTTTGACCTTTACCTCTATGACACAATACTATATCAATCATGTTTTCAGTGCGTTAGTGTCACACGATGATGTAAAGCTTGATAAAGCATTAGATTGGATGGAGCTGCAGTGTGGACAGCTTTCGCTTATTCCGTATCAACACACGTGCACAGCACGCCGCTTCTTGGCCACAGAATATGAAAAGAGCGGTAGAGTTTCCTAATGGAGTCGAACATCTTTGGTTTACTTATCGTAGGATTTCACCGCAAAGACAATATACCCGGAGAACCCCCAAAAGATTGTCGTTATATTGCAATCGGCATACGGGACTATTCACAGGCTCGCATAGGTATCAACTGAGTGGGTGTGCAGGATTTCGTTCTGCTGCTGAGGGTCGAATCATTTTTCAATTAACTTAAATACCTTCATACCATCGTCAAGCCCATTATCTGACAAAGCAGTGCGATGTCATGCTCGCCAGGTTAGTGCTCGATAAAGGCAGCGTATAGAAACGCTATGTGCACATTATAAAAGAAAAGTGGCAATTGCGCCGCATTCATGTCCGTTTGTGTGAGATGAATAAAGCACTAAATCGACGGTAAAATGTAACCACACGTGTTTCGCACGCTAAACAGGAATAATAAAAGCACAAATGTTAACTGGGCTTATCTGAAATCGAAAGTTAAGTCCAAATCCGAGTACGTACGATATTAAGGCGACACATATGATATTATTTATGCATAATGCTGCCTCCCAACAAGTAATGAACTCTACTGTGCAGCATCACAGGCTCGATTCAAAGCAAACGGCAATATTGATGGCCCATATTACGGCATAGTGAGCATAACATGGTGAAGTGATGACCCAGCATATTCTGTGGACTATTCGCTTCACAACTAAATGAATGGCCCCTTTGTCAGTCAATACAGTCAATCAGCATTAGTTACTCTCGATACGCTTTAAAAGTTTATTTCCTGTCAAGTGGAGTTAATGTGCTTGAAGGATGTGCATGGTCAGAATATTCATGTGAACACAAAAGGCTTCACCCACTCTAAATAACCACTAACTTGGTAAAGGGCAACGACATAAATGCTCTGAAAACCTATGTTTGCCACACTAATGATCATGCTCCTATGCTTTATGACTGCATTAGTATTGACATTTATTATCCCATTTGCAATTATCAAAGCGCCTATGATGTAGAGGATTTATTCATTGCACATCCCAAAGTACAATGTTCAAAATTTAACTCAGCGTAATAAGAGTAACTTATTTCTGACATTAATTCAGAATGGTTTGCGCATTAAAAGTTAGAAATATTAGAACTTGGCCCTGCGGAAATCTATTTTTCCAGAATCGTTTGAGTTACGGGTAGTCTCCATAAAAATATTGTCCGACTCCGCAATTAAGTGGTTCAAAGGTATTTATTGTCCACGACGAAGGAAGTACATAAGTGGTACAACTGCAATATTCAGATGGATTGTACACCTGGTCGTTTTCCACCTGACGGAGTGTACTTACGAACATAGAGTGTTAACGTTAAAAGCATACAACGCGGTCGATTTGCACCTGATAGTGTCCATGCAAGCCATAATAGACATACCAGGTTTTGGTGTTCTTCATGCATTGTCTCGTATAAAGCCTGCATGACAAACACTAAGCTCATTCTCTATGAAGAGTGCGAATATAGGATTTTTCTGCATTCATTGTGCCCACAATGGCTGGTCGCGCAAGGTTTCGATTGCACTAAGATATGATATTATGCGATATAATAAATAGATCTTTCGCTAGGGCTTTTGCACTTCCGTTTCTTTGCTGAGTATCTGACTAGTTCAATGATGCCATGTGTTTCAAGCAAGCATTTGTTGTTAGTTAATTTTCTTGAGCAGTTTCTTTGGCAAAGGATTAAAGCAATTCATCCGAAATTGAGAGATTGTTTGTCGGTGGTTCTTTTCCGCTCAAATTGCTGCACAATGCCATTTTCAAATTGGTCCACGCACATTTTCACAAAATATCTGCTATTTTGCAGTTTGCGAGGTAATCGCATTTATCACATAACCTAACGTTGGTGTCAAAAGATAAACAGGCATCTGACACCATTCACTTGCAAACGGTGATGTTAAAAGTACAATGAAGGAACAAAATGGGTTAGGAACACGACTTATGTAATCACCTGGCACGCTAAGCTTGGTAACGACGACGAATACAGCAATTTTGAGTCATTTAAGCATGGGCTTCAACCTGGGCATCGCTTTGAAGTCTGCTTTCTTTACGTGGGTCGTGCAAAATATACGCAAACAATCCTGTGCTTATTCGTCGATTTTGCCGGAACGATATCCGTTAAAACTCATCACTCACATGAATGTCGGCTACAGTTCGAGACAAAGTACGTTGCATCACATAATTATCCGAGGCCTGGATTCTGTTATCACATAAGGATGAAAAGAACTATAATTCAGCCACACAGGCAGGTAAATTTTGTTCCGCGTTCATGTAATTCGAGAACCCATTTTCCAGTTAGCCAATGCAATTAATGGATCGTTTTTTTGAAGAGGAAAATCACTTTAATCCCTTGTGCGCACAAATAAGAATCTGGTTGGTTTAGGAATATGTAGGCGTGCCTGATATGTGGAACTGCAATCGGCTTATAAGATATTGCTTTTAGAAATGAAAATTGTAATCATGATATATTTGTTTATCTATATAACTGCGCACTATGGCAAGAAACCAAAAAATGCAAAATTAGTTCGCTATCGTCTGTGCAAAATACTTCTTTTATTACTACAGTACGTTAACCGAGAGTTGTAGTCGCTTTTTATGGCATATTGAGTGATGATGCAACAAACGGTTCACCTATTCCAAATCGAATTTGCTCTTCCACGAAACTTGCACCTAAAACCTTTGTTAACCTAAAACTAAAAATAATGAAACTGATCTTTTTAAGAGGTATTAAGTTAGCTAAGGTGATTGCAGCATGTGAGATGAGGTTTAATGGCGCTATCATTACTTTACCTCAACTGCAATATTAGATTAATGCGCATACACATTGACTTTTGATCACACATATATAATCAGTCTTTTGTTAACAGTTGACATTCACAAATATGTTCGCACAGGGTATCTCTCGCCATTTTATATACAACATCATCTTATGCCCTACTTGCATCACTATTGCGCATTATGCAATAGGTATTACATGAAGAGTAATCATGCAGACGTTCTTGGCATGGGTTGCATTAATGAGTTATGCCTTGTAGTAGGGACATTCTTAACTTTTCACAACTTTGCCTAACTTTAACCTATGGCATTACTCCTTAAGTACATGACATTGATAGTTGACAAATAAACCGCCTAATGATTCAATACACGCGTGTCAGTTATCTGAAAAGCCACGAATAATGAAAATGAAGTTCCAGAATCGATTTTAGAGACTTCATTATAAGCAATAATCTCTTTGCTTAGGTTATCGACATTGTGTCAATATTACTTCGGGTATAAAAGCAGGAGACGAATAATAAAGGGGTTATCGCCAACAGAGTGATTGGCATTGTTGATTTTAATAACGTTGGTTGACAAACTGACCGAATATAATCTATCAACTCCACCCTGCTTGCAGGATATAATTACTCAGCCAAGTATGGGAATAATGCTCATTTGGATCACTGGTGTCGCGTCTAGTTCATTTACGTCTTTATCATTCATATCTTGCATTAGCTGATTATTGCTTTTCAAATACAGATCCGTTGTATTTTAAGCTCAGGCATCTTGTATAGTTATGCACGGAATATAGACGAGGGACTTTTTATAACTGCTCTAAGGGCAATATAAATGCTGAATTAAAGGTGCTACAAAACAACGCAACTAAGCGATTGTGCTCAGACACAATGTGTTTTACCTAATCCTCATGACACCCAAGAACTCAATTCCCCGGTCTCTTTCACCGATGCTTCGATTCATCTTTAAGACAATCCGCTAGACAAAACTCTTCACGACAACTCTTTAGAACTCTATTATTTGTGGACCTGTAAGTGCTTGTAAGACATGGTTGTGTGTTGTGAATATTTTCAATATGTATTTTGGTAACATGAATATTGGTGTTTCATTAATTTTACATCGCTTTACTTTTAATGGCACAGAAGATAACTGCACAATAATCCGTTCATATTATCCTGATGGTGTGACTGGCTATCAATATAGATCCTTCGGGTCGCTGATCATGGTTTTAAACTCGAAATTCTCAGATAAGTTATTTGCCCCTTAATACTTTAATCGTCTGGCGCATGAATCTGATTATCGCATGTTTACTTCAATGTTGACCTACAACAGGCAAGCAGGATTAAGAGCTTAGAAAATCATTTACTGAGTGCATTAACCATCGTTGAATATTACTAATAAAACAATGAAATTAGACTGAGCCAGAGGGAATAAAATGTTGCACCTCAATACTGTTTTACGCTTGATGTATACACGGCAATACTCCGAACAGAACACCAAAATGGTAGATTATCATCAGGAATATGTCTGCTGTATGATACGTCGAAGTTCTTTAGGTCGCACTTAGAGGTTTGCTGTCAATGTGTGCGTAATATTTTCAAAACTGTTCTTTCAAATGTTTACAATCAGTATCGTTAGAAAACCGGCAAATTAAACTGACTTTATTGTTTTGCTTATAAATCATTTCAAATAATACATTTAACGGTTACTCTATTTTAGGGTCAGTATCGGCAATGTATACGGTGTTTGAAATATAGAAAGTTGTGTGGCTATTTAATCACGGAAATAAATAAAGCACCATCCCAACACAGTAAATCTCTTGCTAGTCGATCAAGTAATTTACTATGTAGCACCTTGGCCAGACCTGGAACAACGTTGGACTATTTATAATTATTGGTAATGCAGACCGACATATGGGCTATTGCAATTTGATTGAAAGGGACGAATGTGCATTCACAGATATGTGATTTGTATAATACGTATGTGGAATAACCTTTATTCTCGGGTAATATTATATTTTAATGGGTAATGTTCATGCAACAACTTGATCGTTCGAACGTGTCCAGAAAGCAGCGCCATCAACGGAAATAAATGTAGTAAGTATGTTTATCCGACAGCACGCGGGCCCTCTGCAAGCACCTGAGGATATTGTTGACTTTAAGCATGCCCAGAGACGGTCAAAGTTCATAAAAACGCATCTGCACAACAATCTGGTCCTTGGTCGGTAACGCATTTGATTTGACCCCATCGAAGACTGATTTTATTGACTATTAAGCAAAATATATCATGTATCAGCGAAGATACACTGTGAAGTTGTCATGACGATTGTTCAGACAGACGGCGTATCTACGGTCAATTGGTATTTTCATTCTTGTTACGGTTGCTCCTGAATAGACATGGTAAATTATGCTAAATTTTGCAGAGATCTAATTAGCAAGTTAACCGATACAACTCAATTACAGCGGAGGTCGTCGGATTATCTGGCAATTATAAGCCGTTAGAGTTGCAATATCGAATATCAAGAATAATCTATCATAGAGCTCTGGAACAAGGCTGCAAATAGCTACCCTGTTTGATAAGGTAGCTAGACGTTAGTCTGATGTTTACCTCGCTATCCAATCGTTATTATTCCGCAAGAAGTATGTCGGTCGATGGTTTAATGTTTAAACTCAATCAGGGCAAATCGGTGCTCAATGGTCGTCTTGATAAAATGTTATGAAACACGCACTCGACATAGAAAATAACGAGTACGAAGGGGAGAGAAATTTCTCAAACAATGATTATGCCTATCAAATTATCTTCAACCTAACTGTCAACGGACCTATGCTTGATTACCTTTGGCTATCTCTTAGTGATATATAGACTGTTGAGAATGCGTGGCATGCTCGGCATCATTTCTCTCGCTCTCTCCTTGCATATGTATAATTTACCCCATTAACCGTTTGCATCCCTTCCTCATCCCTCCTCTTTGTGTTCCTGTCTCCCACACTTTCCATCCCTCACTCAGCTAATGTTTTCCGGTCGTGTGCGCCCTCGTGAGGCTTCTTTGCTGCTCGTTATGACGGACGGAACATGTTACTTCTGCACAGTATGGTTTAGTGCATATGTGATACGGTTCTACCTGACGCTAAAGAGCAGCAAAATAAACTGACTTCGGAGATACGTGGATACTGTAATAGCAAACGACATCAGGCTCCATCCGCCTAATGTTGCCGTTACAAAACTGTCAAACTTACACCCGTTATACCGAGCGGCACAATCAATATGACGCTATTTAAACTTTCAGATGCTTCTCCGCCCGGTGACATGCAACGAGCAATCAGCGAAAATGTACATTCAACTTATAACAACTCGGCCGATGCAATGATTTACGAGCCGATAATAATTTCCTATTACCCACTGTTTGCCGTTCTAGCCTGATGTCTAAACCATGGCTGCTATGTATTGGTCGAAAAAAATCAAGTGTACCTAAGATATGCAAGCTTACTGGATTATGTTAAAATGGCAGAATAGTATATTCCGATGGTCATTCCTCTTATATTGTGCGATTCATTGTATAGATATATGTATATATATATATATATATATATATATATATATATGTATAAACATATATATATATATACATATATTCGAAAAAGTGTTGACATTTTGTTTTCACAAGTAATACAGGGCTTGGCATGAGTCAATTTAAAAGGAATAAATTGTGAAGATCAATCTTTAAATCTCCGTTACATCGCTGCTGTTTGTTAGATTGTATGATGCAAAAACTAAGAGATATTTATGGGCCACCTTAATTTCATTGTCACTACTGCGCTTGCTAAGAATCGGTGTAATTTTAAGATATCCGGAACAAAGCCGTTTTTGGCAGTTGTTTGGAAATATAAATGAGTCACCGTCTTCATCATCTTAAAGATGTAGCGTTGCTGGACTTTGACAAATACCACCAAGTGTCTGTTTTATTTACTTTGGCTTAAGTTAAAGTTTACATTTCGCGACAACAAATTTAACGTCCATGTTTATCAAATGTTGTAGGTGACAATTCGTACAATATTGTTGTCATTCGGTTGAATTATTTTGCTTTACCCAATGTTTGTATGCGTATTTTGCCCGAATTGTCGGACTATTTCCCTTAATCTTACTGTGGCTGCTCTTTAACCCGACGAGTTATACGCTCATGGTCCGAGGTAGGTGGTAGTTAATATCGCAGTCGGCGAGAAAGCTCTTTCTCTCGAACTCATTTCTGCATGTACCCAGATCAAATAAGAAATTAGCATAGAAATCTTATCAGTTGCTACAACATTATCGTACACGTAAACAAAGCGTATTGCCTAGCAATGTTTATATATGGTGTACTCAAGAAAGAAAGAACGTACGAAAGAGAGAGAGAGAGGGAGAGAGAGAGAGAGAGAGAGAGAGAGAGAGAGAGAGAGAGAGAGAGAGAGAGAGAGAGAGAGGGAGAGAGAGAGAGTGAAAGCAGTACACCCGAGGGTAAATAATATCTGATGCTTTGTAATGATTCTAACAATTTATTCATTCACAGCCTGCTCGCATTGAAGTAGATGCGTATGAGTTATGGTTTATTGGTCTCTATACATAACTAGTCGAGGCTTGTATATAGTACCCACGAAGCAAGGATTGTTTCCATTTGACTTTCATCCGAGCCCTGGAACCAGCTTGACTAGCGGATATTCACCGAATTTTAGACAATCTGCGATATCACAGACCAGGTATATAATTTGTATAACTCGCGTCTATATTTGAGGGACGGAATAAAAGGGAATGATTCAGCCTAATCCGACGCAGGGGTTTTGCAAACAGTTGTAAGGAACGCCGCTCTCTATATGCTATAAGCCATACTAACAGTTAATAAATACTACGAATATCGGTATCCACAAGCGACGTGATTGCTAAGCTGCGTGTAAAAAGACATGCTGCTTAACCAAGGAGGAATAGCTCTCAAGTGGCGACTGGTAATTCAAGTGATCGATAATTTCGCCGTATCGAGGCCCTATTTTAGGTATAAATTTACTGAAAATGTAGGCACTATAACTATGTCATATTCTGCAACTACCTTCTTGATATTAAAATCCTCCCCTTCATCTACAACAGCAGATCAGCGTGCACCGCACTAGCATCCCGGGTGGCTATTGTAGCAGTTTTGACTAAACCTAGAACCTTAGATTATAAACAATGTTTCTAGTTAATTAATGGAATAATTAATATAACAGGATTCATGGGTGGTCCGCAAAATATATTTCATATTTCAGATATCTGAAAAAAAATATGTTCAACACATCATCGACGGCACTTGATAAGCATATTTATTTTAGAACAGTAAAGTACAATCGCGGGTAATTGCCCGATGGGTGTTTTAGATGTGTAGAAAGGACAGCTAAAAAAGTTAACGGGTGAACACAAACAAATAAGATAAGTTGATCAGTTCATCAGTAACAATCTTACCATAGCTGAAACAGTTGTTTTGGCTTTTTTCTAGTCAAGCATAATTATTAGACACCCGCCCATACACGCACAAACACACCCACAAGCACTAACACACACACACACACACACACACACACACACACACACACACACACACACACACAGACTCTCATGACTTGGCGTAGCTCACTTCCAAAATTGCATACCAACTCAGCCTGATGCGGCTTATCTTATAGTTGTAGTGCAGGTAAGCCATTAAAAAGACACAAGTATGCCTTAACAATGCAGGCGAAATGTAGAGCATGCACATGATTAAAATATGTATGACATTCAATCAGACAAAGCACCGAGACACAATGACCCCCATTTTAACACCTACCTACGTATGTCTGACACACACAACGCCATTTATATTCCAAGCGGATTCTGTCAGAAGGCAATGCCCTCGGCTAAAATTGTAGTGCGCATGCGCAGCCAGCTATTCGCTATGCCCGGTGGATGGCATCTTCGCATGGGACATGAATAACACCAAACAACGTGTTGTGTGCCTCAATCAACGTGGTAGTTTTCTGATCTGGCGTATCGTTGTACGCCACTAATTATGATTTTTATTTACTTTTCGCGTACGCACTGAATATCAAGGAAAATAGTAAGCTGCATCCGCACACACACACGCACACACACACATACGCACACTCACATACAGATTCACACACACACTTTTATATATATATATATACATATATATATATATATATATTTAAATACATATATATTTTTATATATATATATATTCATATATATATATATATTTAGATATATATGTATAGATATATTATATGTATATATTTATCTATATATATATATATATCTCTAGATATATATATATATATCTCTATATATATATATATATATATATATATATATATATATCTCTAATATATATATATCTATATATCTATATATATATATATATATATATATACACATATTGGTAGTAAATGGTTGTGTCGATTTTATTATTAATCAACTGAAGGCAGCATAAAAAATATCTGTAGTTGGATGGCATCGTTTTTATTATGGAACTCATTTTTCGTTTTCATCGACCCAGCCATTCGACAACCACAATCTTTCAAGTATACTTATTGACAGCAACAAATCTGCGCTCCATTGGGAATAATAAAAAAGTGATTTTGGAAAAGAGATGATTCCAGTTATGCATATAGGTCATGGAGTGTACCATATGTATAATGTGTAATAAGCCAAAATGGTGACGATGCATTGCATGCCGCAAAAACCATGTGTGCTATCCGGGGAAAATACGGTGTTTACAGAGGAATAAAGTTTCAAGATGCCACAATCAACTGGTGCCAGCTTCAAAATGACAAGGTGGTAACGAAACATTGGTTGAAGCTGTCTCCGTTATATACAGCAACGTTAAGAGGCTGATGTGTCATTTTAGCAACCGCCAATCAATCATATTTTAGGTAGCTGTAGGTTGGAGAAATAAGTTAAAGAAGCAAAATGAGGGATAGCTGCGGCATTGTCAATCTTTGTAATAACTGTAACCGCGGTGTGGAGGAAAAGTCGCAATATAGACTCGACTGCACTTGATTTACTTGCACACTGTACCAGCAGTAATCAGTGACAGTACTAAGGCAATATCTCGTTATACTTAAACTTTAATGACATCCAGAGATGTTCCTTGTGTCAATTATGTATATATAGTTGAAAATTAGACAGAACATAGTATTGACAATTCTTGAGATCCCTACATTTGATTGTGTTTGTGTATGAAACCTGGTGTTCGTGAATAATTGCATTATGTATTTTAATTTCATTAAAACCGAACATTAATCCTAGGTGTTATTCAACGTCGCTTGATTCCATATGGAGATGGATCTGCCCTCAAGTGACTTTACTGCTTGGCATAAATCCGTCGCCCGTTGATTGTACTGTACTGATGTTTAACGGTAACTGTAATCCAACTAAGCGACATTCACCAAGAAGACTGGCCGCATTTTGGTGATCGATTGCGGGTCAGTTTCTTAAGTGACCATTTTGGCTACTTTCCACTTTGATGGCGTTAAAATTAACTGTATATTGCAATCTCATAATTGCACCCTGACATTCAGTCTTCCCAATGAGTAATGTAACATTAGCCTGGCTGTGTCGGCGCAGAATTTACACTCATTAATATATGCTACAATAAGTCTCGTATGCTAAATAAACCGCTAATAGCTCTTTCTAATTTCAGAGCAAATTGGATGATAAACCAGAAACTTAAATGTATCGCTTGATGGTATAAATCGACTTCCGGGATCTGTACTACGAATAATTTAATCGAGGGCGTTAACGTGGCAACCCAAGGCCGCTCATTTGTAACCTTAAACGTTCTTGACTCGGATTATAGAAATTTACCCGGGATTCGAGAGTAGCAGCATCGTACATTACATATTCACATACCGACAGTATTTTCAAGTCTTTATATTAAAAAAATGTACTAAATGTACCTGGTGTACTTGCCTTTTGTGCTGAATACAGCTAAATGGCCCAGTTGTTTGTGAAGTTCTCTATGCATTTGCATTAGTGATTATTAACCCTTTCTGTTTACGAGGTTCTCATAAACCGTCATTGTTTGGATGCAGCATCAATATTTCCTCAAATGTATCATGTTCAAGCCGATAACTTCAAACACATTCTACTTCATGAAAACCATGGCAAGGTCAGCAATAATAATTCATCAATTCGTGATTGCTGATATAGCTAACGGTACCTTAGATTCGATTCTATACGAATAAGGTACGGTCAAAGGACGAAAAGTCGCGTTGGCTTATTACCGTCGTCGTTTTAGTACGCCCACAATTTCCGGCCCATTGCTCATTGAGTTTAAAATTCCGGCTTGCATAAAAAGGCAGCGTTATTGTGGTTATAATTGAACACGAATATGCTATTTGGCCTTGGACCGCATCACGAGCATTATGTTCGGTCGGATATAGGTAATGCATGCGTAAATAGGATAATTGAAACCCGATACTAATAATAAAAACAATAATAATATGAAACTGTTTGCGAATCGTCCATGGTCGGGCCAGGCGTATTAGTAATGGGTAAGTCCTTTGCAGTGTATCATGATTGGTGATCAACTATCCGTTATCGACGCCAACAAAGTGAATGCATTTACATAAATACACTTAAATGAATCATACAGCATGACCAGGCCATTACAAGCTCCACGCTGCCGCGTCACAGGCTGCCTGGAACCGCATTGCTATATGGAACACTGCACCCAATACTGCGGGTTAACCATAAACTGCGCTGTTAGCAGAACTCACAACCGCATTGCTATGCGTTTTGTAATGGACAAGTTCTAGTCACACAGAAAAGGGGAAGTGACTATGTTATTGTTGTCGCAACTAATCAGAATTTACGAAAGTGTTACGAGCAAGAGGTGTTACGAGGTTTCTTAGTTTTCTTTACAACCCGATTTACTAGCGTTTTCATTTATTAAGCATGCCACGGTCAAAGCGAGCTGCTCAGATAAACATTTGCAGTGTTCGTGGAATGTAGCTTGATGACCACATTAACAAAGTCACAGAACTGGGCGATCTTTGTTGCAGTTGATGGATTAAGCTATAGCAGAACATATATACACCGTCATCGTCGTCTGGGAACATTTGTGCGGATCATGGAATATATAATTGCCACATAAACTAGCAGCACATTCAACAAATATTCCTGGAAATATTTGATCACTTTTGTTTACGGAATGTATGTAACCAATGGACATGTAACCTAAATTTTCAATAGTCTTTTCAACGCAAAGCACTATCCCATATTTCTCCACACCATTGCTAGAAACTGCTAACCAGATAATTTATATAGTACAAAACTATACTAAATATGCTAATACATCGACGTTATTATTTAAAGTACCCCAAGAAAGGTTATTATTAGTACAATTATGATTCCTGATTAACGCATTTTTCCATTAATTGAGGATCATTCGAGCATTGTCAAATACTCTTTCCGTGCCTTGCATTTCCAGTCAGGTTGGCAGAGGCTTGGCCATATAGGCAAGAACATGTCGTTCTTCAATAATTGCTACACCGTGACTGCTCGAACAAAAGCAAGAGGTGGAAGACACTGGGGATGCTTACAGATAGCCAATGAAAACGATATAAACATGTACATCAAATTGAAGCGTAATTAATAACATGCGTACAGTTACAGAATGGTGTCTGGTTTCCATCATTAACGCTGTTATGCCCACTCCGCTTAAGCGCATAATGAACTATTATGAACCCAGCGATACATAATGACTGATATCGATCTCATTTGTAACTTTGTTCTGGATAGCTTGATGGTTCTCCATCATCCCACAGATGTAAGTCGTGATTTACTTACAAGAAAGCATTTACTAGAATATGGAGCCTCAGAGGTAGCACGTATGCAAATCATGATCGTATTCGTTCACTCATAACGCATGCACAAGTGGTCGCGCACGAAGTATGCTAGCTGACATCGTCCTCTTTAACAGCTTTTCCTTGACTAGCACTATGCCATAGGATGGTGTTTTATCGACTCGGGATGGGATGGATCTGTCTTATTTCGTGCATGAAATCATGAATCACAATATAATGATTAGCGGTAGTGCATTCTACGCATTTAGAAAGGACTGAACTATTATCACTGAAAGCAGCTAGCATACAAATTGCTTTATATCGTTCTAATAAATCTGAGGGATTGAAACTTATATTGAATACATAGCGTTGCATGTGAATGCCAATAAGCTGTAATCTTGCGAACATTTACCCATTAATGATATATAAATCGGTAACTGAAACGGTTTAACAAATAAATTCGCATTTTATATATAAGACTAGCTTTCCATTTTCGCATGTATTCTGATGGACAAAAAAGAATGCGTTTTGCAATTATTAGAGCCATTTTGTTTTAAAAACGCCCTAATATTACATTAACCATGTACGCATATTGTTGTAGTCATTATATGTCAAAAGCTTTGAAGTAATTGTTCATTTAATTTTTATTCCGAATATGTTTCTTGCTAATTGCGACCTATTGTTAAAATCTTGAGAATTGCGATTCATTTGTAGGAAAAAGCTGTTTTCCATTCATGGCATCGGGTGCATTGGTAATTAAGTTTGCAGAGAAACATTATTTCGTCCAGTGTAGATCCCAACATTGCCTCAGCCCTTTCAAATGCGTTCCAGTAGCAGGAATATACATTCGTCCAATTACAGTGAGAGCTGGAAACCAATGGTCCTTTGTTACTTAAAAAATACAATGCATCGTGTCTCTATTAGGTTAAGTGAATAACCGTATTCACACTCTTATAGGTTGTATTCTTTGAACAGGATCAATCGTATTATACCCTGGCATATATATTTTATAAACTTTATATATTTAACAATAATATAAGGTTGTGACATAGTTAAAATCGATTAAAAGCTGATTATCTTTTTGATCATTTTAGGAGCCTTAAAATGCCCGGAGGACCCCTTACCTTGGACTTGAATCGTTGCAAAATCCACCCCGATGGTCCCTGGACCCTTGAGATACTTGGACTAGTGGAAGCTTTGTGGCGCACATTGCATTAGCAAAGTACTATGTATGCAATGACAGTGCCTCTGTCATATGCTGCTACAAAATGAACATCTCCTTCCTCAAACTTTTGTGACGTTGTTTAAGCGTACCCGCCAAGTCAGCGCGTCATAATCTTGTCACGTTTGCGCAAGGTGTTTTACTCCGTTCCTGTTGATTATACAAATGTTCCATCAGGTGCAATAAGTGTCAATACTGTACGCAGTAAATGATGAACTCCCCAACAAGTTGCAGTAATATCATTATATACAATCTTACTCAGCACAATTTTTGTTCCCAGTGAGTTCCTTTTAGATACTCATGCCAATGGTTAGTAGCCTATTACTATCATTATTACAGACAGACAGATATAAGACGACCGACGTCAATATGAATCTGTGTTCCCATTCGGTAACTTGTGCTTGTCGTCCATGATCAGCGAAAACCTCGTTTTTTAACAGCTCATGCTTCGAATAGCGACTGATAATGTTCTTCATTTAGAGTTATATTGAGTTAAATACCCCTGATAGACCCAAGCTCTGCTGCTTTCTAAATCATATATAGCGTCACACGCTGATTTCCTACAACGATAAATGATTAGCTCCGGCCATTCTGATATCTGTACATAACAATTAATCACCAATCCCTGCTGCCTACAGAGGTAAACCAACTTTGTACGTTATAATATAGCGATTGTTTCAGGTATTCTTCGGCAATAGATCAAGTTATTCATTATTTCGGTTGTCCTGTAATACATCTTCAGACAGTGGTAGGGGCTACCACTAACCAATCAACGACGCACCAATGCATTCAAGCATGCGTTCATACATATAAAAAAGCGGACATCGATATTTGCATGTATAAAGAATCGTTATACTCCAGAACTGCATATGAATGTATATATGTATATTTACATATAAACATGTACATATATACATATGTATATATATATATGTATATATTTTGAAATATATATATATATATATACAGATATATAAATATATATACAAATATAGATGAACATATACTTCTATATTTATGTGAACAAAAATATAATATTATATAATATATGTACATATATATTCATATATATATTATATATATATCTACTTATATGTATATTTATATCAATAGACATATATATATATATATATTTAAATACGTTATATGTACATTCATGTGTATAAATTTATACAAATGTCTATAATATGTTTTAATCCATTGAACCTGGTATTGGAACCTGGTATTGCACTGCATGATCATTGGTGTTTACAAATGACGCTATTTGCTTTTTGCATTTTCGTTACCCCTTCCTTGCTTACATGCAATGCCCGCTATCCAATAGGAAACCAGGCTTACGGTTGATGAATGTTACGACCACAGAAGACCGCAGTTGTTATGCTTATAGGAAAGACTTTTTCAGCATGCTAGTTTGATTGCTAGTGTGTTTGATCAACAATTGGTTGCTTTTTGTAAAAAGCTCATGCTATTATCTCCGAACAAATTAGGCATACTTAACATTTCCATTCGAGCGACAATTGGTTGGTACATTACTAACTAAATGTAGAGAAGGTACTTCGCACATCTAACACTTCAGACGTAGGATTAACGTTAAACTTATTTCTGTGGACGCAGCTGGCAACTTCTGTTTGATAAACACACTGTGCATGGAATAAAAGCGCTTATCATTCTGTCATTGGAATACATCTTCTGTATATGTTATCTCCGAGGTTCAGGTATTGCATCATTGTGTAGCATTAGCAGCAGCGGGCGTCTACATATTCCAAACAGCATAATACATAGTTAACACTCTCACTGATCGATATCACCAGCGAAATTCCGAGTGAGATTTTAAAATATTTGTAAAAATAATGCAAATTTAATGTGAGATTGTGATGATTATGATTTAGCTAATAGATCTGTGGAAAAATATGATTATGATAATCAAAATCATAATGATGATAATGGTGGTGATGATGATGATGATGATGATGATAGTGATGATGATGATGATAATGATGACCTTAATTGAGTAAACATATAATCGATTGGTTTTGGTATCATACACAATATATTGCGACGGGCTTTCATCAGCTAGAATCATGCTATCACATGCTAACTTTCCGATTCAATTTGGACACCATAGTTTGTATATATACATACATACATATATATATATATATGAAATGTATTAGTATATATACACACACACATATATATATATATATATATATAAATACATATATATATATATATATATATATATTTATATAATGTAGACATTAATGAACAATTATAAAACGCATATGAATATATGCATATACACATATGAATGTACATATATACATATATATATATATATACATATATATATATATATATATATATATATATATATATATATATATATATATATATATATATATATATATATATATATATATATATATATATATATATATATATATATGTTATGTTATGCACACATCGAGCCTTGCCTGTACCGCTGCCGTATTATAGAGATAATATGCACGCCAACATGGCGTTGTGTACTCTGCTCTCCTGGGATGACGAATAATCCATGAACTTTCAAGTTCATTTATTACATCATGTTGCAGCAGCTGCGCCTTACAAGGACGAAGTTATTTAACTTGTTTGCGTTCCGTTATTTACATGTAAGCTCCGAGATAAACGGAATCGATGAATACAAATAGGATGATTAGGAATTGCAAAAAATTTATATTGATAGTATATGACGACACTCGCTTCTAATTTTGCTGATGATAATAATTATAATCATCATGATGAACAGGGGGAAAATGAGGAAACACACGCTGCTACTGTGAATGCTGATGCTCATGGCGAGAATGACTATGGTATGGATGATGATGATGGTAATGATTAT
This sequence comes from Urechis unicinctus, assembly GCA_034190875.2. Classification (NCBI taxonomy): domain Eukaryota; kingdom Metazoa; phylum Annelida; class Polychaeta; order Xenopneusta; family Urechidae; genus Urechis; species Urechis unicinctus. The sequence goes on along the minus strand of CM067358.1, from coordinate 39,367,543 downwards.
GATGATGATCATGATGATGATCTTAATTGAGTAAACATATATGGCATTGGTTTTTGGTATCCGTCAAAATTAATTGCGACGGGCTTTCATCAACTAGAATCATGCTATCACATACTAATTTGCCGATTCAATTGGACACCATAGTTTGTATCCCGCAATAAAAAGCCAATTTGCTAGAAATCCTCATCTAGGGGCAAAAACATTTAAGAATTTACATATCCGGCAAGAAAAAAAAATCGCTACAAAAGGCTTAATACCTATTATTTCAGAGCTGTGAGATTAGAGATGCTCATTGTGTTCTGGGCGTTCTATTGCATTGCTTAGTCACGTCTGTTTTTTGTCACTTCACTTAGCCTCAAAGGAAATACCTTTGTCGTTTTCAAAGCCAATTAATAACATGGGAGCATGTATGTATTGATTGATTGAATGATTCATTCATTCATACATATTAGCCTTTGTTAGATTAAGTATCTGTCAGTTTGATGGTTTAGGGGTGAATATTGCTCTGAAGAATTTAGCGAGTTTGTGAATGTTAATTTTTGTTCAATTGTTATGCAATGAACTGCAAAATGTTTCCCTGAAATCGTTCCTTGTGCGAAGTGTTACGTTGAGCAAAAGACGTCCAAAACACAGCTAAGCAATTGCTATGATGGCAAGAGCTCGTGTAATATACCATACACTCGCAAACCTTACACCAATTGATTATGACAAGATCAATATTAAAAAACAATGAACAAATTGTAGAATAAATTTGTTTTTCGATTAGCCATTGAGAGCTGGCAGAAGCAAATGGCTCTGCCTCTGGTTAATGTATACGTGCACCGTGCACGCAATGTTTATCAATGGATGAAACAATACGCGCAATTTTCATTCAAGTATATAAATTTCTTTAACGCTCCCTGCTTGAGATTTGGATATACATCGAGCTAACTAATTGGCATTACACCGAGCGCAGACTCTATCTTATATATCCATTCACACTCTAGCGTAATGAAGCCGCCCAAAACTACCATGGCCATCCTTAACTTGATAATAATACAGTTTTTAGTGTAGGGGCGACGAGCTGCTTTCCACTTTGTAAGCCGGAAATTTGGGGACAGTTATTATATGCGGCGCTTAACTAGTTAAATATGTAAATATATATATATATATTTATATGTTATATGTTAATATATGAATATATATATATATATATTTACATATATATATATAGCATATATATATATATATATATATATTATATATATATATGTATATGCATTTATATATATATATATATATATATATAATTATATATATATATGTATATACATATGTACACACATATATATATATATATATATATATATATACATATATATATATATATATCAAATATATATATATATGTAATAAATATGGATATTTACATATATTATATATGCATTTAATATATATATAAATATATATATATATATATAAATATATATATATATATATATATATATATATATATATATATATATATATATATATATATATATATATCTATATATATAAATGTATACATATATGTATATAAATATAAATATATATGATTTTGCAATGCCAGTAGCATGAGCCTGAATTATTAATATTGGAATTGAGCCTATATCAGACAGAATCATGTATAGCATTAAATATAGTCGAGTTCACTCCATTTATTATTTCTCACATGTAACAGTGCAAATATTCCTCTTTGCTTTCTTTGCAAATCCACACATATGCTTACTAAGCACAGTTTATCATGTGTCATCATGTGTCATTATCATTTTGCTTCAAATGGCTCGGCAATCGACACACAATATCCAACATTTTCCCATACGAACGCTTTTTGTTCTACAACGCTGCACAGTGTAGGACAATGGGTCGAATTCGTCAAGCATTTGCCGACACGCAATTATTCTATAATAATCATGGTTCACAATTTATGTACAAATGATTGCGATTAGGATGTATCTTGTGCTTCTATGATTATGCCAACCGTCCCTCCGCTGTTATTTATGTAAAGAAAATTATAACCGCCAGGAACATATCGTTCTGTGGGTTGTGTACTGTAAAAGAATGCATTTATATCCGTCAGCTTCATAATGATGTGTGCTATGGTTAGAACAGCAACTGACCGCACCTTTGTAATTCATGTGAATAGTATATTTAGAATACATCCTTCAGTTACAATCACCGATGGAAATGTCCTTCATGAATTAGTGAGCCATGTGGACATCTTACTAGTGCGCTATATCATTTTCGTGTACCTGGTTGGGGTGCTAGAAGATGCAGCATTGAATCTCATATAATATGAAAACTGTGGAATATCACAATATCAAATTAGCTGTCTGAAGCGTAGTGTTGATGTGTCCGTACAACCTGGAATGATTGGCCGTCAAACCCAAGTGGCAAAATGTGCTTCTCTTTTGCTTAATACCTGTTTTTTCAATTAAGATGATCAATGAAGTCTTTGCTTATCTGGTGCTTGATGCAATCGATCGCATACCTAAATAAGGTAAAAACGACGGTCGATTGCATATGCCTTGATGTGTTATTGGCGACTTTTGACAGGTCAGAATGCTGTTGAATTGACACATACCTATTCAAAGGCAGGCACTTCGCTCTGTTCGTAAAAACTTAGAAAGCCCATGTCCCAGACAATCATATCTCTGTGTACTCTCCTTGCTCTAATACGAACAGCGAATACATAAGTAGATTTTTCCCGGTGCATTTGGTCCGCCTATTTTACTGAGCGCCGTATGACTATCATGTGGTGAAATGTCAGGACTAGACAGCCATCGGCTATTCCTACGAAAAGAGTTAATATCTGCAATGCAATAACAAAGTATTAACAGTTGTGAATGGAGAGTAGTCACGTTCTCTTGGGAAAATATTCACTATACACAATGGCCACTTCTAAGACATTTAAGTGGTGCGCAAAGAGAGAGAGGTAGCTCGTCATTATCATGGGTTATATTCATCTATTTGTTGTAGATGTGATCATCATGAGCCACTGATAGAATTTTGGCGACTTTTTTAAAGTTAAAAAGTCGAATAATGAAAAAAAAAAAGTTTTTTTCTGTGTAAGAATTTTAAAATCAATCACAATCCGCTAATGCTTTAAATAAACATACTACGCTTGACCATTTGGGTCAAAGAACATATGGTCATAAGGAATATATACAGGTTATCAGGTAATGTTACCGAACGTTGGTTGTTAAAATTTGGATTTTCCATAGTATTAAAAATTCAATGAAATCATTCGTAAAAGATTATCTGAGTATGTAACTGCAACTATCATATAAAAATGGTTAACCAAAAACAGTTTTAAACATTTGAAAAAAGCACCTTTACTTTATGTGGACATAGTAGGACATCCTTTCATTAACCCAAGTCTACAAAAAGTTGGCGGGGTGTCTACTAAGGTCGCCTTTGTTCTAATATATTATAGATATAGAGAGAGAGATATATATAGATATATATATATATAGATATATATAGATATATATAGATAGATATATTCTAGAGGAGAGGATAGAGAGAGAGATAGATAGATAGAGGGAGATAGAGATGTAGAGAGAGATAGATATATAGAATATATAGATATATATATAGTCTAGAGATATAGAGATATATATATACATATATATATATATATATATATCTATATATATATATATCTATGTATATATATATGTATATATCCTCTCTCTCTATATATCTATAACCTCTCCATATATATGTATATATTTAAATATATATATATATATATGTGTATATCGATATACAAATATAAATATGTATATATAACTACTTATATATATACACATATATTTATATATTAATATATATATATATATATATATATATATATGTATATGTTTATATATATATATATATATGGATATAAACATATGTATATGGATATATACATATATATTATTTATATATATATATATATATATCTATATATATATATATATTTATTATATATATATATACATATATATATCCATATATATATATATATATATATATATATATATATATATATATATATATATATATATATATATATATCTATATATATATATATATATATATATATATATATATATATATATATATATATATATTTATATTGTTATGTTCCGGTCTTTCTGTATACCTTGGCAATACAAACCTTTTGAGGAGGCGGCAGCAGTTAGCTGCGTTTAAGCTCGATACACATAAATAGCGACTGCTGCCTTATATGGGCATTACCTTAGTGTTCAGGGATTGACTTATATTTGGCCGTGCCAAACAACAAAGTATTGTCACAATTTAACCATATAGATATTTTTTCTTATTTGACATTGTGACATCAACCGAATAAGGAAGAGGATACATCACTAATACATAACAGTAACAACATACAAAAATCACCTTATGATATATTTAAAGATTTATTAAACTAAGTATAATGGGTGGAATCTTTTGCAAGTTAGGGTGGCACCTAGCCAATCTAGCCGACTGCATAGCTTGTAGCGAACAGCAGGAAAGAGATCGCAAAATAGCTGCAAAAAGTTGTCTGAGCACCGACAAGTTTGTGAAAAAAGGAACACTAAAAGTAAGTTTAACGAATGTTGGCTTAATATTGTTATCAAATTTTCAGTTTGTGTCTAATGGCATAAATCGCGAGATTATCATGTCTCCGTCATCATGGAAATTTGATGGAAATAAGGAATAACTTGTTAGCGATAAATATGATTTGGTCCCCACTCATATAACATAGCATCACAATTATTTTAAGTGCAACTCGAGTGTAGCGCATAGGCAGTGTTGATAACCAGTACGCAATCTTTTATTTTACATTCTAACATATCCCATTAATCACACAGGGTTTTGCGGTCAAAGGGTGTTAGTATCAACCCTAACTAACTCGAGGTCGCATGGAACACAATTCTGCCTTTTCCGTATTTACAGATTTCTAAAATTTCTGGTAAACACATAGTGGTCCCATTAGAGAGCACACGTACAGTACAGTAAGGGGAGTTAAGGAGGAAAAGTGTGTGAGACAGGAACGCAAAGAGTGCATAGGGAAGGGATGAAAATAGGACAAGGGGTGATAATGTCGAGAGAGGTGGTAGCGAAAACAAAGACAAAACGCGAAGATTAGATGTCGAGCGTGCCATGTATTATCAACGGTTAATATAACTTAAGCATATAATCGGATAATATGACCTAGGATATATCAAGGGCCGGTTTACGATAATTTGTAAATAAATATATACATATATACATATATATATATATATATATATATATATATATATATATATATATATATATATATATATATATATATATATATATATATATATATATATATATATATATATATATATGTACATATATATATATATATATATATAAATATATATATATATATATATATATATATATATATATATATATATATATATATATATATGTTGTAAGAATCGCTTCCTCTTTTATATCAGATCATATTATGCTTTCTATATCATTGCTTTATCATTTTATATCAAGGAGACCATCAACGTTATGATTTGCCCTGATTGAGTTTTACTGTTCACATATTACACGACACACTTATTTTTTAATGAGGCAAAATGACGATTGAGTAGCATGACAATCATCAGGCTAATGTCTAATCCCCTTGATAAATGAGTTTGCTATTTCACATGGAATTTCTGTGGCACGAAAGCACGAAAAATGCTCTATGTATGGTATAGCTGCCACGTTTATAAGCTCTATATTAGATTATTGTTGCTATCCGAGATTGCAATCAGTCATAACGAATTGTAGTCTGATATTACACAAACGGTGCTTTAGAATTGAGTTGTACGGATGAGCATGCAAATTCAAGAACTGTCAAATTGACTTAATATATCGTGTTGCATTAGCGACAGCAACAAGAATAACAAGTGAAAGCTGATATCTTCGGTCACTGATTGCTATTTCAATGCATTGGGGCTCCAGTACAAAAAGCTGAATCTGGTTCGCTCAAATAAATGAACGTTGGGTATCCTTGGACGTGATTTGAAGATAATCATCCCGAACAATGGTGTGCGTGAGTTTAACATAGAGTACTGTAAAATAACTATTCCCAGTGATGACTTTGCCAGTTATTGTAAACATGACGAGCACTAATGCCGATGTAGTGGTGATGATTATAAGAGCTGCATAATTTCGGAATGATTGCAGCTGCAACGGCCTTTCATAAGGATATATTTTCTAACCACGTTACGCCAATCATTCGGAAACATTGATTTAGGTATATCGTAATGCTAAATATTTCATATGGGCAGGTCCATGCGTTGAGAGAACGAGTGCTCTATGAAATTTACAAGTCGATCATTAATAAGTGCATCTCAAATGACATGCCTGTAAACATTATTGTGTCTAACGTTAAACAAGGATGCCAGTGAAATGACATTATACAATGATGTAGCGACAATAAGCAGATCAACAGTGATAATCGCAGTCATGATAAAAAAACATCGTGGTATTAGTTAATTCCACTGATATCGGTATTTCGCATTACATTAATGCCATGTTAGAGCGAAAAAGGGAATTCGACCTTCAATATTTATGTGATCTTTAGTTTAATTGTTGCGAAATTTTGCAGCACCAGATGACTAGAGTTATGCACTGCTACACGTGTTAAGGACATAAATGTTTCGCAATCTACATTTTGGTAAATGTATAAGGCAAACCAGCTACTCGTTCGGAAAAATATACGCAATATATATTATTATTCTATTTTAAGAGTAAGAGCCAGAAACGGAAGGACCGCCAGTATTATGCCTACGGGTGAATGTTACAGCTAGAGATGCAAATGTATATTATACATGGTGCGTGTTAGATTTCCGAGGATGTGATCATTTTGTTTGTTTAAGAACCGAGAGGGCACAGGGAATGATCCGGGAGGGACGTCGCTTATTCCCTTCATCCAGCTTCTGCTCGATTTGCCACAACTTCTCTGTTTACTTCAAGTCTACCACAATCATTCTAACGGAGGCATTGCTCAATACATGGAGTGTAAGTGTACTAAACAAGCTTTGGCTACCACAAAACAACAAGTTTGTAGCCTCTAGACATATGAAACTAGAGTTTTTTTACACTTATAATGGCATTCGGCGCCAGCAGCGGAGTAATACCCATTGTGTGAGTATTGCACTTGTTTTCTATGCCATTACATGTGTGTTTTATTCATTGCTGTTGATAAATGGGATGCGCAAAAATCAATATTAATTCGACTAAATAACATGCGTTGCGATGCACATATTTGTCCAACTCGTCGGGAAAACCACTTAAGGACCAGATTGCTGCCTCCAGGGGTTTAAATGTATATTGATCACAACAGAGCATGCTCAATGTCAGTCGTGCCAGAAATCAATTCAATATCCGCCAATGGCCGCAGAGAACGAACGGGAGATATAACGGCATAGTTTCGCTGGTTGAAAATACCAGCAACATAGGATGCTGTTGATAGCGTTGCTCTTTAGATACGTTCTCTGATTATATTGAAGTGTTAGCATGAACATTTCTTATTCAGATGTAAATATACCCGTTCTGAATAAATTATAATATACCACATGTTTCATAAGCTGGGTATGCTGATATATGCAAAACAAATTAACCATTGTTAACGTTACAGCAGTACTTTTACTTTTTTATATAATGCATGTAGCTAATTTCAATAACTTTATCATTTGCATAATCCTACAATCATCCACAAAGCCTGTGTAAGTAACAATAATTTGTGGGCGAGGAAGTCGTTTTGTTCCCAACTTACGCAGCATAAGTATGGGTTTAAAAAATTGTAACAATAAATAGATGACCTGCATATTAACTATTTCAAAGCAATGGATTGTCGGTATTGTAGAAGTACCTGCTTACTCGATGAAAAATGGACAGTTTGTAGTTAAATTAGCCCGCTAATATGCAGACACTCGCGAAAGTGTTGCAATGACAGTGTTGATCATTTGTACAAATATATAGGAAATAAACGACCAAATGCCTTTTATGCGCAGTGCTTTGCTGCCCGTTACACATGCTGGTACCTATCAAATACATTTCTAACATAGTCTTGCATTCCTATATCAATTGTCATAGTCAGGTCCACTACAATTATGTTGTTCTTTAGTGCATCGTGCAATTGCTCTTGTCGTAGTCATAGTCTCTACACGTTAGAAACGCAAACACGCATTCGAAAGCCTATATTATAGAGGCAATCATACTAAGCCATACTTTTTCAGCAATTACCAATTTAGTGTCAGATCTTTTTTTAGTAATCTAGTATTGGGCATGCTAGACATTCTCGAAAATGATATAAAATGTTTACCGAGCTTGATTACATGGCTTAGCACGTTGCTATGTACACCAGTAGACTTTAGCTACGCTACGAGAATACTACATGACGTTTTCTGACCACATATCTTATATATACCTGAGAATAGCATAATCGGCAATTTAGTCTGTAGCTGAGTCAACTGCGTAATCAAATTGCATAATGATAATATAATATTCATTTTCGAACTGGCTGCAAAAGCAACAAAAACGCAGTCAGAGACCAATACTAACAATTGGCCGTATATCTAAGTGACGATTATAGCTGTCTTGTATTTAAAAGAAAACTCACAATGCCTAGCTGCTTGTCAAAGCCTACACTGTTTACATTAGCAGGAAATTTACTGCTATAAGTGTTTGAAACCTAGCTTTTAACATTCGGGAGTAGTGGCAAACCAATTGCATGACACAAGGACCTGGACTAACGTGTGTGGTAATTGCAATATACGTAGCACTTAAACCCTGCTAGTAGTTCGTGCCGACCCGCAAAGGGTAAATGTAAGATATATCTTTTTGTCATTTATCACCATTACACCAATAACTCGGACAAATGAATAAACATATAATAGTCATGTAATGAGCATACAATATCTCCTTTCGAAGCGGATATAGAAGTCAATGCTTGGCATTTGCTTCAAATCGGAGAGCAAACGGTTGACCTGCAAACAAGCAAAGGAAACTTTAATATTGGCCGCCCATAGATAAGAAAGTAAAACGTCCGATCCTGCAACAAAGCGATTTACAGTGCCGATTAAATTAGATAATCAATTGAGTCTTCGCTTGTATTGCGAATGATTTCCCGCGCTTCAATCTAAGCTGAAATATTGGAATGACAGGATTTCATATGCGAGAAAGTGGTATTTTAGGCTTGCAACATGTCCATATGCTGTTCTTTTGCTGCATCCCCACTCACAATGTTTCGTATCAGAACACTCTAATAACGACGCACTGTATTTCAAATTCATATATTTAGTCAACCTGATATATAGGACATTTAAGCACATCTCGCTTGTTTTAAATACCTTGTAGTGTGGTGCAGGTAATTAGCTTATTCCGATTAACCAAACAAATACGTTTCCCATGCAATAATACCTCCGTTACCTTGAATTGTGATCGTCATTGTTTGAAATTCATAAAGAGCCCAACAGGAATCACAGGAACACTTTTCCAGCCCAGGTGGAAAGCTAGCCCATATACCTGACAACTTCATTCAAAACGCTGTCAAGACAAATATCAACGTATATCTACGACCACACACTCTGTCTGCACAAACATTCACTCGCTCGTGGAGAAGCTTCCATTATACACGGTAGCATTGTGTTGAGAAATGCAGGCGCTACAGCGGTTTGGGTAATACATTGTCTCTTAAATATTCGTCAATATTTTCCGTCTACATTTTGCTAGTTGATCTAAAAAGAGGGGCATCTCATAAGCGAAGCTTTGATGAAATTCAAAACGCTTTAGAGAGCAAGTCATCTCACTAAAGGCCGTACGAGGCCCGTTAGCACCTGTGGGTCTCTTGTGACCTAAGCATTAGGCATCTGACGGAGTATTAACTTGTAAGCACTAGGAGTAAAAGCTGTCACAAAGGCGTCCGTAAAAATCGCTTATTTCAACTTATATCAAAGAGGCACTTACGCAATATAATGTCGTTAGATGTGATATATTAAGGGAACTGTCCCTTTTGAAGTAAATGCTATCCCAACAAGCATCACACTATGTCTGAATATTTGTCCTGGTTATTTTTTTCATAACTATCGTCATCATCACTTTTGTTGTAGCATCATCTGATATAAAAAAGGTAGTAGTTAATCTAGATGAATATTAATTTTGTCAAATGTTCTTGTGGAAAAGATTGCCAGCTACCGCAAATTCATTCTTTAGTGGACTATTCATGCGCATATAGATACTGTAAATCGTGATTATTTTCGTAAGATCGACCCCCCACTATTTTGGCCAAATTTTAATAATGCTGGGCAGGCTCGTGGTGCCGCTAATTCAGATATCTTCACCATATAAAACTCCTGTGATTTCATAGGTGATAAATATGATTTTCCTATCAATAACCCAGAAATGCATGTAAATACTACGAGCTAAAGGTCCATAATAACTATTCAATAATAATCTATCAATGGGATGATACTTGATGTATAATTAATGGGATAAAATGAAATAGAGAATAGAATAGATTGGTTTGGGGAGGGGGTTGACAATGGCGATGTTCTGTCAACATTAGAAGCTGGATCTTCAAAGCATCAATATTCGAACTGTCATTTGACCCTCAGTCAATCAATACTCATTCATGGAGAAATAGTCATGTTTGAGGCATTGGGGGTGCACTGTGCCTGCAATCTGTTACAACGCGGGTGAATCTTTACAGATTAGCGGTTTATATTATTTACCATTATAGCAGAATTCACCCTACTTAACACCGTATTATGAGCAAACCGCAGCGTTTATATATATATATATATATATATATATATATATATATATATATATATATATATATATATATATATATATATATATATATATATATATATATATATATATATATATATATATATATTATATATTATATATATATATATCTATATATATATATATATATATATTCATATATACACTATATATATATATATATATATATATACAATGCATACATATATATATGTATAGATATATATGTGTATATTTATACATATATATATATACTTAAATATATATATATATAAATATATAATAATATATTTATATATATATATATAATATATTTATATAGATATATATATATATATCTATATATATATATATATATATCTATATATATATATATGTATATATTTTATATATATGTATATGTTTTATATATAAATAAATACATATTTATATATATATATATATATCAATATCTACCACCATTTTAGGTTTTTTGTCCAAAACACATCATTACAATGACAAATCATTTTTAACTTATGTTTTCATAGTCCAATGATAATTTGCAGCAGTCAAATTAAGTGAAATTTCATAAATATTTTAGTGAGAGAGAATATTAATATTTTGGTTAAAAAAAGGCGGTTAAAAAAAATCAGGCATCAATGTTCATGCAAAACATCCAAATATATTGTTACATACTACATATGCAACCAATGTGACTCATCCTATATACACATCCTAAATATGAAGACTGCTCGTAGAGGCGCGACTATATTTCCATATGTGCTGCCTAGAGCGCATGGAATGAGCATCATAGATACACTCTGTTACCGCCCAAATTGCCGGACTGAATGACATTTTATTTTCCCATGCAGTCTAGATCACCTTTTCACATTCAGTCAGTTCGCCAATACTATCAGTCAAAAAGTAAAATATTTAAGCACTATCATAGAATTAATAATCGATTTGGAAAACCATAAAGAATGCACTGACTAACCTTCGAAATACGCCACCGATAGAAATCAAGCTATCACAACATACGCAAATTGTAGACATAGCCAAGCTTGACAAATTGTGCCAGCCTGCGATGAAAATATATATTTTTCAACTTCTGTGGAAAGTTGCAAGATGTTCTTAAAAATTTTTCACAGTGTTGTCCAAACATTGATTTGGCCAGTTGTCCATAGTTGATACAAACATATTCGAAATGAATAGGGAAAAGGGTTTTTAATCAAGCGACAATATGCAAGGTAAAAATATTTTCAAATAAGGTCCGGAATTCAAATTGATTGCTAAAATTAATACAACTTAATACATTGAATCCAACTTCAAAAAGTATATTTCCAGCGGTACACCCTTGTATAAATTACAGAGTTGGGCCATATTTAGCATTAAACTAAGATTTACTTTCTTGAATCACAAATCATGGTTCAAAATGTAACTGTGCGACAAAATGGTCGGCCTTCTAATGCGAAATGGGTAGCAATCGTACCAATATATATATATATAGAGATATATATATATAGATATATATATATATATATATATATATATATTATTATATATATAGAGAGCTATATAGAGAGAGAGATATATCTATATATATATATATATATATATATATATATCTATATCTCTAGATATTCGCTCTCTCTCTCTATATCTCATCTCTCTCTCTCTATCTCTCTCTATCTCTCTATCTCTAGCATCTCTCTATCTATATCTCTCTATATATATCTATATATATCTCTCTCTCTATCTCTATATCTCTATCTCTATCTCCCCTGCCTGCTTCTTACAAACCTTACGGCAATAGTTCATGGAAGCATCTTGCCTTCTTCTTTAGAAGCGGGCAATTCTAGTTCGACTGGATACATTTTTCTCCAAGCTCTCGCATTATTTGCTCATGCCATGGGCCGAAGCAATAGACATTATTCATGACTGCATGCTGCTCGTGCAGGCAAAGGCTTAATTTGTGGTGAATCTGCTTGAATGTTCAATGCCTCAACATACATAATATCAAATTGTACCGAGCACGGTGTTATTTATAAACCATATACACTTAGTGCAATGCATATTCACAACATGTGTTGCATTAAGGAGGGGAGGCATTAAGGAGGGAAGTTCTTCACAGTCCACTGGGACAGGATTACAGCACACAGTGGTTTGAGGGGTTTTTTGCTTTCACGCGTGCCCTCCATGTGATTAAATAGCAGGGAGTCCACTGATATACAGTGAGCGTTGAATAGGTAAACTGCAGTAAATATGCAGCTCTTTAACATGTATTTTTTATTTAAGTACGTTCATATGGGAAAATGTTGGTCCTGCTGCTTTCCCGATGAGCATAAACATTGAGAAGCAATTGCGCGGCTTGCAAATGTGCTATGTAGACAACTTAAACAATTGATTACAACAAATGATGTAAAATCCTGACACGTCTGCTCATGATTAATGCACATTGATAATACTTTGGGCAGTTTGGTATATGATCAAAAGTGAGACGGCGTGTACATAGCATAAACTTGTGCCTTGCAACAAACATAATCATAGAACTAATATACTCAGATTTGCATATTTGTATTGGATATCCTCATCGGATATATATTATTCGCATAAGAAATTGGACCGACGGTTCTCGTCAGGGCTCTCGACGCGCCATCACTGAAATATTGGTTTTACCATGCTGCTGACCACTCTAACTTTTATAACGCAAAAGGGAGTCTCCCAAATTTATAACAGGAGATAGATCACTGAGATATCAAAATGCGAAATCCAATATAGGGCAACAAATTGGGATTCGCTAAGTGGGTAAAATGGTGAGTTTGCCTTAACCCTATTTACACGAAAACGCACGTACAATATACTAAGCTTCGCTTAGTATATTGTACGTGCATGGGCGTTTGCTACCTGTAACCTCAGATATCACTGCCATCCCATGTTGCTGGACGTCTTATCGTTCACTTGGTTAAACCGCTCTGTTTAAATTACCCCAAAGTCTACCATTCACTTGATGAATACATAATTGCGGGGTTATGCACCGACTTAGCTGCTTGTTTGTCATTATAAAGTAAATGGACGGGTGTCTAGATACCATGACTGTGGCTATTTAGTCTAGTTAGGAGCACCACAATAAACGTTAAGTAGCCAATATAAAACATCGTCTAAAACCATATATATATACATATATATATATATATATATATATATATATATATATATATATATATATATATATATATATATATATATATATATATATATATATATATATATATATATATATATATATATATATATATATATAATATATATATATTTATCAATATTTATACATATCAATATGTATATATAAATATATATAATATACATATATATCTATATATATATATATATATACATGTATATATATGAATAAATAAATATATATTTATATATATTTATTCATATATGTTTGTACATATATATATATATATATATATATGTATGTATACTTGTATACATATACATTTATATGTGTATATGTTTGCACACTTACATGTATATGTGAAGGAAGTTGCAGAGTCATGTTTTTGTCATCGTTATCTTCTCCGTATGTTTTATTCAATTCCGTCAATCTTCCTTTGAAATCGGATTATCGCAAACAGACCCCAACTAACAAAGCAAGCACTCGTGTAGTACAATATAATATCATATATACTACGTTTTGAACCAAAGACAGTGTTCGGAATTCATAATCGCTCTTTTGGCTCGACATGACACATTGTATACGCTTAGCCAAACCATAATCCATATATTTCGCATTCAAATAAAAGCTTATGCGATGTCCATAAACGCAACCCAACCATCAATCGCTGTAGGAATAATGTAACACAAGGGTGTATCGGACCATATTAATCTCACAAGGAAATCGGTCAGCGATGAAATAAAGCAAGAAACACCGTTAGGCATCTATTCTGTTGTCTCGCATAAAACGTATTGAATGAGAAAGGGTTCATGAATATATGCATATAAGTTTGTATATATTTTGTGTTAACGTTACAGTGTCAGCGATTGCATCTCGTCTTCCTGGCTTTCTAACAAAACCGTATAGTTTCATACGTTTAAGAATAGCTCCATTTAATGCAGTTTTGAATATCGACTGAAATGCTTACCTTTGATTCTGTTCTTGAACAAGCCTGTCTAGGACTGCTGCACGAGATAACGAGAATGCTATCTTTTGTTAATGAGCACAGCCCTGTGCAGCACCATATTTCTACCAAGCTAAGCTCCGCTGTCTCCGATGAATACATGTCGTCGTAAAAGGTAATGTATTATTCAATGCCCTTGAGCTGCCAATAAATATTGTCCCAAACATAAAGCTCCATCATCAAGCCGATCGTTAAGCTTTTATCAGCCCCAGGAGGACCCTTCGAAATGATTTAGAATCATCATTGGACAAATGATATTCGTCGGCTTAGTCACATGTCATGACGGAATGTTTAGCATGGGCAGTAGGGGGAAAAAACGCGGACTTTCTTGCGAAGGCCTAACGTAGTTATAGGTTGTTGGTGTATTATAGATAAATTGCGAGTGCTCAACCATGATAGTAGGTCAAATAATTTGTTTCAGAAACATTGATATCCCCTGCGACCATGCTATTCATACTGCGCCAGGTGTTATAGTAACTACATTTCCAGTATAGCAAACTCAAATCTACAATGGGTTAAAAAGAAATTTGAATTACCATATCTTGCTTTCTGTCGATCTACGTGAGTAATATCGTTTGAGATTCCAGTGTCAATATTTTGCCCAAACCATTAAGTACGACGTGTATGCTATCAATCTTTGTTGCACAGAAAAAACCGGAACACATATGGTATCCCCATACTTAGAGACACAAAAATGGCATCATAATATTAAACAACAGTAATAAAATAATCACGATGAATCTGATTAGAGGACTACTTGCTTCCGCAGTAAATATCGCCATGGACTAAGCTAAAGTCTGCTTATATATCTTTATATCAAAATATACAGCTATACCATCCGTTCTTTAGTTGGCCTACGTGAATAGTTGTGCGAGCCAATTAATATTTACTTCGCATGACTATAATTAAAAGGCTACACAATGGCAAATATTGATAATTAGCTAAAGCATGTTGTTTTTTAATTTCTAGTAGAATAAAGTCCTTAAACCCTGTGTTTGTCATTTTAATACCCAATAAGCTCTGACGACTATTTCGTTCTACTCAACGAGAGAATAAAGACGAGATTTCGATCATAAAGGCAGAAACATACTTATTTTATCAATCTGTGGTCACGCGTACCAGATACAAATCATGAGGTCATTGTCTGGTGTCCTCCGCCATAATCAAAAGAGGCGCATTGTATATTGACTTATCTTTACCATTTAGACAACACCGTTATGACCAAAACAGCGATTGCTTGTATTCTCATTCTGCCAAGCATAGAAATATTTACTGGTGTACAATAATAACTTTCATAGATGATCGTCCATATATTGGGTGCTAGGAAACATATGTGATAATGAGTAAATATCCATTGCCATCTGGGGCTCTTTCCAGGATTGCTCACCTAAACCCAAAAGGAATGACGTCATAATAGTAACGGCGGGTGTCCTGAATGAATGTTTGACAGGTTGTGAAATGGATTTGATTATTATTATATAGCCAGAATAAAATGTATGATTTTAGACGCAATGACACAATAATACTGCACAAGGCAAATTTATGACTGACTTGATCGGCTCACTAGAGCTATTTACTGAACACTCGCAAAACAGTTATAGGGAATACCATTGGAATAGTTTTTCTTCATTACGTAATAAGCTGTTGTTGGCAATATAGCAATGTCAAAAGCATTAATGATTTCATAAATTATGATATTAAAGTAGAAGTGACGCACAATTTCCGAGTGCAGTGTTAATCAGGCAAAGCCATTCACTGTACTTCTCTGTCATAGCTGCTGTACACGAGCCATATGATTTATTACTAATACGGATACATATGTAGTGATGCTATATATATATATGGATATATATATATATATATATATATAGTGATAGATATATATATATATATATATATATATATATATATGTATATATATATATATATATATATATATATATATATATATATATATATATATATATATCTATATATATATATATATATATAGATATATATGTATATATATAGATATATATATATATATATGTATATATATATATAGATATATATATCTTATATATAGATATAGGGGATCTCTTATATATATATGTGTCTCTCTCTATATCTCTCTCTATCTATATATATATATATATCTCTATATATCTGTCTATCTCTCTATATATATATATATATATATATATAGAGAGATCTATATATATCTCTATATCTCTCTATATGCTTTTCCTCTTATTTACCACTTGCTATCTCTCACCAAGAGGGAATGACATATCTTTTTTGTATTGCTTCCCAACTCTTCCGGCGTTGCAATATATGCGATTACATTAGTTTTCCTGCTATCTGCACCAAGAGGGAATGTTTATAAGCTATATTCATCTTCGGCGTTGTGTATGCGATTACATTAGTATTTGCACCGAAAGTCATAGCGGGACCGACAGCGGAACATAGGCTACCGCCGACTAAATGCCATTTCTTCACGCTATGTAGATTTTGCTTGGTTTCAGTCTGATCACTACTACATGGTTAAAAGCTTAAGTTGCTAAATGATATGGGTTATGCGTGGAATACGATTGTACCAAGATATTGAAAAAAAACTTAATACAGGCACAAAGTAGGACGACCGGCTTTTTTGGTGAAAATCGCAGTCGCAGTCCCTGATAAGAACAAAGCTTATCCGACCTTAGCAATTCATTATTGATGTAATGAAAACTTATTAGCGTCTGTGAGTGACCGTACATAATGCGTTAACCTATTTTATTTTCACTTGAATGTTAGCTCAAATGCATACCGTATAGACTCAATCATATGAGCCCCGAAAATACGTATTATTTACGTATGTTGAAGGGGATATTGTTTTATCTTATTGATTCCACTTACCATAGGTTGATTAACTACGAATATTAAGCAAGGTGTCAACCGTACCATACGCATAACATCGTGATTCTGCTAATCATTATTGATACGTGATGATGACATTTTCCTCCGACATGTGGCATATCTCTGCCATTCTTTCAAAATACAGACTGTTTAAGCGATCGCCTTGTCAAAGTGTCAATAACAGGCTATCCGCATTCGCGATCACTGGCTATCTGTGATCTAATACGATCGAAGAACTGCTTGCGCCCTATTTAACGCATAGTATATTTTTTCCATTACCAATACGCCGCACCGAAATAACCAACTGTAAAAATACGTGTGCATCTATTTGGTCGAACGCATGCTGTCAAACCCAAATTCAATCAAGCGAATTGTGGGATCATGACCTTGAATCCTAAAACGAATTCATGTTATTCCTATTGTAGGCTCAATAGAGATTTTGCAATTACCAAAGTATCACTGTCGCATTATTCGTAGAATGGTATTACCATTTCTGTATAACGAGAATGGCAATGCATTTTTCTGCCGATGCATAGAGCTAATAGTGAGCACAGATGAAGTGCCTAAATTTTGATATAACAATACAGCAATGTCGTACCATATTGAACTACTTACCTGGGGTCCAATAAACTGCACAACCTTCGCATGTCTTCTCATTTTTATGGAAGGCCAATTACTTAATGCAGTTTAATATGTGAATGCTACGGAACATTCGATTTGATTAAACATCTTTGAACAGAGGCCAGCTGGGTCTAGCCGAAGCCAAACATAAGGTGTCTAGCGGCAACCATTGTTTCATTATTTTTAAAGATTAGGCCTTACATATAATCTCATGTTCTAGTTGACTGCATTCGACTGAGGAATTGAAATTTCAATTGCAACAAAAAATGAATACACCGACGGTGATGTGTTCCAGTAGCCGAATATGTATATATTGCATACCTCTATGACACAATACTATATCCATCATTTTTCAGTGCGTTAGTGTGACACGACGACGAAAAGCTTGATTAAGCATTAGATTGGATAAAGCTGCCTTCTGTTATTCTGTAGCAAAACACATGCACAGCACGCCACTTCCTAGCCACAGAGTGTGAAAACAGCGGAAGTTAATGATTAATGGAGTCGAACATCTTTGTTTTTTTTGTCGTAGGATTTCACCTCAACGACTATATACACGGAGAACCCCCACATGATTGTCGCTCAATCGCAATCGGCATACACATCCCTTGGATGTGTCGCTATACTGTACTCGCACAGGTCAAATGAGCAATCGTGGGTGAGGAGTTTCGTGGTATTAACCTGAGTGGGTGTGCATAATCTCGTCCTGCTACTCAGGGTCGAATCATTTTCTATTAACTTAAATACCTACATGCTATGGCAAAGCCCATTATCTGACAAAGCAGCGCAATTTCATGCTCGCCAGGTTAGTGCTCGCTAAAGGCAGCGTTTAGAAACGTTATGTGCGCGTTAAGAAAGATAATTGGCAATTGCGCAGCATTCCTGTCCGTTTGTGTGAGATGAATAAAGCACTAAATCAATGGTAAAATGTAACCACAGACGTGATTCGCACGCTAAACAGAAATAATAACAGCACAAATGTTAACTTTGCTTATCTGAACTTGAAAGGACGCAAGATATTATAACCAACATTGAAGCATTATGCATAATTGCTTCAACACTAATTGCAATATATATGCTAATAGTATAGGTAGTTAAGTCCAAATCCGTGTACGTACGATATCAAGGCGGCAAATATGACATGTTGATATTAATAATGCATAATGCTGCCACCCACCAAGAAATGAACTCTATTGTGCAGCATCATGGTCTCGATTCAAAATAAATGGCAATATTGACGGCCCACATTACGGGCATAGTGAGCATAACATGGCGAAGTGATAACTTGGCATATTCTGTTGACTATTCTCTTCACAACTGAATGAATGGCAATTACTTGAATATAGGATGGCCCCTTGTCAGTTACTACAATCAATCAGCATTAGTTACTCTCGATACGCATTACAAATGGAGTTAATGTGCTTGAATGTTGTGCATTGTCAGAATCATTCATGTGAACACACAAGGCTTCCCCCACGTAAATAGCCGCTAGCTTTGTAAAGGGCAACGACATCAATGCTCTGAAAACCTTTGTATGCCACCCTAATGCGCCTGCTCCAATGTTTTGTGGCTGCAATTATATGGACTTTTATCCCATTAACAATTATCAAAGCGTCTACGACATACAAGGATTTATTCATTGCAAATCCTAATGTACAATGTTCAAAAGTTTACTCAACACCTCAACGTGATGGGAGTAACTCATTTCCGAATGCCGAATGGTTTGCACGTTCAAAGTAGGAAATATTAGAACTTGGCCCTGCGCAAATCTATTTTTCCCGAATCGTTTGAGTTACAGGTAGTCACTATAAAAATAGGGTCGGGCAATCAAGTGGTTCATTAGAATTTATTGTCCACGACGAAGGAAGTACATAAGTGGTACAACTGCAATGTTAAGATGGTAAGTGCACCAGGTCAATGTCCACCTGACGGAGTGTACTAACCAACATACTAATCGGTCGATGCAGCGCACCTGATAGTGTCTATGGAACCCTAATAGACATAACAGGTTTTGGTGTGCTTTATGCATTGCCTCGTATAAAGCCTGCATGACAAACGCCAGGCACATTTGCTAATACGAGTGCGGATATATGATTGTTTCTGCATTCATTCTGCCCACAATGGCTATTCGCGTGTGGTTTCGATTGCATTTAGATAGCATAAATAGTTATTTCGCGCAGGCTTTTGCACCTGCGTTTCGTTTCTGAATATTTGACTTGTGCAATAATGCCACGTGCTTAAAGTTCCTATCGCACGAAAAATTATGTCATTTTGTTCGCCAGATAACGGAAATATAACCTAGAAGTACCTATTCTGTCTATGTGTTAATTGTCAAAGTGCGCGCTTTCTGATCAAAATTCGACTTTAAGTTGAATTCGGAGTATCGAGCCGACAAGCTCAGGAATAATTCATCGCCTCCGCGTGACGTCAGGTCCGGGAACGTTTTTGTTGCGAGGCGAAATCTGCACTACGATTAGCAAGAAAAGGCTGCTGGAAATTTCATTATTTCATCACTTCATGAGAGCGACGAAGATACGTGGTATGGCACAGGGCATTCGCAAACTTTGCCTTACAGATTCGAACCAGAAATGAGCAAATCCGACGTCTCTGATGAGGAGAAAACAGACTTTGGCGACGTAACTGCTGCGTCTGGGTCTCACGCGGGTCATCCTACCAAGGACCTAGGGCGGCTACAGAATGATGCTAGGTAAGCTTCCATATCAGACAGCAGACATGAGATACCATTAAGTTTTTATCGAATCAAGTGGTTGCAAGGGTTCATATTTACAAAGTTGTACCATGTAAATGTCAATGCTCCTCCTCACGAATTGCAAACAAACTAATTTCGGACTGCTGTTAATAAATAGAGATCCTCTTTTATTTTTTATATTTTTTAGTAGGCCTTATCATAGGCTGATTACAATATATTTAAAAGTAGATGTAGATTGATTCTGAGGTAGGATATATATAGGAGAGCAAGTACCACAGCCGTTTTCGCATAGGACTGTCAGTAAGCACATAAATGAATGTTTCTCTGGACTTTAGGAGGTGAAGATTATGGTATTATATTATCATTGTGGTCAGTGTTACATCAGAGTTTCTATGAATGCAGAGACTAAATCATATTTGCCATACAATATGTCATCCTTTGTTACATACATTAATATTCCCATCATTACATCATGTTACAGGTGCTTGTGTGGCTACTGTCAAGCAATGGCAGAGGTAGAAGAATCTGTGTGCTATGTGTGGAAATTCCTCGAGTCATGACCTCCATAGAGAACAGCCCCATTCCCATTGGTGGCATAACCCAGCAAGCTGGTTTAGGCCCAATCTGTTTGAACCCGTGGGCCTTGCAAGTGGGATATTTCTCCTACATAATTTTCAGCGAAGTATATATAACCGTGCGATAGGCAAGCATTTGTGATTAATTAATATTCGTAAACAGTTTTTTTGGCTCTGTTTAGGGCTATTTATACGAAAGTGAGTGATTGTTTGTCGGTGGTTCTGTTTCTGTGACTTTGCGGCTCAAGTTGCTGCACATTACTATTTGCATATTGGTCCACGCACATTTTCACAAGATATCTGCTATTAAGCAGTTTGCTAGGTAGTCGAATTCACCACATAACCTGACGTCGGTGTCAAAAGCTGAACAGGCATCTGACACCATGCACCTGCGATCGGTGAGGTTAAAATCTCTTTTTGTGACAATTGGAGTGGAGTCCAAAAGATGAGGTTAGGTACACGACTTATGTAATCACCTGGCAACATCAGCGAATAGAGCAATTCTTTGTCATTTTACTATGGGCTTCAACATGGGTATCACTAGGCAGTCTTACGTGGGTCGTGCAAAATAAACGCAAACAATCCTGTGCTTATTCATTGATTTTGCTGGATTCACTCAGATGAATGTCGGTAACAGCTGGAGACATAAAATGTTGCATCACTTAGTTATCCGATGCCTGGATGCTTTTTTCACTTAAAGAAGAAAAGAACTATGATTCAGCCACACAGGCAGGTACATTTTGTTCCGCATTATCGTAAATGAAGAATCCATTTTGCAGTTAGCCAATGCAGATGGATCGTCTGTGTAAAATACTCCTTTGATTACTATCGTACATAAACCAAGAGTTGTAGTCGCTTGTGATGGCATATTGATTAATGGTGAAACAAACGGTTCACATATTCCAAATCAAATTTGCTCGTTCACCAAACCTGCACCTAAAACCTTTATAGTGTTGCTGTAAAATTGACAATACACATTGACTTTTGATCACACATGTATAATCAGTCTTTTGTTAACAGTTGACATTCACAGATATGTTCTCACAGGGCATCTCTCGCCATTTTATATACAACATCATCTCATGCGCTACTTGCATCACTATTGCACCATATGAAATACAGACTTACTTGTAATTGGTTGCATTAACGAGTTATGCCTTTAAGTAGGGATATTCTAAACTTTTAACAAAACGAGCAAGCGGGAAAGGCTCAATCTGTAAGATATGATAACACATAATATGGTTCGTTCAACATAATGCCTTATGATAGCGTGCTCATGGTATGTTTTGGAGCCTCGAAGACGATTGCTAGAAGGCTAGAGATAACCTTTGGTTTTTTTTCTCATATTGATTAAGCTTAAAGTGTAGGTTGAGTGTTTGCCATGAGAGCATTTGTGCTTTGGTCTTTCAGATATCAGCAATTGAGAAACAATTAACTCACCAGCCTAACTTTAACTTATTGCATTACTCCTAATGTACATGGCATCAATAGATGACAACATTAACCGCCTACTGATGCACTACAAGCGTGTCAGTTATCTGACAGGCTAATACAGAAAATGAAATTCCACAATCGATTTTGGAGACTTGATTAAAAGCAATAATCTGTTTGCTTACGTTTTCGACATATTGTCAAAATTTTGCTTCGGGTTTAAACACAGGAGATAATGATATCCCTTCGACGGATAATAAAGGGGTTATCACCAACAGGGTGATCGGCATTGTTGCTTCTAATAATGTTGGTTGACAAGTTGAGTGTAATCTGTCAACTCGACCCTGCTTGAAGGATATAAATTACTCAGCCAAGAATGCGAGTAATGCTTATTTGGATCACAGGTATCGCGTCCAGTTCGTTTATCGTCTTTATCAGTCATATTTTGATGTTTCTCATTTGGTTATTGCTTTTTGAACACAGATACGTTTTATTTCAAGCTCATGCACCTTGTATAATTATGCACGGAATAAAGACAAGCAAAGTTATTTAACTGCTCTAAAAGCTATAGGAATGCTGCCTGCACATCGCTAAACATCGGTATTCGCTAAATGTATGAAAGCAACTCCACCACAGGGTGATAGGCCTATTATCAATAACACAAATAATAGCGCTATATTGCGAAACATTCGCTCTCTTGACTTTCTGATTTAGCGTTATGTATTTGTTGAGAATGCGTCGCGAAAATGACTCCAGAAGGTACCATTAACTGGGGCCTACGCGGCTGCTTGTGACGAGTGGTGGCAAGGAAACATTAGCCAAGTCCTTATCTGACCGCCTGTGATTATTTTGATTCCCTCCCGCCCAATTAAATAAACAATATGTTAACGCCAACTGATTTTACATGCCGTATAAGCGAGCAAGAGATCATTCCATCGACAAAACCATTGGTATTTGAATCCCCATACTGACATTAAATGTAATTGTGTATTCCAACTCCGATAATACAGTTGCATTCCAGAGAGCCCAAAATACTACGAAGCCTGTTAAAGGAGAAAAGGCAGAGATAATTGCCAATCTTTGTATGGTTCCAGTAATCACAGTCTAAAAGAGAAAGTCGCTTAACAGACTCATCCGCGTTTACTAAATCTCGAAAAAAAGTGCTACACAACAACGCAACTAAGCAATTGTACTCAGACACGATGTGCTTTACCTAATCCTCAACGACACCCACGAACTCAACTACCCGGTCTCCTTCAACGACGCAAACATAACTGAAAATACAAACGATTCATCTTTAAGACAATCCGCTAGACAAAACTCTTAAAAACAATTCTTTAAAACTCTATTTTATACGGCCCGATGTTTGTGGAACCTAAGTGCTTATAAGAGACAAGTGTGTGCTGTGAATAATTTCCCTATGTCTTTTTGTAACGTGAATATTAGAGTTTCATTTATTTTACATCGCTTTACCTTTTATGGCACAGAGGACACCTCTCAAATATTCCGTTCATATTATCCTGATGACGAGACTGACTATCAGTATAGATCCTTCGGGCCGCTGATACTGGTTTAGAACTCGAAACTCTTAGACTAGTTATTGGCCCCTTCATACTTTAATGTTCTAACACAAAAATCTGATTATCTGCAGCTTTACTTAAATTTTGATGTCAATAAGGCAATCAATGTTTACAGCTTAGAAAATCAATTACTGAGTGCATTAACCATTGTGGAATATTACTAATAAAACTATAAAATTAGACTATGCCAGAGGGAATAAAATGTTGCCGCTCAATACTGCTTTAAGCTTAATGTATACACTTCAATACTCTGAACAGAACATCACAATGGTAGAATAACATCAGGAATATGTCTGCTGTATAAAAGATGGTACGTCGAAATCATTTAAGTCCCACGTGGAGGTTTGCTGTCAATGTATTCATCTTTTCAAAACTTTTTTTCAAATGTTTACAATCGGTATCGTTAGATAGCCGGAACATTTAACTGACTTTAATTTATGCTTATATGTCCTTTAAAAGAAAACATTGAACGGTTGCTCTATTCGCAGGTCAATATCGCCAATGTATACGTTGTATAGAATATAAAAAGTAAAAATAATTATGCGGCTATTTAATCGCGGAAATAAATAAAGCCCCATCCCATCACATTATATCCCTTTCTAGTCGATCGCGTAATTTACTATGTAGCAACTTGGCAAGCCGTGGAACAACGTTGATAGTTATTGGTAATGCAGACGGACATATGGGCTGTTGCCCCTTGATTGAAAGGGACGAATGGGCCTTCACAGAAACCTCGTTTGTATAATACGTATGTGAAATAGACCTATAGTCTCGGGTTATATTACATTGTAATGGGAAATGTTCATGCAACCATTTTATTATTCGAACGTGTCCAGAAAGCAAAGCCACCAACAGAAATAAATGCTATAAGTATGTTAACCCGTCAGCACAGTGCCATGACACATCACGTTGACCCTCTGCAGGCACTGGAGTATATTGTCGACATTAAGCTTGCCCAGTGATGGACAAAATTCATATAAACGCGTCGGCACAGCATTATGGTCGTTTTTTGGTTACGGACTTTATTTTGACGACTGATTTGATTATCTATTAAGCAACAAATATCATGTATCAGCGCAAATCCATTTGAACGGCGTATCGGTGGTCAATTAATATTTTTATTGTTGCTGTGGTTGCTCCTGAATGAACATAGTATATTAAGCTTTTTTTGGCAAGTTAACCAATACAATTTAATTGCAGCGGAGGTCGTCGGATTATCTGGCAATTATAAGCCTATTGAGAGATTGCAATATCGAATATCATGAATAATCATTCACAGAGCTTTTTAAGAATGCTGCAAATAGCAACCTCATTTATTAAGGAAACTAGGCGTTAGTCTGAGGTCTGGCTCTCTATCCAAACGTCATTATTCCACAGGAACTATGTCGGCTGATGGTTTTATGCTCAAACTTATTAGGGCAAATCATAGCTCAATGGTCTTCTTTATACAAATTAATGAAACACGCAACGACATAGAATATAACCAGTACCAAGGGGGAAGAAATTCCTCGAGCATAGTTATGCCTATCAAATCATCTAACCCGGGCTTGATGGCGTGCTCTGCATCATTTCTCTCGCTCTCTCCTTCTATCTCTATAATCTAACCCCTAGCCCGTTTTCATCCCTTCCTCATCCCTCCTCTTTGTGTTCCTGTCTCCCACACGTTCCATCCCTAAGCTCAGCTAACGTTTCCTGGTCATGTGGTCTCTCATGGGGCCTCTTTGCTGCTCGTTATGACGGACGGACCATGTTACTTCTGCACAGCATGGGTCTGTGCATATGTGTTTAGGTACTACCTAACAGCATTGAACAGCAAAATACACTGTTTACAGAAACACATCTTAACTTGGAGACTGTGCAAGCAGACGACATCAGGCTCTGTCCGTATAATGGTGCCGTTAAAATCCTATCAGACTGACACCCGTAATACCGAGCGGCTCATTCATATAACGCTATCAACTTACAGATGCTTCACTGCTGAGTGACGTGCAACGAGCAATCAGTGATTTATGAGTTATACACATTCAACCAAGAACAATTTGGCTGATGTTATGATATACGAGGCCGGTAATAATCGCCTATGACCTAATGGTTGCCGTTCTTTTCTGATGTTTCTGTCATGGCTGCTTTGTAATGGTCGGAAGAAATAAACAGTGTTCCCAAGATATTCAAGTATACTGAATTATGTTGAAAATGCAAAATAGTATGCTTTAATGGCCATTACCTGCGACTTGTGCGGTCGGTTGGGTGCCACTAGTACAAACAGGGGTATCATATTGAGTTAATAGATGGTGACCTGGTTCTCAACATTGAATACTATCAAAGTAACTCATAAATTGAGTCAATTTGGGACTGATTTACTTTCGCGGATGACAGAGAAATGTACAAGGATACTAAAGTAAGGGCTTTTAGGTGCCCGTGGCTTAATTATATCTGGGTGATATACATGAACACTTACGGAATAATTGTCAGATGATGTCCTGGGTTCGTTTTCTTTTATACAAGATCGCAATAACTCGGTGTATTTAGTTAGATTCTCCAACATCATGGACGGTCTCAAATGGCAACTATTATGTACTGCAAATATTATCATTTTCCAATATATAAGGCAGCTTATGTACGCTATTACTCCTGTATAAATCAGACGTGGAATTCTTTTTGTGCAAAGAAAAATAACACAACCATGTTATGATATATGCAGATATCCATCATGTAGATTGTTGTCCTGATGAGGTGCCGTGATGTGTTGACAGCAACGTTTATCTATAAAACCGTATACCGTCACAGACATCATGCAAGCTTAGAGCATCTCCTACTCTAGCTAGTGTCATTAGGTTGCAAAATAACCGGTCAATAATGCTGCTGTTATACGCCCAAATTGGAAGTCTACAGCATTGCCATTTTATCAAGGAAATCGGCGCTGAATGAAGCCGCATTGACGGACATCATGATAATCAATGTTCATCAAGCGTAGTTACCGCCTCTATCAACTAGAATAGAGATAGCAACAATGAAGATAAGTATGCACTATAGTTTATGTTCATGTTTCCACTGAAGGAAACTAATTCTTCCGAGGCGCCATCGAACATCAATAAATACTTCAAATGTTATGCCTTCGGAATCAGTGCTGATCGACACGTAGTCTACATGCGTTTGAAAGGTTAACCGTGGAAAGAATATTTCCGTTGCCACTTGTGATGTAAAACTATTGCCGTTAACTAGTAAATATAGGTGATTATGCGTAGTAAATAGCACCTGGTGAGTACTGTTTAAAAACAGCAGTATATGTTGGCCAATGCAATGTTACTTTTTGGACACCTAAGTTGCGAACGTTACCTACTTATACTGAGCATTATTCGCTGAAATCATAACTGTTCACATGCAGTTGTAAACAAACACAGCGGGATGAATAAGTAAGCTTTGCTCATTGTCCTTTACAACAAATACCCGCTTCCCGTTTAGTTTAACCAGCTTTAATCATTATGTCAACCGCACTTTCATTTAGATGTAGATTGAAGTGGGTCATAAAGTTAACAACTGAGAGTCATTGAACCTTTTGTTTGTTTAGGGTATGTTATCTATGATCAACATTGCTCTGCTTTGCATAATCACGCCGGTTTTAGCACCCCTCTTAACGGTCATGTTTTGCATACTTTCCTAGAAAACAGCTCGGATTGGTACCAACATTGCAATACCTTGACGAGTCCATTAAGCCAACGAAAATGTATGCTTTCGGTGGTTCTTCGTGAATATTACAATTTCTACTTACTATCCGTTATGCGAATAATACCATCAATGCAATTTATCGAATAACGATGACGCATGGCTCGGCTAGACATAACCAAATATAAAACTCGATGATACTATCTATAGATATGACGGCGCGTAAGATCATTTAATGATCAAAATAAAATGGCACTAAATCGGCGTAAACACTAGCCATTGCTAGTGTAAGATCAATACATAGTGCAAGGTTTACGTTTCAAACCTGTATTCTTACTTTGCTTAGATTCGACTGTTGTTTACGTTAATAGCGTTTGAATCCTGTACACACCACTTGAATACCTGAATATTTCTATAGCTATTAGAGATCTACTCGATGTAACTGAGGATTTGATATAGATGGCTGTTGGCTGCATTGTGAGAAACGGGCAGCACCGAGGTTCCCTTACCATATGTTTGGTTCACGCGTATTTCTATAGGTGGTGTAGGTTTTGGCATGATACACGTGATTGTGTAATGAAGACAAATGCAAATTCACTCGAGAGGCCAGGTACATCTGATAGAGCACATACGACGCACCAACGAAGACAAAATCTTCCGTGATTACTCACCGAATAAACGCGCGGCTCTAGGTGAATTGCTATCGCGACAATGATTGCTGATTTCCATACCGCAGCAACAATAATGCATCCTGTACTGGAAGTGACGTCATCCACTCGCATGAAATAAACAGATTCGATCAGTGCTGTCCATGAAGGCAATTGATAAAATTTGTTTGACTATTAAATAGACATTTCCCATTTTATAAGCGATTGAAATATTTAAGAGAGTTGTCTACATGAAGTAACGAAATTCAACCCAACGCCCATTGAAAACGACGAATATTTTGTTAGAACATGTCTTTATACAACTTTGCTAGTGGTTTCAGAAAGATGAAACGTGTTTTTTAGGTCGGACATTAATTGATTGTTTAAGTACGAATCAAAAGAATGTTACCGATTTTTGCTATAAGAAATTTTCGGCATGCTTAATTTAATTAACAATAGATTATTTGTAACTACATATGTATATCGAATACAAATTCCATAATATGCTAAATATTTTTTAAATCAAAGCGTTAAACACAGCAAAATTGGAAGTTTAACTCCCATACTGACATTGACGATGTACAAACGACATATATAACAGATTTCAGTCCCACTTTATCTTTGATTCATTCGAAACTGGAAGTAAGGCAACTGATATCAATCAAATAAGCGGATTGGATTAGTGCTGTTTTTGTTAAAAACTGAGCCAATTTGTATGACTTGTGAACTGATATTTAGTATTTTATCAGCAATCGAACATTTGACAAAAATTGGCTAAGTGAAATTTGTTTATCCAACTCAGCGCACTTTGAAAACAACGAATATTTCGAATAATATGTCTATTATCAAAGATTTGTAATAGAAATGTATGTAACGACAGCACTATAATTGGGTAATACATTTCGAAAAAAAAGTTAACAGTTTTTGGCTAACAGAAATTTTCGACCAGCTAGACTCTTTACAACGATGAATTATTTACAACTACGTATGTTTAGAAATAGTTTACAATTACATAACACTTTCAGGTATCAAGCATTGAACATGTGTCATTTTTTGAAATGTTTGATGTTTTTGCAACCGTAAATGACGTCATCAACAACCATAAATCGACGTAACTAACCATGTCACTGACAACCTTTGTCAAAATTTCTGTTGCAATGGAATGGTTTTTATTTGTTCTAAAGGCAATCGAATTTCTTGGATCAATTTCCTTACAATTTGAACTGATACCACGATATATCGACCTCAGACGCTTTGGAAAACTATTGATTTTTTTACACCGCAATGTTTACAAGCTAAGTTAGCAA
>CM067358.1:39309621-39332121 GCA_034190875.2 Urechis unicinctus | reverse complement strand
ATTACACGATGCA
This sequence comes from Urechis unicinctus, assembly GCA_034190875.2. Lineage (NCBI taxonomy): Eukaryota > Metazoa > Annelida > Polychaeta > Xenopneusta > Urechidae > Urechis > Urechis unicinctus. The sequence goes on along the minus strand of CM067358.1, from coordinate 39,332,108 downwards.
AAAACTAGTAGATATTTATGGGCAACGTTTATTTCATCGCCTTTACTACGATTGCTTAGTATCGAGGTAATTTTAAGATAACCTGAACATAGCTGTATTTGGCTGTTTTATGGGGAGTTTTGTGAAATATATATGAATCACTTTCATTTTCATCTTAAAAGATGTTGCGTTGAATAACTTTTACAAATGCCACCCAGTTTCTGTTGCAATTTTGCGGGACCGAGCGTCAAAGTCTGAACATTAAGATTAATCCTATTTTGTTTCTCGTTGTTATTAGTCTTTATTTGCCTCGACGCATTATTGCAAGGGTGTGTGTTTTTTTGCCGTAATCTGGTATGCTGCGAAGAATCCGAATCATTTCAACAAAGCATTATATAGCAAATTATATTGCGCTGGCCGACATTTCTGTTTATGCATTTTAGCGGGGACGTGTTCGGGTGATATCCCCCTTACGTCAAGCAAATACTGTTTAATTTCAGCTTTCTAAGCTTGTCTCAGTAGCGACACACAAACGACAAATTTAGGAGAAAAAAGGCAGATGTGAATGGCGCCGTATTCGAGAGAATACGTAAAATATAATACCTGTTCAGGCCGAAAATGATCATTTAAATTATGATCACTCGTAGCGAATTGTTCAGGCAACTTTCGCGCCGTCTTCAATCGTACAATTTCGCGAATCAATGCTGAGTATGATCATAAACCTAATCTCCAAACCCTACACTTAGCAGTTACATCGGTGAAATAAGAGCGTTACGTGAATTCCTGTTCTCCTAATTAAATTTCGTGACAACAAATTTAAAGTACTTGCTTATGAAACGTATAAATTGACAATATGTTTTTCATAATAGTTATTTGGTACATTTGGGTGTGTATGCTCTTTAAAGCGACGAGTACGCTCATGGTCAGAGGAGGATCGTAGTTTATCTCATAGTCTCATATGCATATATATATAATTCCACACATTAACATGTAAAATTTTGTTTTATTAATTTATATATCTATGTACATACATCACTAGACATATATATATATATATATATAGATAGAGATATATATATATATATAGAGATATATATATATATATATATATATATATATTTATATATATATATAAATATATATATGTGTATATATATATATATATATATATATATATGTGTATATATTTATATATTATATATATATATATATTTATATGCATATTTACATATATTTGAACTTGTGTATTTACATACATTCATATACATAGAAAAATTGTTTCAATACATCTATATATATATATATATATATATATATATATATATATATATATATATATATATATATATATATATATGCATACATATATATATATATATATATATATATTTATTATTATTATTATATATATACATGGATATTTTTGTATATAAATATATAAACATCTATGCGTAAAATAAAGGTTTTTTTTTATCATGGACAATTTCAACCGTGTTGTATAATATGACGAGTGTCAATGCTTTCACTCCCTGCTAGGCGAGCATTAAATTTACGGCGGATGTGATTTCGGATGATTTGTAGTAATTGGACGTATCGATTGTTTTATTTATCAACTGAAGGTTGCCCAATCGATTTGGAACTTATATAACATCGTATTTATCATGAAACCCATTATTTATTTCCATCGACCAAGACAAGACTAAAAGTTGATACACAACCCTGCTGTCTATCTAACAGCAACAAATCCGCGCTCCGTTTGTCTTGGAATGATAATAAAGTGACGTTTGAAATAAGATAAATCTTACTATGCTACAGGGACCATAGAGTATACCATATTTTGTTTATATAATGAGCTAATATGCAACAACTTCAAGATGTAAACGATGCATTGCATGCCAACAAAGCCAGGTTTGTTGTCTGCCGGTCATCGCGAAGTAAAGCGGAGAGACAGAACAGATTAACTCGACAATTCGTGAGATTCCTGCATTTGATTGTGTTCTTTATGGAACTAGCATTACGTCTTTTGATAACATGAACGCTAGCAATTAATCCTCATTGTGTCATTCAACGTCGCGTTTTACAATATGGCATAAGATTAGCCCCCAAGTACCTTTACTGCTAGGCATAAATACGTTGCCCGTTGATTGCACAGTACTGATGTTTAATGATCACTGCCATCCAACGTTTGTAAGTGACATTCACCAAGAAGACTGAATTTTTGTTCTGGTCGTTGATTTCATTAGGACTGAACACCTGCACCATGGCTAAAGCGGTGATTTTTTTCTGTCAACTGTCATGTATGCTATCGCTTACAGCAATCAAACGTAGCATAGTCTTTGTATGAAACAAACATTTCATTTGAATTACGGTGTACTCTATAGAACGATTGCTGATCAATTTTGTAAGTGACTTTCTGGGCCACGTTGCACTTCGATGGCGTTAGGTTAAACTACATATTGCAATCTCGCAATTGCACCGTGACATTCAGCTTGGCTGTGTCGGCGCCGAGTTTACACCCATTAACATATATTACAATTAGTCTCGTATGCTATATAAAGCAACTGCTGATAGCTCTTCCTAATGTCAGAGCAAATTGGATGATGAACCAGAAGCTTAAATGTATCGCTTAATGGTATAAATCGACTCCCGGAATTTGCACTATTAGGTCAACGCATAATTGCTTCGAGAGCGTTGCCCGTGGCAACTCGAGGCCTCTCATTTGTCCCCGTCAATCTATAGCGACCTTCCAAAAAGACAGCTAAATAAGGTATATTCGCGCGAAAACGGTTTCTAGCAAAATAGCTGAATACTAAAAAACCTCTCGGCTTGGATAATTGAAATTTACACGGGAAGTGAGAGTAGCAGCTTTGTATATTATTAATTCACATTCCGACAGTATTTTTCTGCTTGTCCTTTTATTCATCAGAACGTAACGATTTTATCTGATGTACTTGCCTTGTATTCCGAATACAGCTAAATAGCCCGGGTGTTTGTGAAGTTGTTTACACAATTGCATTTCTGGTTACTAGGTTCGCCATAACAGGCATTTTTGTGATGCAGCATCAATCTTTTTTTGACAATATCAATTTGACGTTACTTAATCTGAAAACTGAAACTGTTTGCGAATTGTCCAAGGTCAGGACATGCGTATAAGTAATTGGTGGGTCCTTTGCAGTACATCATGATTGGTGATGAACTATCTATCATTGATGCCTACAAAGTGAATGCATTTGCATTTGCATGAATACACTTAAATTAATCAAACAGCCAGACATTGGTAATTACAAGCTGGACCATGCCCGCGAGACAGGCTGCCTGAACCCGTAACAATGAATGGAATACTGTACCCCATACCGCGGGTTAACCATTAAAGGCGCTGTTAACACCACCATAGCTACGTTTTTTGTAATGAACAATGGCTATTCACGTGACAATGGGGAAGTGACTATGCATAACTGCATAAATAATTATCAATTGTCGTTGTTGCAACTACTTAGAATTGAAAAGTGTTACGAACGCTATAATGTGCTGAGGTGATTTAGTATTCTTTACATCACGATTAACTAGCGGCTTCATTTATTAAGCACGCCGTGGTCAAAGCGAGGAGCTTTGATAAACATCAACGGTGTTCCTGGATTGTGGATTGATGACCCGATTTACAGTCACAGATCTGAACGATCGTTGCTGCATTTGATAGATAAAGCGATAGCAGAACATATACACACCGTCATCGTCGTCTGAGAGCAACATTGCGGGTAATGGGATATTTAATTACCACAAGAGATAGCTGCACATTTAACAAGTATTCTGTTTTCCTGGATATATTTGATCACTTAAATTTACGGAATGTATGTAACTAATGGACCTGTCACCTTACATTTTAGTAATCTTTTCAACGCAAAGCACTATCCCATATTTCCCAGCATCATTGCTAGAAATTACTAACCATGTGTTACATTAAACATCTAAATTGCAAGCATTCTAAAGCCCAGTTTGGTGATATTGACAGAATGCCACCAGATAATTTATTCAGTACCCAACTATACTAAACATGCTAATACATCGAGGTTGTAATTTTAAGTAACTTAGAAGTATATTATTAGTACAATTATGTTTCCTAAATAACACATTTCTGCAATGCATTTAGAAACATTCGAGCATTGTCAAATACTCTTTTCATGCTTTGCAACACAACTGAAGCATATTTAATAACATACGCACAGTTAATGAATGATGCTTGTTTGCAATCATTAGCGCGGTTATGCCCGCTCGCTTAAGGCACATACTGAACCATGATGAACCCAATGATACATAATGACTGATATCGATCTCAATTGTAACTTCATGCTGGATAGCTTGGTGGTTTTTCATACTAGAGATGCAAATTATGATTAACTTACAAGAAGACATTTACGTGAATATGGAGCCACAAAGGTAGCACGTATTCCAATCATGATCGTTTTCGTCCACTTATAACGCCTACTTAAGTGGTCGCGTGCGAAATATGCTATCCTGTGCCAGTTAATATGCCGATACTTGCGGATGTGGTGTAATGACAATGTTGATCATTTTCACTAAAACATATGATAAAAACGCCCAAATGAACGATGTCTTACATGCACAGTGCATCGCAGCCCATAGCACATGATGGGTGCCAATCAAATACATTTCTAATATAGTCTTGCAGTTCTATTGCAATTTATATAGCTAGGTTCACTTCCCCCATGTTGCTCTTTTCATAATCATAGTCTCTGCACGTTCGCAACACAAACACACACTCGAAAGCATGCATTATAAAGGCAATCATCCTAGGCCAAACATGAACTTTCTTCAGCAATTTCCCACGTAGAGTTTAGATAATCTAGTGATGCGCATGCTAGACATGCTCGAACATGATTGAAAATTTGTACCAAGCTTGATTACATGCCTTAGCACGTTGCTATTTCCACCAGTAGACTTAGGTTATATAAAGGGAATGCTACATGACATTTCATGACCACATATATTGTTTATACCAGAGACAAGCATAATCAGTAATTAAGTGTGTAGCTTGGTCAATTCCTACATAATATTGTGTATCAATAATATAATATCCATTTTCAAACCGGTTGCAAATGCGAGAAAGCGCTGTAAATCTCCTTGCTGCAGTCAGAAACCAGTACTTATAAGTGGCCGTATATCTAAGTGACGATTATGGCTGTCTCGCATTTAGAGGAGACTCACAATGCCTAGATGCTGTCAACGCCTACATTGTGTGCATTAGCAGGAAATTAACCACGATAATTGTTTACATGTCTACATGAACATACTTTGTAGCAAAAGATTTGCTTGTAAGAGCAAATTGTAGCCCTGCAAACTAAGGGTGTTTGTAGAGACCAATGCCAGCACGGTAGAAACCTAGTTTTTAACATTTGGGAGTTGCAGCATACCAATTGTATGAAATAAGGGACCGAACTAACGTGTCTGGTAATTGCAATAGACGTAGCACTGTAACCTTGCGAGTCCGCGCGGACCCGCTTAGTATGTTGTGCTGCCCAATGTGGACCTGCACGATCCTGTGAAGATGTTTGAACCAGCACGGGCCCCGTAAAGCATATGGGAAAAAGCAAAACATGAACTCATTTCAGACAAAGGCTCCTTGCCGTTAAATCTGTATCCGTGTGTGGCCAATTCGGGGTCCGCATGTTTTGTACGAGGCGCTATAATGCACGTTTTAGTTATTTCGACAACGTGGACAAAACCCTGTAAAGAAACCGTTGCACGCCCGCAGACCACCTGTAAAGCATGTGACCACAACTTCGCACGGGGATGATTTCTTGCTTCATTCGAAAACAAACAACGAATCTCTACGATTTTTCCATATGTTTTACGACAACTACAATTTGTCTTCAAAAACAGATGGTGCACACTATTGATTATTATTGGCTAATATGTCAAGACTAGACAGCCATTAGTTATGCTTAAGACTGCACACACAGAGTAGCAATAGTCTTGCAAGTAGAAGGGTCACTCTCTCGCGGAAAAGCTCCCATTATACACGGTAGCCATTTCCTAGAAATGCAGGCGCTACACCGGTTTGTGTAATACATTATCTCCTAAATATTCGTCAATATTGCCCACATATATGCTGCTAGTTTATCTTACAACTTGTGCATTCATTAACAGTTGACGAGTGTTTAACCAACTCATCTAGTGTCATGAACAATAAGGTACTATTGGCACTTGAACCGTATAGTATGCTATATCAAGTCATAATACTTATCCGATGTTATGTCAGCCTCTTGGCTTTTTTTATCTATGAATTAAGTATTTGGCTATGTAAAAAAAAGCACACTGGTCAGAATTAACTATATGTTATTACATCTAAGAAACTTTAAAGAGTACACGATCAATATGAAGAACGCCCGCAAGCCGACCGTCAAGCATTTGACCGGTACATCGTGCGAGGAGAATTTTATACGGGCTTCCTACGGCCTCCAAGGCCCATTGGCACCTGTTGGTCTCATGTGACCTAGGCATGCGGCATCTAACGGAGTATTTACTTTAAGGACTATGAAGAAAGGCTGTCATAAAAGGCTGGATAACGTGTCAGTTAAATTGCTTATTTGCACTTTAAAGAGGCAAATGCTGTGTGTGTAATGTAATGGTGTTAGGCGTGATATATTACGGAAACTTTCCCTATTGACGCAAATGCAATCCCAACCCGCTGCACAATAGTGCTCCGTGCCCCATTCGATTTCTAAACACTTGGTGTAGTTACTTTTTCATTATTATCGTCATTATCACTATTATTGTAGTATCGTTTGAGCCATCCATGGGAGTAGTTAATCTAGTTGACTGTTAAGTTTGTCAAATGTACATGATGGTGGTGGTGTGTCAACGGCCTGTCCGTAGCTGTGATTAAAGCTATAAATGTAAAACTAGCATAGCAACATCTGTCGCATTGATGTCAGAACAGTATTAAAATGGTCGACAATCCTGCTATTGATCAAGGATACTACGTTTTTGAACCCTGATTAAATCGTTCACACGAAATGCTCCATTTAGCAAGCACCATGAATATGACTTCTTACCATAAATATTATTACACGACAGAAAATAATGTATGATATGTTCTTTTGTAAAGGAAAGCCAGAAACAGTGATATTCATTCTTTAGTTAGCCGATCAAGCGCATATAGACATTATGTAGTACTCGTGGCTATTTTTCTAGGATGGACCCTTATTTCAGCAGAATTTGAATAATGCTGGACAGGCTGGTGGTGCCGCTAATTCAAATTTCTCCTCCATCTCCAACTCAATAGGTGATATATATGATTTTCCAATCAATAACCATAGCTATGCTTGTAAATACTACGAGCCAAAGTGTGTATTAGAACTCAGAGGATTATCTGCCATCTAGGGTATTTTGAAAACTTTCATGGTGCCGCATTTGCATTTTAATCTTTTAGTGTAGCGGAATTGAATTACGACAAGCATGGAAATAGATTGATGCTCATTGGATAGCACAGCATCATTTTTCGCAATCGAGCAGAAAATAGAGGATGAATAAGTATGTTTATGAAAGATCATATTACTTACAGAATGCGGGAGGAGTTTAGCGTGAACATCAACGCTACACTTTCTCGCGCTCATTTCACTTTTCAACAAGACAAACACAGGCTTCCCAAATCGGCTTTGCGTTATTTTTACATTTATTACAGAAACCTTAATAAGTTTCATATGCACTATTATTGTTACCTTATTCAATATAGGCATATAATATAACTGATGTATAATAACACTATCATAATATATGAATAACATTGATTTGCTTCAGACTTTGGACACTAGTTAATTGCTGAGGTGCTTGATATCAGGATAAACCCTGAAAAAGATCTTCTCAGGTGTTGATTAAACCTGACCAAGAAATTTTCCATTGTAGACAACCTTTATATTTTTCGCCATGGTCAGGGAAGGATTCTCTAACAGCTGCTATCACACAGACTGTTTCTTTTGTCCAGTCTATGCCATATCCAGAATGTAAACCAGTCGGTAAGCTAAATAACTGAACAATCTAAAGCAATATGTCAATTACTCGTCTATGGTAATGCTATCTATTCTTAATGGGCACAGCAGGGTACAGCACCATATTTCTATCAAGCTAAGCTCCTTTGTCTCCAATGACTACACGTCGTCCCCAAAGTTAGTGTATCATTCAATGCCCTTCAGCTGCCAATAAATATCGTCCCACACAAAAAACTCCATAATAAAGCCGATCGTAAAATTGAGAACCTTTCCAAATGATTTAGAGTCATTATTGGACAAATAATATTCCTCGGCTTAGTCTCATGTCAAGACGGAAATTTAGCTTGAGCTGTATTGGTAACCGCAGAATTTCTTGCGCAGGACTAACGCATTTGTGGGTTGTTGGTGTATCATGTTTAAATTGCGAGTGCTAAACCAAGACTGAAGGGCAAAAGACATTTATACAGTATTTACCACTACCTCATGACTGCTGCATGCGGTCTGAAGTATAGCAAGAGCCTGCGGCGTTTGTTGGACATAATCCTGACAACTGAATTATAAGATATTTGACCGTGAGTGCTAAATTAAATTGTTTCAGATATATTAATATACCCTGCGACCATGCTATTCATACCGCGCCAGGTGTTATTGTAACTACATATCCAATATAGCAAACTCAAACTACTACGTTGAAATAACTTTTTGCATTTCGACCGGATATTCCATATCTGGCTTCCTGTCCATCTACGTGAGTAATATCGTTTGAGATTCCAGTGCCAGTATTTTGCCCAAACTATTAAGTACGACGTGTATGCTATCAATCTTTGTTGCAATGGAAAAAACCGGAACACATATGGTATTCCCATACTTGGAGCCACAAAAATGGCATCATAATATTAAACAACAGTACTTAAATAATCAAGCAGAATCTAAATAGAGGGCTACTTGCTGCCGCAGTGAATATCGCCATGGACTGAGCTAAAAACTGCTTACATATCTATATATCAAAATATATATCCATACCATGCATTCGTTAGTTGGCTACGTGAATAGTTGTGCGGGCAACATAATATTTACTTCGCGTAGTTATAATTATAACTGCAGGCTGCGCAATGGTTTATATTGATAATAAGCTCAAGTACGTTGCCTTTGAATTTCAAGTAAAATGAAGGTCTCAAACCCTGTGTTTGTCATTTGAACACCAAATAAACTGTGACACCTTTTTTGTTCTACTCAACGAGACAATAAAGCAGGTGTCGACCTTGACGAACGTACAATTGATTTTTTCATTCTCCTTTCATCATCCCCCCGCTCGTTTATAGACATTACGGCCCACCACATACAGAATACATTCCTATACAGCAGACTGGACATAATTGTAAGCCCCGTGTTTATTATGACATTCTATGTGATGTTCAGGGTGGCAATGTGAAGGGATTTGGATCCTGAATGCAGAAATATACCCATGCCAAATTACTACCGGGTTCTTTTTGCAGTGGCACAATTCTATCATTATGTGGTCACGCGTTCAAGATGCAAATCATGAAACCATTGTCTGGTGACCTTCGCCGAAATAAAATAGCAGCATTGTCAAAGGGTTTGCAGCCGTTCACGACCTATGCTACACAATAGGTACGGGTAATTTGCAAGAAGCCAACATATAGGGTTGCGCTTGTTGTTTTTGGCAATTTTTTATAGCCGTTGGCTTGAAAGAAGGATATATTGACATACCTTTACAAATAGTAGCTGAAATGCGTCCAAAATAATATCAAAAATTGGACAATAACCATCTCCACTATAGTGAAGCCGGAGAAAGATCATTTACTTATTCCTTTGCATAATTACTAGGATTGACAATCGCATATCTCTTTGTATATGCCGTTATAATCAACACCGTAGCTTTCAAGAGCTTCAACCATTGAAGCAATTTATTTCGCACAGGCTACTTAAACAACAATAGACAAACTGAAATACGGTGGCTGTAGGTTTGGTAAGAAAATCTACGCCTCAAACCTCTTAACCTTTCCATCGTCATTACGTGTTTTAACAATACGACGTCAACAAATTGTGTGAACCATTAAGAATTGCACGAACATTGGCCGATTTGAGGACATGGAGGCTGGTAAAAAAGTTTGTGAAAAATAATGGCTTTGCGTCCGGAAGATCACTTTGGAGAGTTTTATACTTACAAGAGCGATGCATTTTGCAATAGATGGTAATATTTTGTTCCCTTTATACATATATATATATATATATATATATATATATATATATATATATATATATATATATATATATATATATATATATATATATATATATATATATATATATATATATATATATATATATATATATATATATATATATATATATATATATATATATATATATAAAACATCGAAGATACATTTTATAGCAAATCTTCATGCTGGTGCTCTGCGTTCACGTTTTTCCCCAACGAGACCTTTACCGCGTATGTGACAATTGACAACAAACAAGCACTGATAAATAACTACGGATTTGATTAATTGCACGGAAAATTCAGCGCATATAAAATATCAAACAATGCATTAACCTCACTGCACTAGTAGTTTTGCTTAACTGCACTCGGCAGCATTGTGTCGGCGCCTTCAATGTGTATTGAGGGACAGCACTAGTTTTCAGCCGTCCAGCTTAGTGCATATTAACGTCAGTGTAATAGTGCATTAAGCAAAAAAGAGTTGTTTTCCCATACTCTGAGAACATTTCAATAATAATTCCTTATGCATCCTGAAAATCGATCGAAAATGTTTTCAGTATACATTGCGCATAAACGAGCAAACATTGAACATGCATGCCGTGGGGGCTAATCGACGTGTAGTATCTGAGGTAATAATGCAATGGTTGGTTGATTAGTTCGCTCAAGCTCTTTTTTTTATCAAATAGTTATTATCATCATTGGAAACAAACGGCGGATTTTTCGCAATATCTTCAATAATGACTGCTGACCATCATCCAAAACAATAAATGATACCATAGGATCAGCAGAATAAACGTTATTTACTTATTTGCATGTCGTCATATATCATCACGCCCACAATCCGTTATAATACTCGCATACTAACAGGATTGAACTTCAAAAAAGAAAAATCGTCTGATTATCGTTGTTGATAGAAACTACGCGACGAAATGCATATGTTCATATAACCCGCATGACACCTTCCTGAGCATACACGGTTAAGCAACTGCACCATCGTGTAACCTATTGTACTAGGCATTGTTTATGTGCGGTGGCATTTACTTAAAAGTCGTAACTCTAACGACTAGGTACATGTTAAACGTCGATGCGTAGAATTATGCACATATATATTCCTCTCGTTAATTAAACACCCTGGTCTTTGTTATCGAGCGTAATAATTATTTGTCGGGTAAATTTATGTATATTTATACGAAGCTAGACAGATAATTATCAACTGTATCAACTGAAAGGAATGTCTTCTGCGTTCATTCTTCAATGAATGACGTTTTTATCACATTGTTACCCTCAGGCTATGCGAATTGGTTATACTAAAAGTCAATCGTTGAGTATTTATTCGGATGGAATGTTCAGTGTAATTGCAATATGTATTGTCGACCGAATATGTTTTTTAATACGCTCCCACAGCCTAATCTAATGAAGCTAAAGCTCAACGCTATCTCATTAAGAGAAAGCGTCAAAAGAACGTCGCACAAATTGACAAACTCACACACAAATGCTCAGAGGTACATTTGTTTGCTAAACACCGGCAAAACAGTCGTTTAGAGGCTAATACTTTGACATATTATCCTTCATGAGCTGACGTTAGCACGGCAATCGGACGAAACTGCTCTCATACCAATTTGTACAATGATCGACAAAAACGTCGCAAAGGACACGATGCATTTTAAAGCTTATTTGCTTTACCACTTTATGATGATGCCATATCCTTTGACAACTGAGCCGGGACACCTTTTCCTGCTGTCACGCTGAATGATTCACATAATATAATGTCAGTAATAACACCACTGAGAAAACCTAATTCGAGAACGTACAAAATATCATAATCCGTCGTTGAAATACATATATCTGCTCCTGATACGATGGAATTGTTTAATGTGAATGTACAGACATGGCGCTCACTATTATTGAACATAAATTATTGAAGAAAAAAACACTGATAAGTAATGTTTATATTCACAATCAGGTTTACAGGCCGGAAGCGCGAGAGACAATTGCCGTTGTGGTATGTCATAGTCGGGAATCGACCCAGGATCGCTGCCAGAATGTTGATAGAATATGTCGTGCAGATAACTGTAATAATGGCTGACAGCGTTGTCAATGTAAACCTCCAGTTGGATGAGGTTCTAGCTTTGCATTCTATTTTTACAGAGCTGGAGACGTAAGTGTGCACAGAATTCATAGTAACAAATCTAAAGTAAATGAAACACTACCTGCTGCACAGATTCAGAATCAAATATTTCTCAGCACAACTCATGCACCAAGCGGGAACGACGTGTCAATTTTGCATTGCTTCCCAACACGTCTTCCAAAATGGCAATATTTGCGCATATATAATTATTTAACGTATATTTATAGGCTAAACTCAAGCGGGAATACGCGTGATACTTAACACCGACCAGAGAAACATAGGCTACCACCGACACAATACCCATAGTAGACGCAATATAGTGTTTGCTTGGTTGCAGACTGATTACCACTATATGGTTAGAAGCTTAAGTTGTTTATTGCTATGGGTTATGTGTGGATTACGATTGCACCAGGATATTGAAAAAACTCAATATAGGAACAATCTAGTACGACTGGCTTTTTTATAAGAATCGCAGTCGGAGTTCCTGATAATAAAATGGCTTATCCGACATTAGCAATTCATGATTGATATAACAACAGCTTATTATCAATCATATGAGCCTCCCTTTTACGGATGTTGAAGAGACGCGTTGCATTATATGTACCCCACGATCAAGTTTTATTTTATTGATTCCACTCACCATGGCTAGATGTACTAAGATTATTAAGCAAGGTTTCCACCGTACCGAACGCATAACATTGCGATTCATTATCGCTACCATGGTGATAACGTTTTCTTCGAACATGAGGCATATTTCTGCCATTCTCACACACTACGGACTGTTAAAGGGATTCTCATAGCAAGATATCCGTATCCTTTAACACTCGCTATCTGCAACCTAATACGATCGAGGAACTGCTTGAACCCTTATTTAACGCATAGTATATTGCATCAGTTCAGCTGTCTATTACCAATATGCCGCACCGAAATAATCTACAGTAGTTATACGTGTGCATCCATGTGGTCGAACGCATGCTGTCAAACGCAATATCAATCAAGCTGACTGTGGGATTTTCGCTACTAGTGAGCATAGATGAAATGGATATAACAACACAGCAATGTCGTATCATATTGAAATACGCACCCGTGGTCAAATAAACTGCACAACTTTCGCATGTTCTCTCAATTATTTCGACATTCAGTCTAGCTAGCTTTCATTCAGGTAGCAACATTACTCATAACCCTTTTCCTGGAATAACATATCGAGTTGATTATATGATCATAGCCAGTTAATGATTGCATTGATTCAATTGATAGACCACTCCACATTTAAAATTGAAATGATGTGATCAATAAAACAACGACCTTCCCTTTATTTGCGATGGTTGAAACCTGCTGGTTGGAAGGCCAATTACTTCCTATGGTATAATATGTGAATTCTACGGAGCATCCAATATGATTTAACATTGTTCAAATCTGTATGATTAAGCTAAATCGGTACCTATGGCCCAAAGTTTCAATGCATCTTAAATCATTTCTTGCTTATCAAAATTCCGATATAGATATCCCATGGCATTGTCTTCGTTCGGTTATTTATCGCTCTGAATATAGACGAGACAAGTTTTGTAACCTCTCTAAAGGCTACAGGAATGGTGAGATAATGAACGCCTTTGTTTCTGAGTGTCTGTTGCCTGTACATGGATATCAATCGGCATTCGCTGAATGCATGAAAGCAAATCCACCATAACGAGATAGGCCCATTATAATCGCGCTATATTGCGAAAAATTCGCGCTCTTGACTTTCTGATTTAGCGCTATGTATCTGTAGAAATATTATGAATTCATTGAGAAGCAGTCTGTAAAAGTCATACAACTCCAAAGGGTACCATTAACTGGTGCCTACGCGGCTGCATAATGACGAGTGGTTGCAAGGAAATATTAGCCAAGTCGCTATCTGGCCGCCTAATTTCATAGTTTTATTAGTAATATTCCACAATGGTTAATGTACTCAGTAATTGATTTGGAGGTTTGCTGTCAATGTGTGTGTAATCTTTTCAAAAGTGTTCTTTCAAATGTTTACAATCAGTATCGTTAGGAAGCCGGCACATTAAACTGACTTTAATTTTTGCTTGCATATCATTTCAAAGAATACATTTAACGGTTACTCTATTCGCGGGTCATTATACGGTGTATAAAAAGTTGTGTGGCTATTTAATCACGGCATCAGAATATATCCCTGTCTAGTTGATAGCGTTAATTACTGTGTAGCACTTTGGCAAGCTGTGGAACAACGTCGGAGTGTTTATAGTTGCCACTTTATTGAAAGGGACGAATGTGGGTCACAGAAACGTGATTTGTAAAATACGTATGTGAAATAGACCTTTATTCTCGGGTAATATTACATTTTAATGGGAAATGTTCATGCAGCCACTTGAACAATCGAACGTGTCCGGAAAGCAACGCCATCAACAGCAATAAATGTAGTATGTTTATCCGACAGCACGTCGGTCCTCTCTGCAGGCACTGGAAGATATTGTTGACATTAAGCATCCCCAGAGCCGGTCAAAGTTCATATAAACGCATCTGCACAACAATCTGGTCCTTGTTTGGTAAAGCATTTTATTTATCCCATCGACGACTGATTTTATTGACTATTAAGCAAAATATATCATGTATCAGCGCAGATACAATTTGAAGTTTTCATGTCGATTGCTCTGACAGACGGTCAAATGGTATTTTCATTCTTGTTGTGGTTGCTCCTGAAAAAACATGGTGTATTATGCTAATTTTTGCAGATATTTGATAAGCAAGTTAACCGATACGACTTAGTACAGCGGAGATCGTTGGATTATCTGGCAATTATAATCCGTGAGAGTTGCAATATCGAATATCCAGAATAATCTATCATAGAGCTCTGGAACAAGGCTGCAAATAGCAACCCCGTTTGACAAGGGAATTAGACAATAGTTTGATGTTTACCTCACTATCCAATCGTTATTATTCCGCAGGAAGTATGTCTGTTGATGGTTTTATGTTTAAGCTCAATCATGGCCAATCATAGTTCGATAGTCTTCTTGATAAAATTTAATGAAACACGCAACGACACAGAAAATAACGAGTACAGGCAGAAGGGGACAGAAATTCCTCTAACATACTTATGCCTATCAAATTATGTTCAACCTGACTCTTCTCATCTAACCTATGCCTGAATACCCTTTGCTATGCCTTTGTCATATAGACCGTTGAGAACCTGTTTTCATCCCTTTCTCGTGCCTTCTCTTTGTGTTCCGGTCTCGCACACTTTCCATCCTTAACTCGGCTTACGATTTGCGGTCATGTTGTCTCTCATGAAGCTTCTTTGTGCTCGTTATGACGGACGGAACATATTACTTCTGCACAGCATGGCTCTGTGCATATGTGATTAGGTTCCACCTAACTTTATTGAGCAGCAAAATATACTGTCTACGGAGACACGTCTTAACGCGGAGACTGTAATAGCAAACGACATCAGGCTCCATCTGACTAATGTTCTCGAAAAAAACCTGTCAAACTGACACCCGTTATAACGAGTGTCACATTGATTTGACGTATATAAAACCTACAGATGCTTCACTGCTCGGTGACGTGGCGTGACGTGTATATTCAACCTAGAACAACTTGGCCGATGCTATGATTTACGAGGCCGATTATAATTGCCTATGACTCACTGGTTGCCGTTCTGGCCCGATGTCTTCGCCATGGCTGCTATGTATTGGTCGGAAACAATCCACAGTGTCCCCCAGATATTCAAGCTTACTGGATAATGTTGAAAATGCAGAATAGTATATTCTAATGGCCGCTCCTCTTGATTTGTGCGATTGTTTAGAGGCCACCAGTTCAAACAGGGGTATCATAATGAGTCAATAGATGAAGTCATGGTTCTCAGCATTGAATACGATCAAAATGATCTATAAATTGAGTCTCATTGGGAATAATTTACTTTCACGGATGACAGAGAAATATACAAGGATACTTAAGTTGGTGCTTTAAGTTGCCCTTCTTGTTCCACCTTACTTGCTCGTGACATAATTATACCTGAGTGTCATGGGTGCATTATTCCTCACAGAATAGTAAGATTCCTGGGTCCGTGTTCTTGAAAACAAAGCGGTTCAATGTAAACATACATGCACATGCTTAAAATATGTCAAATGTAGAGGTTTTTGACACTGTTTCTAAATATTACAATAATTATATGTACTTTGTCAGATTCTCCCACAGCATGGACAAGCTCAAATGGCAGCTATTGTGTTCTAAAAATAATATCATGAACAAACATATTAGAAAACAGTTCATATTAGTTATTACACCTGTACAAATTAATTTTATTCACAGTAAAGTAACACAACCATGTAAGAACTTTTGCAGGTATCCAATATGTAGATTATTATCCGGATTACAGAATGAAGTACGGTGATGCATTGACAGCAATGTTTGTCAATACATCCGTACGCGTTTCACGGACATTATGCAAGCTTATAGCATCCACTACTTCAGCATGTAGAATTATACTAAAATCAAGAATTATAATGCGCATCAAAAAAATCTCATTTGGTTGCAAAGTTTTCAGCCAATGATGTTGTTGTTTTTCACCCATGCTGGAAGTCTATTACATTTCCATTTTGCAGTAAATGCCGCTTGTTATCAAATAATATGGCGCAGAATGTAGCCACTTTAACGGGCATCATGGTATTCGATGTTTGTCAAGCGTAATTACCTCCCCTGCCGCCTGGAACGGAGATAGCGACAATGAAGGTAAGTACGCAACATAGTAAACGTTTATGTCTCCACTGAAGGAAACTGATTCTTCCGCAGCGCTATGAAAACAGCAATAATTATTTCAAACGTTGAGCCTTCGTGTACATGCGCTTGAAAGGTTTACCGTTGAACGAA
Source organism: Urechis unicinctus (assembly GCA_034190875.2). Taxonomy (NCBI): domain Eukaryota; kingdom Metazoa; phylum Annelida; class Polychaeta; order Xenopneusta; family Urechidae; genus Urechis; species Urechis unicinctus. Next base: position 39,314,884 of record CM067358.1, on the reverse strand, counting down.
TATTGCCAATGCCACTTGTGATAAAAAACTATTTTCGTTAACTAGTAACTTAAGGTGCTCATGCGTAGTGAATAGCACTTGGTGACTACTGGTTGGAAAACAGCAGTAAACGTTGCCCGATGCAATGTTACTCTTTGTACACCGACGTTGCGGATGTTACCTTCTTATATTGACCATTATTCGCTGAAATCACAACAGCTAACATGCAGTAGTAAACAAACATAAAGATAAATAAGTATGCTTGGCTCATTATCATTTAGACCGATTACCCGCTACCCATTTAGTATAACCAGCATTGCTTTCATCATTATGTCAACCGCATATTCATTTATGTAGATTGAAGTGGGAACTTGTCCTGGCACTAACAACTGAGAATCATTGACGTCGGTTTTAGCACCCCTCTTAACGGTCATTTTTGTGCATAATTTTCCATAAAATAGCTCTGCTAGATTCCAACATTGCCATTTCTGAACGAGGCTTAGTCCATTAAGCCACCAAAAATGTATGCTCGCGGCGGTTCTTCGTGAATATTACAATTTCTAATTACGATCCGTTTTGCGACTAATACCTCCCTAGCGAATAACCGATACATGAAGACAATCTAGCGACAGGCAAGGTTAACTCTTCCATACGCTTGCGCTTGGAGTGTATTCGTTTGCAGTGGTATACATTCCATCTACGCGATTTATCGAAAAACGACGACGCATGGCTCGGCCAGACGAAACTTAAACACTGGATCAAACTATTTATTGCTATGACTGCGAGTAAGAAAATTTCATGATCAAAATTCAAAGAGGACTAAATTGGCGTAAATACTAGCCATTGCTACTGCCATGTCAATGCAGAGTGCAATATATAAGTTTTAAACCTGTGTGTTTACTGTGCTTGGATTCGACAGTTCCTCACGTGAATAGCTTTTCAATCCTGTACACATCACTTGAACACACGTTCTTTCCTTGCGACTAACTTGAATATTTCAATGGCTATAAGAGACTTACTCGAGGTATCTGAGGAATGATTGAACTTGCCGTTAGCTGCATTGTGACGAACGGGTAACAGGATTCCCTCATCACCGAGGTTCCCTTATCCTCTGGCTAGTTTACGCTTGTTTCCTTATGGCGGTTTCGTAATGGCATTCGTGATGGTTTAATGAAGCAAAAATGTAAACTCACTTGAGAGGTCTGCCAAATCTCTTAGTGTGTATTCTATGCACATATGATTAACTACCGCAAGTTTACCCATTCACCATAATGATAATCCATGTGCATAGGAGGCCTGGTGGTGATATTAGGAGATGGTACGATATTTACTCTGATCGTCTTGTACATTGTATAGCTGTACAACCCAACCAATTGTACGGAAAGGTATTTAGTCTATTCGCAAACACCAAAGATAAATTATTGCGGTAAACGATAATCATACATTATATTATATATAATCAATCCATTAAAGTTGACAGATTCTCTGATATTGTATGAAACTTTTGTATGACAGCTTGGGCATTGAGACGCATCATTTGCATTTAACTGCCACATTGTTGACCATGACGTGTGCGAGCGGATATGCGTTGAAAGTTTAATGGTGCAATTGTATATAAATTGCTCTCGTATTTGTATTTGCCCGACATTTGTGGATGAAATGTTACGGTGGGTAATAAAACTGGACGCATTGAGCAAGCGGTGAGGGTTTTGAATGAAGTGCTCTCTTAACTGTGTACTTGGTACTGTAACAGACATGCGACGTGATTTTATGTCCAACAGACTGTGTAGTGTAATCACTATGCCTACGGCCGGATATTGTTAATTATACCCATCCTCTTAGAATACACCTTCAACAAACGGACCCAACCGAAAATGTAATTAATGGTATAGCAAACGTGATTATCATGGTTTGGAAAGGACAATAACAGTATGTCATGAAGTGCAGTTCCACTTGCAGCAAAATGAGGGTTTGCATTATAGCTCAATCGTCAACCCAAAACGCTGGCACGTGTTGTTGACTCCGCAATGAGTGAACATCAACCAAAAAAGTTACATCAGCGATGTTGGCAGCAGCGTTTGATTATAAACCATGAGGAGAAGGAAATGCTACAAAACTAAACCACATTACTCCCGCGTTTTTTGCCCGTAATCTGATAATCATAATGCGTTTGATATTAATCCTAAACAAATGAGCAATGTTAAGCTTACGTGCCATGGCGCTCCAGGATTTTCGTGTGTGACCTCTTGTAATCTAAGTGCTCATACATTGTGCGCATTATTCTAAAACGGCGCTTATCTTTTGCGTGTATCTTCAGCTCAACGAATGGCTTCGTAGAATCTAGATATTGTTTAGCCACAGTGATTGGTCACTGTAAGTCTATTGAACAATTCAAGGTCGATTACACCATAATATCAGAAAAAAGGTAATGAGATATATTTCAGCCCGTTTCATAATCGCTCATGCTAAATTCGACAAGGTTTAACTCGCCGGTAACTTATATTCAAGGGTAGGAACCCGTTATTAATGCCAAACATATCATGTTCGATATTGTAACGTTGATTAAATAAGCCGCTTAGGTCTGAATCTGCCGATGAAGATCGATTTCGGCCCCGTATCGCGAAGCTTAAATTCATTTACCATGGAAGAAACATAACATGACCGTAAAAGATTACCTGCATGGATGCAATTTTCTGGTGGTGATATTTCTAGAATAAAAGCTTTGTGTAAATTTTGTCGCATGCTAAATATCACACTGGCTCGTGAAAAACGTGAATAGATCATTATGTGGAGACTATGTTGTACTACGGATAAGCAGATATCGGCTAGTCATTTGGTTGGTTAATAGGTTATTAAAAACGCTGCGGATTCAAATTGAACCAATGCGCTACGTTGCAATGAATATATTATAATAGATCAAATCAATTAACTAAATTCATGCATAATAACCAAGACCGTCTGGGATACAGAAAACACACTAATCCTCCCCACAATACCACCATGATAAGGCTAGCTGAGTCTGCATTACATCGATCCTGATCATCATAATTCCAATTGCATTTGTATCTAAATTTCATATTCTATCAAAAGCATATAACGACAGTGGGCGACAGCAAGCACCAGCACAGCTTGGTGCGCTATAGAGCTGTAACCTGTGTTAAGGATTGCGTCTCTTTTCTTTGTACAGCGCATATGCTACCAGGGTGTGGATGAACTTGAATGTCCGAACACCTTACCATACAGCTCAAACGTTGTATTAATGGGCGATGCAATTCAATGTTATATTTGCATAAAAACGAGCTCAGCGTCTAGCTTGAAGCTAGAAGCATCGATATGATTCCATTAGTACATTTCAGCCATTCCACATGAAAGCACAAGTTTACTTTCTTAAACGTTTACTTTCCTTTGCGTGTTTGCTGGTTACCTCTCAGGGTACAAAAGAAGCTGGTGCGCGGGTCCGATTGGACCGAGTTCCGGTCAACCATTATTGTGCACACATGAAAGACGCGCTCTGCGTTATCTCTCAGAAACATCAATGTAGCTATTACCGACATTAGAAAATAAGAAGTACATAATATAATTTTAAAGTACTTCATGAGCGTCGGTTACCCATATATACGGCCTGCTATTTATTCTGGTTACATTATGAGGTGTAGAAATTCGATATGGCTACAACCTGCACTTGCTAACCGTATGTTACGAGGTATAGAATCACCCTCACAAGACCACATTGCAGGAGTAGCCGTAACGGATTTGCGAGCTACTTTACCGATGACACAGCGTGATCGGCAATAAGATGACGGCCATTACTGACCGCATGGTATTTAGTAATTTCATCGTAGTTCACTAACCATACTATTCTTTTGTATCATGGTGCCTTTCATTCCGTTGATATAAAGACGAATAAGTAAAAATCACCATAAAGTAATAGCGCATTTTGGTGGTGAGTTAAGACGACTCGCGTGTAGTTCAACGGCGGCAAACTCTTCACAGTAAGAGTAATATGAGAATGCAAACCCTCGCTCTGTCAATTGCATGCCAAGGGACGGGAGCGAGAAATTGCCATCGCCTTCTTTCCCCTGCCTGCCCTGCTCTATTCACCAACAATATTCCACATTACGCAATAACCCAAGATATATCATATTCATTGACCAGTGGTGAGATTAGCGCATAACCCTGAGAGATAAGTAATGATACCTACATTCAGTATGCTTCCCAAAACACTTTGATAGAAGTCCCATCTTTCTACGACATGTATTTGGGTCAGTACGATCTGTTTCATTTTCAGGTGGGCTTCATTGCTGCCTCAACACCCTTATTCCTTCAATGTCGAGTTCATTAGACTATTAATAGATTATAAGATATGTGCTTAGTAAGCCAATGCTGATGGTACTAAAATCAGACACTTACCCACTTTGACCTCTGGTACTACAAACATTCTGGTCTACGTCATATCTTTCTACGACCAGTATATAAGGTCATTAGAGGGTGTGGGGGATGTGGAAATCAGATAACCGCTTCTGGACGCAGCATCCACTACCACATCCGCGACGTGTTCGAAGGGGGTTCGAGTCTTAATCATGTGAGAAATTGTATACCAATCGGACCATTCCATGTTAAAATGAATAACTGCACGCACACACACACACACACACACACACACACACACACACACACACACACACACACACACACACACACACACACACACACACACACACACACACACACACACACACACACACACACACACACACACACACACACACACACTCACACACACGCACGCACGCACGCACGAACACATACAAACGAACAAACATACATATGCCTCCTATTACAAGATCCTATCTCGCTACTTAGGGCTCTGTTGATTTGGCAGTTTTACATGCGGAAACGGTTATTCTATGTGTGTTTTCGCGCGCGCGCGCGTGTGTGTGTGACTGTGTGTGTGTGTGTGTCTGTCTCTTTGTCTCTTTGTCTCTCTGTTTCTGCATCTTTGTGCGTGCGAATGTGTGCGTTTGCAGCCAATTATCTCAGAATGTAGCACTCCGATCTCCATATTATTTTGTTATTCGATTAACAGTCACGGTATATCGGTTCTCCTCGTGCGCGGTGTAGATGCGAAATCCGGACGTAGTTTTGCGATTGATATTACATTTTGACCTGTACTGAAATCGATACTGGTTGTGGAAAAGTGGGACTTTCCCCAGCATGTTTTTAGGAGTATACTGTACCTGCATCTGTATCTGTCGGATCCAATCTCATTGACCTACATTCTCGC
>CM067358.1:39283723-39309521 GCA_034190875.2 Urechis unicinctus | reverse complement strand
TCGGTGGTTCGTGTCACTATCCTCAAAATGACTGATGGAGCGGAATATCAGGTCTTGGAATATTTGCGTCTGTCAATGCTGATCGCGCCACATTGGATCTATTTTCACCTATGGCGAGAATGTAGGTCAATGAGATTGGATCCGACAGATACAGATGCAGGTACAGTATACTCCTAAAAACATGCTGGGGAAAGTCCCACTTTTCCACAACCAGTATCGATTTCAGTACAGGTCAAAATGTAATATCAATCGCAAAACTACGTCCGGATTTCGCATCTACACCGCGCACGAGGAGAACCGATATACCGTGACTGTTAATCGAATAACAAAATAATATGGAGATCGGAGTGCTACATTCTACACGCGCGCGCGCGCGAAAACACACATAGAATAACCGTTTCCGCATGTAAAACTGCCAAATCAACAGAGCCCTAAGTAGCGAGATAGGATCTTGTAATAGGAGGCATATGTATGTTTGTTCGTTTGTATGTGTTCGTGCCTGCGTGCGTATGTGTGCATGTGAGTGTGTGTGTGTGAGAGTGCGTGCGTGCGTGCGTGCGTGCGTGTGTGTGTGTGTGTGTGTGTGTGTGTGTGTGTGTGTGTGTGTGTGTGTGTGTGTGTGTGTGTGTGTGTGTGTGTGTGTGTGTGTGTGTGTGTGTGTGCAGTTATTCATTTTAACATGGAATGGTCCGATTGGTATACAATTTCTCACATGATTAAGACTCGAACCCCCTTCGAACACGTCGCGGATGTGGTAGTGGATGCTGCGTCCAGAAGCGGTTATCTGATTTCCACATCCCCCACACCCTCTAATGACCTTATATACTGGTCGTAGAAAGATATGACGTAGACGAGAATGTTTGTAGTACCAGAGGTCAAAGTGGGTAAGTGTCTGATTTTAGTACCATCAGCATTGGCTTACTAAGCACATATCTTATAATCTATTAATAGTCTAATGAACTCGACATTGAAGGAATGAGGGTGTGAGGCAGCAATGAAGCCCACCTGAAAATGATACAGATCGTACTGACCCAAATACATGTCGTAGAAAGATGGGACTTCTATCAAAGTGTTTTGGGAAGCATACTGAATGTAGGTATCATTACTTATCTCTCAGGGTTATGCGCTAATCGCACCACTGGTCAATGAATATGATGTATCTTGGGTTATTGCGTAATGTGGAATATTGTTGGTGAATAGAGCAGGGCAGGCAGGGGAAAGAAGGCGATGGCAATTTCTCGCTCCCGTCCCTTGGCATGCAATTGACAGAGCGAGGGTTTGCATTCTCATATTACTCTTACTGTGAAGAGTTTGCCGCCGTTGAACTACACGCGAGTCGTCTTAACTCACCACCAAAATGCGCTATTACTTTATGGTGATTTTTACTTATTCTTATTTATATCAACGGAATGAAAGGCACCATGATACAAAAGAATAGCATGGTTAGTGAACTACGATGAAATTACTAAATACCATGCGGTCAGTAATGGCCGTCATCTTATTGCCGATCACGCTGTGTCATCGGTAAAGTAGCTCGCAAATCCGTTACGGCTACTCCTGCAATGTGGTCTTGTGAGGGTGATTCTATACCTCGTAACATACGGTTAGCAAGTGCAGGTTGTAGCCATATCGAATTTCTACACCTCATAATGTAACCTCACAAGTCGAATACCTCGTAAGTCCATCTATGTGTCTATATATATATATATATATATATATATATATATATATATATATATATATATATATATATATATATATATATATATATATATATATATGGATGAGATTTCAATTCGAAATGTTCACTTCAATGATGTGACCTAATAATTCATGCTAGGCCATCTTTCTTTCTATCTCTGTATGTACATATGGTAAGTATAAGCTTAGATTACTAATTTGCTTTTGACCTCATATAAAGTTACATACATAGTTGTTGTGTCTGAAATATATATATATATATATATATATATATATATATATATATATAACATATATATATATATATATATATATATATATATATATATATATATATATATATATATATATATATATATATATATATATATATATATATATACATATATACGTAATTTGCATTGGAAAAAGTGATTACATTTTGTTTGCACAGGTACCACAAGGCTTGACATTTTTCTATTTCAGAGGGATAAATTTTTGAATTTTAATCTTCAAATCTCTTATTCAACGCTCCTTAGCAAATGTTGTTAGATTATGCGGTGCAAAAACTAGGGGATATTTATGGGCGACCTTTATTTCATCGTCATTACTACGCTTGCTTAGATTCGAGGTAATTTTAAGATATTTTGAACTAACCCGTATTTGGCAGTTTTTCTGGAAGTTTTGTGAAATATCGGTTAGTCACCGTTCTTTTCTTCAGAAAGATGTAGCGCTGAATGACTTTCACAAAAACCACCCAGCGTCTGTTTCAATTGGCTGAATTTAAAGTTAAATTTCGTGACAACAAATTTAACGTCCTTGTTTATCAAATGTTGTAGGTGAAAACTCGTGTGACATCATTGTTATTTGGTTGATTCAGTTTGCTTTACCAGATATTTATTGGCGGTATTTGCTAAATTTTCGGACTATTTCCCTTAATTTTACTCTGGTTGCTGTTTAACCCGTCGAGTTATACGCTCATGGTCCGAGGTAGGTCGCAGTTAATCTCAGCGTCTGCGAGAAAGCTACTTCATTCGAACTCATATCTGCATGTCCCAAGATCAGCATTAAAATCTTATCAGTTGCTACAACATTATCGTACACGTCAACAAAGCATATTGCCTAGCACTGTTTGAATATGGTGTACTCCACATCGGCAGATACCATATTTGTCTCGGTGTGCAAGTTTCGGTTCTGCCATACCAATATTTAGGAAATTTAAGAGAGAGAGAGAAAGAGAGAGAGAGAAGGAGAAAGAGAGAGAGGAAGAAATAGAGAGAGAGAGAGAGAAAACAATACATCCGAGAGTAAAGATATCCTATGCTTCGTAGTGGTTCTAACTATTCGTTCATTTTCTGCCAGTTCGCATTGAAATAGATTCGTATGAATTGTGGTTTATTGGTCTCTATTCATAACTAACCGAGGCTTTTATTGACCCTCGGAACGTGGATTCCTTTGACCTTTATCCCAGCCGCTTTAAGCCCTGGAACCAGCATGATTAGCGGATATTTACCGAAAATCCGTAACTGTAGTCAATCTGCGATATCACAGAGCAGGTAAACATTTTGTAAAATTCGTTTTTATATTAGATCGAGGGTATGAAAGGGAATGATTCATCATAATCCGACGCAGCATTTTTGCAAACAGTTATCGGAATATTCGCCGCTCTCCATATGTTAGCCTTCCAATTTAGAAGCCATACTAACAGATGAAAAATAGTACGAATGTCGGCATCCACAAGCGACACAATTGTTGGGCTGCGTGTAAAAGGGCTTGCTGCTTAACCAAGGTAGAATAGCTCTCAAGTGGTGATTGGTGGTTCAAGTGATCAATAAGTTCGCCGTATCGAGGCCCTATTTCAAGTATAAATTTACTGAAAATGAGGGCGCGTTAACTATTTCGAATTCGGCAACTACCTTATTGAGATTAAAATCCTACCTTTCATCTACAACAACAATACAGTGTAAAATGCACGAGCGTCCCAGACGGCTATTGTAGCTGTATTGACTAAATCAGCACTGTAAAGGTTTTTGTACGGTTGTGTGTTACAGCTGAAAGCGTTACACTGGATGTAGGCAGTTCATTCGATGGTGCTACCATTATCTTGGAAAGAAAAATCGTATCCCTATACCATCCTGCGTGACATCAATTATCCGAAACACATTTTCAGAGGCAACAAACATCTATGTGGGATATTCAGATAAAACTAGAGATCAGAGAAGCGTGAGCGAAACTGATTGACTGTTTGGGGCTTTTCTGGGATCTCGAAGGTGGAGTTTAGATTGGGTGGGATGTCCAGTGCTGCCATCTTCTCTTCATTTACATCACAGGCCTTGCATATGCAAATTGTCGTTGCCAAAAGATCTTCTACATTGCCTTTATTGTATATATGTGTTAGTTGGTCATTTGAGAGTACCGATTATAATTTGGGCATAATGTGAAATTTAGAAACATTCCCTACTATAAGTTGGATCGTTCAGCACTTTCCTCACTGTGTGACCTCCTCCCTTGTGTTTAAGGTAGTGGAGGCTATACATGCCCTCACGCTGTTTTTTGAAATTGAAGGAACTCGTGGTTTCTTTTTAGTCTAAACTCTAAAATAACATGTTGCATCGCCTGGTTTGATCGACCTTTTGCGTCTCTCTCGACCAGTCAAAGGCCCATGAACACAGGACTGAAACCGACCACCGAACCAAGAATGAATATTTTGAATGCGGTTAAGAACTGAGAGGCATTTGTCCAACAGCAGCTGTCCATTTCCAGGGGGGGGGGGGCTGGACACTACACCCCAGTACAGGTGGGTCACAATGTTCGGTATCAACACTTGAATATCCGCCAGACCTTTCCTCTGGCCCCTGCCTTCAATTTCTTTTGGATGCCTGAAATATGCAGACGCTCGCGTGAAGTAACAGCATTGCTCAGTTCATGATCATTTAACAAAAATATAGAATTTGAAATATTTACCCTTAGCAACATGCTAGATGTCAAATTCATGAGTGATGCTTGGGTGCTCTTCGTGGATAAACTTGGCAATTTGCGGGTGGCGGTCCGTTATGATTGTCTCAACATCTAAGTAGTTTTCATCCAGTTTCTCTTACACTCGGGCTGGTCCGGCTTTTTCCATATGGTAGCTCCCACCACATTGATTACTCTACAGAAAAAAATACTATTTGTTACGTAAAAGATATAGAACCAACACATGAAAGGAGGTACCTGTACAAGTTCTAAATCTATCACAGCCATTGCTTTCATCTCCATCAAAATGCATTTCCCATATTTGGCACTGTGCCCTGGACTGTCTGCGCGCCAGTCACCCCTCTAGAACAAGTCCCCGGTTTTCTGCCTGAAGGGCTGCAAACAACCGTTGTTGACGCTCCTGCCAGACATGCTGGACGGATTTGATTAGAACATGTTCGCAGAGAATAGCAAGCGACACCCATGTGCTTGAAAACCCTTTTGGTCTTTGAAATGAGAGCACTGCTGTAAAGGATTCCCGCTGAGAGCAGCAAATTTTCTTGATGGAATTTTACCGACATAGGGCTGGCCATTCTAGACAACATATTTAGTTCAGCTTGTGCATCTCACGGTGACCGCTACTTATGTGCCAACCTCCCGCTTGAATGCAGCTAAACCAGCACACACAAAGAGCAGATAGAGTTTGAGTTTGCTTTCTTTCCTCAGTAATGTCTAAAGAATCTATTTCATCATTTTTAGGCCTCTCGTCATTGATATCCATATCTTCTTCCACATCTAAGGGGATGTAGTCAGGACCTGTTTCCTGGTCGATGCCCTCCCCTTGTACATTGCACTGATTCTCCATCTCATCTCACCACGGGAAGAATGTTTCATGGGTCTGAGATGATGTTGTGACTGGGGTGCTCACATGAGTCTGCACAGCTTTTAACAACACGCTGCTTCTGTTAATCATATATCAGAAAAAGGCCATATAGCATCATAAATTTTTAAGAATAATCTACATGTGATAGAACACAGTAGAGAAATTCCACTGAAGTCACCTGCTTCCCTTGATCTTGGTTTTGTTAGGGTGCTTACTGCCCTGCAAGCGCAAGGCATACTTGCAGAGGTGATTGCATCCTTTACATCCTGCAAAAAAGAATAATCTTAACTGATAACAACATGTTGCAATTCACAAAAAGTATATGGATATATCAAGCTTCCAAATGGAGGATATTGAAAAATCACCAGAGCAGGACCACAGTCATTTTGTTTACCTGTTCCCCGGCGTCATTATCTAGCTGGGTAAACCATACAATTTTGTATACATCGCAATAGGTCAGCTCACTATTTGTGCTCCCTTTTCTCTACTACCTAAGACGTTCTTGCTGGTGGCAAAGCTGTGCAACCTTTTATAAATATGGTAGGAATAGCAGCTGGAAGAATATTCCGGGAACATATGTACCCATATCCGAGAGCATCTCTCACTCAAGTGCCTGGTCAAAATATTCAGGTCCAAAATGCTCGCCATACAAAAATGAGTAGGATGTCGGACCCGGCCTTTCTGCCTTTATCCATTGCTTTACGCAACTTCTCCTCCCGAGGAAAAATTAATAATCGAACGCTTCCCGAAGAAATGTTCGAACAATTCGCGGGCATGCAGTGTTTCCGCACGACTGATCCAGACTAAACTAGATACAAATTAACGGTTTACACGTGGTTTCTATGGAAGCTGATTTGGGCGGCAGAAACTGGGTTCCCACATATGTGTCATTTTCGGTTGACTTTGGCTCACACACGAAATGCCGCTTCGCACCAAAGAACGTTAAATATCTCTTTTATTATTATTCGAAGGCCAAAAATTCTAACACCATTCGATCCGCATCGATTTGTTCAGTTTATACTCAAAAATCATATTCAAGGTGTCACTGGCACTTTAAAAGGCTGTAGCATCAAAACAATTCTTGAGATCCCTACATTTGATTGTGTTTGTGTAAGGAACGCTGACATTCAGTCTTCCTAATGAGTAACGCACCATTAGCTTAGCTCTGTCTGCGCAGAATTAACACTCACTACCATATGCTCCAATTAGTCTCGTATGCTAAATAAACCAACTGCTACTAGCTTTTACTATTGTCAGAGCAAATTGGATGATAGACAAGACGCTTAAATGTATCGCTTAATGTTATAAATTGACTCCCAGGATTTGTTCTATTAGGTCACCGAATAATTGCCTCGAGGGCGTTAATCATGGCAACCCGAGGCCTCTCATTTGTAACCTTCGAAATTCTCGACCCGGTTTGCAGAAAGTTACTCGGGATTTGGGAGTAGCATCACGTACATTTTATATTCATATTCCGACAGTATTTTCCAGCTTGTCCTAATATTCATAAAAATATTATAAATGCATCTGGTGTACATGCCTTTTGTTCTGAATACAGCTTAATGGCCCAGGTGTTTGTGAAGTTGTTTACACAATTGCATTTGCTTTAATTAACCCCTTTTGTTTACTAGGTTCTCAAAAACAGGCTTTTTATGCGATGCAGTAACGATCTTTACTCAAATGCACCATGCTCTAGCCGAAAACTAATAAATGAAACCACATTCTACTCTATGAAAACATTTGCAGGGTCAGCAATATTAGTTCATCAATTCGTAATTGCAGATATAGCTAACGGTACCTTAGTTCCGATTCTCTACGAATTGGGTACGGTAAAAGGACTAACAGTCGCGTGGGCTTATTACCGGTGTCATTTTAAGACGCATATGTATATAATCTGCACATCATAATACTATTGCATACCCAGTACAATGTAGGGAACTGATTTGGCTATTTACGGCACATTGCTTATCGAGTTTGACATTCCAGGTAATAAAAGAAAGGCAGCAGTATTATGGTTTTAATTGAACACGAATATGCTAGTCGGACTTTATCTGTATTAGACCTTTTATGTTGGGTCGGATGTATTCACATACATGCATAAATAGGATACTTTGAAACTCGATACTAATACTATACATCACCGATACTTCATCAATGTGAAATCTGAAACTGTTTACGAATTGTCCATGGTCGGGCCATGCGTATTGGTAATTGGTGGGTCCTTTGCAGTACATCATGACTGGTGATGAACTATCCATCATCGACACCAACAAAGTCACTGCATGAATATACTTAAAATAACCAAGCAGCATGTCAATGGTAATTACAAGCTCGACCCTGCCCGGGTTACAGGCTGCCTGAACCCTTAGCACTCAATGGAATACTATACCCAATACCGTGAGCTTACTATTAAAGGCGCTGTAAACAGCACTATAGCTACGCTTTTTGTAATGAACAATGGCTATTCACATGGGAATGGGGAAGTGACTATGCATAACTGCATAAATAATTATCCGTTGTCGTTGTCGCAACTACTTAGAATTGAAAAAGTGTTACGAACGATATTATAATGTATGTGCTGAGGTGTCTTAGTATTCTTTACATCACGATTAACTAGCGGTTTCATTTATTAAGCACGCCGTGGTCAAAGCGAGGTGCTATGATAAACGTCAACGGTGCTCATGGAATGTGGCTTGATGAACCGATTTACAAAGTCACTGAGCTAAACGATCTTTGCTGCATTTGATAGATAAAGCGATAGCAAACATATACACACCGTCATCGTCGTCTGTGAGCGATATTGCAATTCATGGGATATTTAATTGTCGCATGAACTAGCTGCATATAAAAACAGTATTCGGTATTCCTGGATATATTTGATCACTTGAATTTACATAATGTATGTAACGAATGGACCTGCAACTTAATCTTCCCGTAGTCCTAATCGCAAAGCACAATCCCATATTTCTCAAACTTTATGCTAGAAATTGTTATGAATGTCTTAAACTCAACATCTAAATTGCACGCATTATAAAGCACAGTTTGGTAATATTGACAGAACGCCACCAGATAAGTTATTCAGTACCCAACTATACTAAATATGCTAATGCATCGACGTTATAATTTTAAATTCGTCAGCTTATGACGCCTACTCAAGTAGTCGCGCACGAAGTGTGCTAGCTGACATCGTCCACGTTACCAGCCCTTCTCTGAAAAGCACAATGCCCTATGATGGTGTAATATAGAGTCGGGATGGGAGTGATGAATGCCCGTCTGCCTATATCTTGCATAAAAATCATGAATCGCAATATAATGATTAGTTGTAGTGCATTGTACGCATTTACACAGGACTGAACTATTATCACTAAATACAGCTGGCTAATAGCGTTACATCGTTCAAATATATCTGAGGGATTTATAGTTTTATTGAATACATAGCATTACATACGAATATCCATTATCTCAGCTATTAATGATATTTAAATCGGTTACTGTTTATTGACAGGGTTTAACAAATCAATTCGCATTCTATATATTAGACGACCTCCCCATTTTCGCATGTAATCTGATGGACAAACAATAATGCGTTTTGCCCTACCTACCTACCTACCTACCTACCTACCTACCTACCTACCTACCTACCTACCTACCTACCTACCTACCTACCTACCTACCTACCTACCTACCTACCTACCTACCTACCTACCTACCTACCTACCTACCTACCTACCTACCTACCTACCTACCTACCTACCTACCTACCTACCTACCTACCTACCTACCTACCTACCTACCTACCTACCTACCTACCTACCTACCTACCTACCTACCTATCCTACCTACCTACCTACCTACCTACCTACCTACCTACCTACCTACCTACCTACCTACCTACCTACCTACCTAGATAACAACGTCTTCTCGTCCATGATCAGCGATAACCTCGTTTTTTAACAGCTCATGCTTCGAATGGCGACTAATGATGTTCTTCATTCAGACTGACCTGCTGAAATTATGGGTTATGTCTGTGGATAGAGTTATATTGAGTTTAATACCCCTAGACATATATAGCGTCACAAGCCGATTTCTTGCGACGATAAATGGTGTGCTCTGATATCTGTGCATGACAATTAATTGGCAATCCCGGCTGCCTACTGAAATAAACCAACATCATTCGTCAAAGTTTCATGATTGACAATAGGTCAAGTTATACAAGGCCACCCCAATCGATCAACGACGCTCAGCTGCATTCAAGTAGGCGTTCATATATAAAAAAACCATTCATCGACAGTTGCATATATCAGGAATCGGGTATACTCCAGGTGTATGCCTGTAACTAATATTCGTATACTTGCCTGAGCCCACAAAGGGCAACAATTACGCGGTAGGACTATTCAAAATCGCCAACATAGCTGGGATATGGCGAATGGGGTCAAAGAAACCTCTGCTAAGGTTTTTTTTTGGCAGTCTATAATAGATTAACTTTCTCTTAAGTAACAGCTGGACATGGCCGTGCTGTAAATTCAATTTCACTAAGGCATATGAAACTGAAAATGTAGGATTTTATTTGTCACACAAGGATATGAGAGTTATTATCTTCCAAAAATTTGTAGAAAATTCCCAAATCCCCATGCAGACATTAAATATGATTGGGGTCCACCTCTGTTAATGCAATGGCTGCTAAGAGAGTTGTAATGTTGGGTAACCGAGAAATGGAACACACGAACTGAGAAATTGTGTCATCTGCACGAGTTACCCGTCTGTGGAAGAACTATAGCCTCAGTGTAATAGATATAGAGGGATTGTTGACTAGCATGCGCATGTCGTATATAACTTAAAGTATCCAGCAAATTCAACACAATAATCGTTCTGCAGCATGTTAATTTCGTATTAGGCGTAGCTTTTCATGGTATGACAAAAATAACTCTTTGTTTGGTAAGTGAAATCTTCTATAAGAATAGCGGTGTGTTAGGGAGCTTAATCAAATCATACTCAGCCGCATTATACTGTTGTGTTCCTTTGCCGCAATCAAGCGATAGTTTCGCTGACAAACTAAAGTATGAATGGTATTGAGCTTAAAGCACCGAATGCGTCAGTATCAGCTCCGACATCGCATCGTTTTTTTTAATTTGAATCATAGTATCGTATGCACGCGTCCTGGCAGAAATGTCGCTGAAATGCAATTATATGCGCGATCGCAAACCCAGCCTAGTAATGGCGGACCACATCACAGGTCGGTGAACATCAATGATTATAACTTATTTACAGCATTAGTACTTGTTTCTGCTATTATCTTTCTGGGCTTAAATCTTAAATCGCCCGCGGTAATGGTTTGTTATCCGGATACAAATTATGCATTTGTTGGTAAACTATTTGCTTATGTTTCCGATTCCGATAATAGGTTTTCATTGCTGTAGCGTTTTTATAAAATACGAGATATATCTTAATTGGATTGTAAGTTGATGGTTGAATATGCAACTTCAACCACCGTAGAAGTCGTGATATGATCCAATCAGGTAGAATATTTACAACAGAATCTACGAAGTGGCATATGTTTCTTGAATTATAACCAAGCAACATAGTATCAAACAGAACCATAGAACACTAATACACCCGCAGCGTTTTACTTAGGAGTATCTTGATCAACCAACTATATATACTGTTGGTACCGTTCACTGATCCATATGCCTATATCTATACGCATTAAGCCATCATAAGCCAAACAAAATAATACTCGTAAGAGACCACAGGATATTCCAATATTTCAAAAATTATTTGACTTGTTCGCGTGCCGTTATGAGTATGAAAATTCCGAGATAAATGGAATTAATGAATATAAAAAGGATGATTAGGTATTGCAAAACTCCATATTGATAGAATATGTCGACAGTGATATTTAAACAAACGGCGTTTTCAACTTTGCTGACGAAAATAATTATGATGAACTGGGGGTGAATGAGAAAATACCTGATGCTAATGCTGATGCTGATGTTCGCGGCGAGAATAATTTTGATATTGATGATGATGAAGATGATGATAATCTCAATTGAGTAAACATATAATGCATTTTATTTCTATACTGCGAAATGAATTGCGAAGGGCTTATAGTAGCTTTCAGAAGCTAGAATCCTGCTATCATAGGCTAACTTGTCGATTCAATTTGGACACCATGGTTTCAGTTGCGAGAAATCCCCATTTAGGGACAAAAACATTCTGGGAATTTATATCTCCAAATATGGGGCTGAACAGTCTCTTTAACACAAGCGTAAATTTACTGCTCTCGCCAGTACTAATGACAGTATCATACATCGACAGGTTGTTACGGCATGCGACAGCAGTATCTCAGTTGAAACACTGGTACCTCCGTGCACATTGATTTTGCAATGACCGAAGCAACAGCCTGTGTAAAGAACAATGGATCCTATATCCGATAGAACCATGTATAACATTCAATATGGTCATAATGGAACCAAGGTATGCAGAATGCTTTGCGTGTTCGCTCCATTTATTATTACTTACATGTAAAAGTACTAATATTCCTATTCACTTTCTAGGACCAATTCCACACATGCGCTTGTTAAGCAGAGTATACGGAGTGCATCATGCGTCATTATCATTTTGCTTCAAATGGATCTGTAATCAATACACAATACACAATTTCGCCATACGAAGGGATCAAAGATATGCATATTTTATTCTACAACGCTGCATTGTTTTACCAACGGCTTATATAACTGAATCATAGCTCCGGATAATGAGACACAGGTTATATCATTGGCATGTGTATGATTATTCGACATGCATAAATATGATTTAGGAATTTCTTCCCCGTTCATATCAGATCATCTTATGTTTTCTACGTCACTTGGTGTTTGTTTACTTCTTTCAAGGAGACCGAAAATGTTATAACCCCGAATGAGTTTGGCCGTACTAACATCACCCGCCACACTTGTTTTTAATGAGGCATAATGACCATTGAATAGCATGGCAAACATCAGGCTAATGTTTTTGTTCCACTGACAAATGAGATTGCTATTTCACATGGAATTTCTTTTGCAAGCAAAGTGCTCTGTGTAGAGTGTGACTGTCATGCTCATAAGCTATATATAGATTATCGTGCTCGCCGAGATTGCAATCGGTCATAGCTTATTGCAATCGGATATTACGCGGACGGTCAATAGAGTTGTACGGGTAAGCATGCCAATCCAAGAACTGCAAAATTGACTCGTGTTGCATTAGCATCAGTAGCAAGAATATCAAATGACATCTGATATGCTGTTCGTCATACTGAACAACTTCTCATAAGTGAATGATTGCTAGTTCAAAACATTGTAGCTCCAGTACTAAAAGCTGAATCTGGTTAGCTCAATCAAATGGACGGTGTGTATTCTTGGACGTGATTTGATGATAATCATCGCGAACATGTCAATGGTGTGCGTGAGGTTCTTTTAGCGTAAATTAAAATAGTCTGAGAAGACTGTGCAAGTTATTGTATACATGATAGGCACTAATGACGATGGTTTTGATTATTAGATCTGAATAATTCCTGAATTATTGCAGCAGCAATGGCTTATCATTGGGAAATATTTATTTAGGTATATCGTAGTACTAATTATATCAGATAGGCAGGTCATGCGTTGAGAGAACGAATGCTGTATGAAATTTACGAGTCGATTTGCGTGAACGCCATGTTAGAGTAATAAAGAGAACTCGACCTGTAATACTTCTGTGAGCTTAAGTTTACAAGTTTCGGTATTTTGCAGTAAGAGTAATGCGTTATCACTCGTATTAAGGTCACCAATGTTTGGCTATAGACATTTTGCGCAATGTATAACGCAAACCAGCCGTTCGGCAAATACACGCCATATATTTTTAAATTCTTTTTTAATAGCCAGAGCTTGTAATCAAAAGTGGACGAATAGTCAGTATTATGCGTAGGGCATATGTAACAGCTAAAGATGCAAAGGTATTTTGAACATATATTGTGGTGCGTGTTAGATTTTAGAGCATGTGATCGTTTTGTTCGCTTAAAAACCGAGAGGGCACAAGGAATGATCCTGGAATGCCGTTTATTCCCTTCATCCTGATTCTGATCCATTAGTCACAACGTCTCTGCCTCCATCAGGACTACCACAATAGTTACTACTCAGGCATTGCTCAATATGAATATACCATGACATGTGTCTTTTGTGGATTTTCAAGCAACAAACAGGACTTCTCACGGTGAACCTGCCATCAACTACAGGGGAAACTTTGATATTTGCCGCCTTTAGATAAGAAAGTAAAATGTCCAATCCAACAACAAGGCGCTCTACAGTGCCGATTAAATTAGTTTGTATCAAGAATGATAATCCCCTCTTCCCCCTTTCTTCTCCCCGCGTCAGTCGACGATGAAGTATTGGAATGCCTGGATTTCATATGCATGGAAGTGGTATTTAAGGCTTGCAGCAGGTTCATATGCTGTTCATTCGACGAATTTCGTATCAGAAAGCTCCAATTACGACGCACTGTACTTCAAATGCATATTTTTGGTATATATGCCATATATGACGTTTAAGTGCAATTCACTTGGTTTAAATACCTTGCAGTGTGTTGCGTGAGGTTAGCTTATTCCAAGTAACCATGCAAATACGTTCCCATGCAATATCACCTCCATAACCATGATTTGTCATCGTCATCGTATGATATTCACAAAGAGGCAAACAGGAATCACACAAGAACACTCTCCCTGTCCAAGTGGAAAGCCCGCCAATATTACCTGACAGCTTTATTCGAAACGCTGTCAAAACAACTTATCTCTACTATTTTTTACTATGTTTTACGACAACTACAATTTGTCTGCAAAAGCAGATTGTAATAAGCTCAAGTGTCCAGACTAGACAGCCAATGGTCATGCTAATGACTACACGCTCTGTCTGCACACACAGAGTTGCAATAGCTCCCATTATACACAGTAGCGATTTCTAAGAAATGCGGGCGCTAAGGCGGTTGGTGTAATACATGATCTCTTAAATATTCGTCAATATTGTCCATCTACATGTTGCTAGTTTATCTAACAACATGTGCACCTCATTCACAAAGCTGTGGTGAAATAATAAACGCTTTAGAGACGATTTAGTCATAAACCATAACTTTAACTGCACGTACGCCAACTGGTTATTTGTGACTTAAACCTATCAAACCTTTTGATGTGTTTGTAAGATAAAATACACGAAGCACAAGCGTATTTCAACATACGACTTCCTTTTTTATGGCGCTTAAGTAAGGCACTAATCATTTCCGGAATATCCATCCACCAACCAAAGCGAATGACTATTTGTAGGTCATTAACACAAAGAGCAAAGCAACTTCAAGCAAGTTTTATAATGCGGAACAGCCTTAGCATATCCTCTGTCACTCCCAACGGTTTTGCAGACATGAACCCAATCCGTCCAATTGACAAGTAGTTAACCTACTCCTATAGTTACATTAAGAATATGATACTATAGCCACTTGAACGGTATGGTATGCTGTATAATGTCATAATACTTGTCAGTCACAATGTTGTGTCAGTTCTTATTTCCATGGTTATGTCAATCTCTTGGCTTTTTTTCTATGACTTAAGCATTTGGCCATTTAACAAAAGGCGCACTTGTCAGAATTAATGATATTTTAATATATCTAAGAAACTTTAAAGAGTACTGACATAATCTGTAGAACGCCATCATCCCGTATAGCCTATGACCAGAACATCGTGCAAGGAGGATTTAATACGGGCTATCTCAAGGCCCCTTAGCGCCTGTAGGTCTCATGTGACCTAGGCTAACCGCATCTAACGGAGTATCGACTTGAAGAATATGAATAAAGGCTGTCATTAAAGGCTGAATAACGTGTCAGTTTAAATCGCTTATTTCCACTATCAAAGAGGCAGATGCTGTGTGCGTAATGTAATGTTGTTAGGCGTGATATATTACGGAAAATGTCCCTATTGAAGTAAATGCAATCCCAACCCGCATCTCAATAGTGCTCCGTGCCCCATTCGATTTCTAAATACTTGCTGTGGTTACTATTTTCGTTTATCATCGTCATTATCATTATTATTGTAGTATCGTCTGTTACATCTCTGAGAGAAGTTAATCTAGTTGACGGTTAAGATTCTCCAATGTACATGATGGTGGTTGTGTGAAGACGGCCCGTCCATAGTTGTGATTACAACAAAAATTGTAAATCTGTTGCATAGCTGTACTAAAATGGTCGACAATTCTGCTATTGATCAAGAATACTGTGTTCACTAAATGCAAATACTACGTTTTTGAACCCTTATTTAATCGTTAAAACAAAATGTTTCACATCGCAAGCACTATTGTTATGACTTCCTACAATGAATATTACCACACGACCGACAATTATGTATTAGATGTTCATTTGGAAAGGATAGCCAGCAACAGCAATATTCATTCTTTAGTAAGCCATTCAAGAGCATATAGACACTATGCAGTAAACGTGGCTATTTTCCTTAACCCTTTCATCAAAATTTGAATGATGCTAGGCAGGCTGGTGGTGCCGCTTATTCCGAATTTTGCTCCATCTTAACTTCCTGTAATTTCATAGGTGATATATATGATTTTCCAATCAATAACCATAGCAATGTATGTAAATACTACGAGCCAAAGTATCTATTAGAACTCAGAAATAACTTTTCCAACAATCCATCAAAATTCATGTAGTCTGCAGAGGATTATCTGCCACATTTGCATTTTAATTGTTAGGTGTAGCGGAATTGTATTACTGCAAGCATTGAAATGGATTGATGCTTCTTTAATATAACAACCTCATTTACCGTAATCGAGCAGATAATAGTGGATTATTGTGTATGTTTATGAGACTTCATATTACTTACAGAATACAGGAGGATTTTAGCATGGACATCAACGGTACACTTTCCCGCGCTCATTTCACTACTCAACAAGTCATACACGTGCTCCACAAATCAGCATTGCTCTCTTTGGTGCATCGAATCGTGATCTATATAAATAAATCGTTGGACAATAGTCACACCGATCATTTTTTCAGGCGCCGCCGAAAAATTAATTTCAAACAATTATGCGAATATCACGTAGTCGATTTTATGTACAAATTTAAAAACCATTGGCGAATGACATTATATATATTGACAAATATGCCTACATCGCCGACCAGAGTCGCTGATGGGTTGCTGCGTCAGCATGCATGTGAGCCTATTATACATTACCATTCATGAATGTATGCCAATAATGCTCTTATATGCGTATTTATGTACATATGCCTCAATGAAATTACAGAAACAGGGATATCTTTAATAAAATAACGTTACCGCGCGCTTTATTTTCCTTAAACCTAGGCTGCTACACGAAGCTAGATCGACTCTCTTTAGCCACGTTGGAGTCGATGAAAGTCAACCTAAACGACACAGAATCGGCAACGACAACACGGCAGATCCAATGGGGTGTCCCACCCCAAGGCCAGACAGAGACACCCAATTGTCAAGCCTGTCAAAGTACCTATTTCTTTTGGTGTGTATATGCTTTAGTCTAGAATGAAGCACAAATGTTATTGTGACATTTATTACCGAATCCTAAATAAGTTTCATATGCGCAATCATCGTTACTCTATTCAATATGGGCATATGATATAACTGATTTATAATATGACTATCATAATGTATGAATAACATAGATTTGCTTTCGACTATGCAGATCAGCTCATTGCTGAGGCGCTTGATCTCAGGCATTAATATCCAAGCTACAGATAAACGAAATGACCCGCCACCTATTGTTTCCCAGTACGAGAAACCTGAAACGGATCTTCTCACAGTTGTCGATTCACCTGACCGAGATATTTTCTTCAGATCCATTGTAGATAACCTGTATATTTGCTGCCTAGATTAGAGAAGGATTCTCTGCTACCACACAGGCTGCAAGCACTTTCAGGTATCCTTTGCCCAGTCTATGCCATATCAGAATATAAACCGGTCGGTAAGCTATATACCTGATGCAATATGTCAATTAGTTGTCTACTGTTTTGAAATAAGTTAAAAAAAACAATTGTCATTTTTCAACCGTTCCCCCACTTTGTAATTTTCATGCTACTGGTGTTGTTATTTATGCATGGCTATGTGATATATATAGTAGTTTATCAATATATATATAGATATATAGATATATATATATATATATATATATAGATATATATATATATATAGAGATATCTATAGATAGAGAGAGAGAGAGAGAGAGAGAGATATATAGATATATATATTATATCTCTATATATATAGATAGAGATCTATTTCTAGATATATATCTCTCTAGATAAATATCTCTCTAGATACCCTCTCATAAATCTCTTCATACCCTCCCTCTTAAATATATAAAGAAAGTATATCTATATCCCTCTCTCTCTATATCTCTATATATATATCTCTCTCTATCTCTATATATATATATCTATATATATCTATATATATATCTCTATATATCTCTATATGTATATACATATCTATGATGAATACATTGTATCATTAATCAGCATAACTTCAATTCAAAGAAAAAAAAATCATTGATAACGGCAACCTACTAATTGGCTGCTTAATAAATCAGAATGATTGCATACAAGCATGTGAACGACGTTAGCAAATAAAACCGCAATTGCATCGAATATACTGTTTATGACAAATCGTCATGATTGTGCTTATATATATATATATATATATATATAAATATATATATATATATATATATATATATATATATACATATACATATATAAATATATATATATATATGTATATAAATACAAATATATATATATATATATATATATATATATATATATATATATATATATATATATATATATGATGCATACATTGTATCATTAATCAGCATAACCTTACTTCAATTGGCTGCCTAATACCTCAGCCATTGTATCACGAAAGTCTTTGAATGATTGCATGCAAGCATGTGAACGACGTTAACAAATAAAACCGCAATTATATCGAATATACATTGTATGATAAATCGTCATGATTGAGCTTCTACGTACACGCTATTTTCCTGCAAGACATTCACCGTGTATTTGACAATTGACAAGAAACAGGTTCGGCGATATGAATCACAGGCAGCATAGATAACGGTAAATAACCACGGATGTTATTAATTGCACGGAAAATGCAGCGCATTTAAAACATCAACCAATGCATTAGCTTCATTGCACTAGTAGTTCCACCTTACTGCACTCGGCACCATAGTTTCGACGCATTCAAGGCAAATGAAGTAGGGAGTAGCGAGCTATTAACTGAATGGTTTTGCGGTCTCGTCCTACTGCTGAGAGTCGAATCATTTTCAATTAACTTAAATACCTTCATGCTATGGTAAAGCCCATTATCCGACAAAGCAACGCCATTCCTAGCTCGCCAGGTTACTGCTCGCTGTAGGCGCGCTTAGAAACATTATGCATGCGTTAAGTAAAGAAAGGGGCAATTGCGCGGCATTCCTGACTTTGTTTGGGATGTATATAGCCCTACGTCTATGACAAAAAGTACCCACAAACGTGTTGCTCTCGCTGATTAGAAATAATAAAGGCACAAATGTTTACTGGGCTTATCTTAATTTGAATGGACGCAACCATGAAGCATAATGCATAACTGCTTGTTTCACTTTTGGCAATATATATGCTAATAGTATAGGTAGTTAAGTCAGAATCCGAGTACGTACGAAATTACTGCGGCAGTTATGACATGTGGATATTGATAGCGCATAATGCTGCCTCCCACCAGGTAATGTGCTCCACTGTGGAGCATCATATGCTCGATTCATAGCAAATGACATTATAGACTACATTACGAACATCGTGTGCATAACCTAGCATAACCTATTCGCTTCACAACTAAATGAATGGCTATTACAGACATGAATATAGGATGGCCCTTTGTCAGTTATTCCAATCAATCAGCATTAGTTACTCTCGATACACATTATAAGTTAATTTACTGTCACATGGAGTTAATATGCTTGAAGGTTGTGCATGGTCAGAATATTTTTAGAGCTACGTGAATTCATTTGAACACAAACAGCTTATCCCATCGTATATAGCCGCTAACTAGGTCGGGGGCAGCGACATAAACACTTTAAAAACCTATATGGTCCGCACACATTTTCACCAAATATCTGCTATTTTGCAGTTTGCTGTAAAGTCGAATTCACCACGAAATCTGCCTTCGGTGTCAAAAGTTGAACAGGCATCGGACCCCATACACCCGCGAACGTTGAGGATAAAAACCCATAATGACGGATGAATAGGGTTAAGTACCCTAATTTGTGTAATCACCTGTCGCGCTAAGCTGGGTTACTACGACGAACAGAGCCCTTCCCAGTCCTTAATATACTGGCTTCAACCTGGGCATCGCTGGGTAGTCTGATGTATGTACGTGGGTCGTACACAATCAACACAAACAATCCTGTGCTCATTCATTGATTTTGCTGGAACGATATCATTCAGGTTAACACTAATCACTCAGATGGATGTCGGATACAGTTGGATAAAATATTTGTGGCAGGACTTGGAAGTTGTAGTCACATTAGGTGGAAAAAGTCTTTGATTCAGCCACGCAAGCAGGTACATTTTGTTCCGCGTTTATGTCGTTGAAAAATCAATTTTCCGGTTAGCCAACGCAACTAATGGTCTGTTTTATTGATGCGGAAAATCACCTAAAACCCTTGTGGGCACTTCTGATAAGAATCTGGATGTTTTGGGAACACGTAGGCTTCCCTGATATGTTGAATGACAGTGAACTTATAATCCTGATATATTTGTGGATCTATGTTAGTGCGAACTATGACAAGTAACCAATAATTGCAAAAAGTGTTCACTGAAAATCTTCTTGGCAAAATACTATGTAAATTATCGTACGTTAAATTAGGATTGTGGTCGCTATTTATGGCATATGTATGGATGCTCTAACCAGTGGTTTACTTATATTCAGGCGAATATGCTTTTATTAAGCAACCTGCACCTATAACCGTTTATAATGTCGCTGTAAACGTTGCAAATACTATATAGTTTCTTTCCAAGAAATGTGAAGTTGGAAGAGGTGATTGTAGAATGTGAGAACAGGTTTTATGGTGCTAGCCTTACTTTACATGAACTACATTATAAGATTAATCAGCATACGCAGCTACTTTTGATCACACACATATTGAATCAGTCTTGGATGGACAGTTGACCTTCACAGATATGTTCTCACAAGGGATCTCTCGCCATTATTTGTACAACATTATCTTAGTAGCTACTTGCATCCCTATTGCACATTTTGAGGTGGGAATTACATGAAGAGTCATAATGCAGAAGTATATGGAATGGGTTGCATTTTTTCTTAATTAGTTATGCCTATAAGTAGGGACATTCTTAACTTTTGTCAAAATGGGCAAGCGGTAAAGGGTCAATCTGTAGACACTGATTCAACCTAACATGGTTTGTTCAACATAATGCCGTATAATAGCATGTTCTTGGTATATTGCGAAGTCTTTGAGATGATTGCTAGACGTCCAGAATGCTAGGAATAACCTTTGGTTTATCTTCATTAGCTTGCATTGTAGGCTGAGTTTTCGCCATGAGAGCATTTTGACATTGATCGTTCGTATTTCCGCAATTAGAAGGCAATTAACTCACCAATCTATTGCATAAATCATGAAGTAAATTAAATCAATAGTTGACAACATTAACCGCGGACTGACCCACTAGAAGCGTGTCATTCATTTGACAAGCAAAGAAAGACAATTAAATGCAAGAACCAATTTAACGACATGATTAAAAGTAATTACCTGTTTTTAAGGTCCTCTTCATTGTGTCAATATTACTTCGGGTTCATCTCGCCTTAACGAAATGACAGAGAAATATACAAGGATACTTTAGTTAGTGCTTTCAGTTGCCCTTCTGGTTCCACCTTACTTGTTCGTTGCTTAATAATACCTGAGTGACACAAGTGCATTACTACTCACGGAATATTAAGTGTCTAGGGTCCGTTTTCTTGTAGCCAAAGCGGTTCAGTGTAGACATGCATGCTTAAAATATGTCAAATTAAGAGGTTTGTAATACTGTTTCTTAATATCACAATAATTATGTGTACTTCGTCAGATTCTCCCACAGCATGGACGGGCTCAAATGGCAGCTATTGTGTTCTGTAAATATTATCATGTGCAAATATATTAGGGAACAACTCATTAGTTATTACGCTTGTACAGATTATTTTGATGCAAAGTAAAATAACACATGAGGCACCGTGATGCATTGACAGCAATGTTTATCTATGGATCCGATGGGTATTACCTACATTATGCAAGCTTATAGCATCTACCACTTCAGCATATGGAATTATACTAAAATTAAGCTTTATAATGCACGTAAAAAGGTGTCATTTGGTTGCAAAGTGACCAGCCAGTAATGCTGCTGCTTTACGCCCATGCTGGAATTCTACAGCATTGCCATTTTGCAGTAAATGCCGCTTGTTATTAAACAATATGGCTCTGTAAGTAGCCACTTTGACGGTCATCATGATAATCGATGTTTGTCAAGCGTAATTACCTCTCCTATCAACTGGAACAGAGATAGCGACAATGAAGGTAAGTATGCTATAAAGTAAACGTCTATGTCTCCATTGAAGGAAACGGACTCTTCCGGAGCGCCATCAAACAGCAAGAAATATTTCAAACGGTAAGCCTTCGGAAGCAGCCCTAGTTGATATTGACATGCGCTTGAAAAGTTTACAGTTGAACGAATATTGCCGCTGCCTCTTTTGATGTAAATTATTGTCGTTAACTAGTAAGTTAAGATGCTCATTCGTAGTAAATAGCACTTGGTGACTACTGGTTGAAAAACAGCAGTATATGTTGCGCAATGCAATGTAAGTTTCTGACACCGACGTTGTGGATGTTACCGTCTTATATTGTGCATTATTCGCTGAAATCATAACTGCTCACACACAGAAGTAACCAAACAAACATACCGATATGAATAAGTAAGCTTGGCTGATTGTCCTTTACAGCGAATACCCGCTACCCGTTTAGTATAACCAGCCTTGCTTTCATTAATGACCCTTTTGCTTGTTTAGTGTATTTCATCTGTAATCAACGTAGCTGCATAATCACGTCGGTTTTAGCACCCCTCTTAATGGTCATGTTTTGCTTAATTTCCTGTAAAATAGCTCTGCTTGTTATCAACATTGCAATACCTTGACGAGGCTTAGTCTACTAAGCTAACGAATGCATAAGTTATAAACCGTTATGTTTACTGTGCTTGGATTCGACTGTTCTTTACGTGAATAGTTTTCAATCCTGTACGCATCACTTGAACACACGTTCTTTGATTGCGTCTTACTTAGATATTTAAATGGCTGTTGGAGACCTACTCGGGCTATCTGAGGATTGATAGCAATGGTCGTTAACTGCATTATGACGAACGGGTAGCAGGGTCCCGTCATCACCGAGGTTCTCGAGCCAATATAGGAATAGTACCAGACATCATGCGACATGTAGATTTGTCACCATGCGTACGGCCGGATATTGTTGATTATACCCGTCCCCTCTCCTAGTATGCACCTTCAACAAACTATGCGGACCCCACAGAAAATGTAATCAATGGTATCACAAATGTGGTTATCATGGTTTGGAAAGAAAAGTAACAGTAAGTCATGAAGTGCAGTTCCACTTGCAGCCAAACGAGGGATTGCATTATTGCCCAATCGTCAACCTTAAACGGTGGCACTCGATAGCCGCGTGTTGTTGAGTGCACAAAATATTGTTTATAAACCATGAGGAGAAGGAAATGCTACAAAGCTAAATAACAATACTCTCGTATGTTGTGCCCGTAATCGGTCAATCATTATACGCAAGTGAGGAATGTTGCGCTCACGAATCATGGCGCTCAATGATGTTCGTGAATGAAATGTCCTCCCTTGTGGCACAGATGACCCCCTGTAACCTAAATGATAAGATATTGTGCTGTCAACATCCGTCATTTGCTGTTTCCAAATGTCGCATTGCTTTTGCTTGTGTCTACATCTCAACGAATGGCTTCGTCAAATCTAAGAAATTCCTTAGCAACCGTGATTGATCGTTGCAAGTCTATAGAACAATTCAAGGTCTAGTACACGTTAATGCCTTGCAAGAGGTAACGAGAGATATTTCGCCCGTTTTACTATCGCCCACACTAGAGTCGACGTGTTTTATCTCGCCGTTAACTTATATAAGACGGTAAGTACCTGTTATTACCGTCCAACATATCCTGTTTGATAAAATATGCAATAAGCCGTTTATATCTGATTATGCCGATGACGATCGATTTTAGCCACGTATCACTAAGCTTAATTCTGGGCTGCATGAAAATGCAGTTACCATAGAAGATACACAAAACGTCTGTCAATTGATAACCTGCATCGATGCAATATTCTGTTGGTATTATTTTAAGAATTAATTAGGCAGAATAAGTTGCCTTAAGTCACGTTATTAACGGCCAAAGCCTAGTCCACATGCTTAGAGCACAGGGTTTCTTTCGGTGGACCCCTATGATTGGCCAAAAAAAATATAGAAAGCGGATGCATCATCAAATCTAAATTTAAGTACCTTAAGTACCAGTTATGAATCTGTATATTTGTGATGAAAATAGCTTAGCCTGCTAGGTCCTTCATCATATTAATTCATTTATAGGATACATTTGCAACATCTGTTAAGCATATATGACTGAAACCAAATTTTCCGAACCCGGATATCTGGTGGGATTCTGAACATTAAAATTAATTAAATATCTTCACAACCACATCGATTTCATCGTCGTGACATTCCTGTCTCAATATGAAATATGTTATGCGTAAATCAAACTTAGTTCGATTGCCTTAAATACCTCTGTCTTCCGTTAATTAACGGTCACATATACTATGGCGGTCATCTATTAATTTTGTACTACGGATCTGATCTGATCATTTGGCTGGTTAATAGCCAATAAGAAACGCTACGAGTTTCAAATTGAACCAATAAGCTAGTTGCATTAACTTTATTCTAATAGATAAAATCAATTAACTAAATTCAAGCTTAATAGCCAAGACCGTCTGATATACAGAAGAAACGCCGATCCCTCTCACAATGCCACCATGGTACGGCTGGCTGCGTCTGCATTACATAGTTCCTGATGATCATAATTCGCATTTGTATTTGAAATTCATATCATACTTACGCTGCAAATTGAAAAAAAGCAGATAACGACGGTGGGCGTCTGCAAGCACCAACATAGTGAACCATAGAGCTGGTACCTGTATTGAGGATTGCGCCTCTTGTCTGGAGAATAGATATAACCCTGTCGCCGAGTTCCATTAGTGACAAAAAAACCCTATTCGTTAAGCCCACTTCTATTCGCATGGTTAACATATGCAGTCTGCTATCATTTATCGGTAAAGTGATTTATCAAACTCCGAAAGAAAATTCCTGCCTATCTGTAGCCTAGTGAGATGTAACACTGAACTGTACCGATAACGAGACACATTTTGACTCCAAGACTCGTGCTACTCCGTACAGCACATATGCTACCAGCAAACATGGTAGCAAGACCCCGGCTGTCGATAAACTTGAATGTTCGAACGCCTTGCCGTACAGCTCAAATGATTGAAAGGCGACTTAATGGCTATTTTATTGGAACAGCAGGACCAGCAAGAAGCAACGCGTGGATTTCCATGGTACTTTTTAGCCATTACACGCTAAAGCATAAGTGCGCTTACAGCACAAACGTTTGCCTTCCTTTGTGTGTTTGCTGGTTACTCTCTCGGGTAAAAATGAGCGGGTGCGCTGGTCCGATTAGACCAAGTTCAAGTAGACCATTATTGTGTTCGCAGGAAAGAGTAATATTTCTGAGAAACATCATTGTAGCTATCACCGACATTAGGAAATATTACGTACATATTAATACTTTTAAAATGCCTAGTGAACGTCAGTATCACATATATACGGTCTGCTATTCACTCCATTTATGACGGATCTAGCCGTTCAGCATCTGTTTTTTTCACCACGATGGCAACATATTTGATATGAAATGGGATCCGGCGATTATCAATGCCAAGGTAAGGTGCATTTGACGCTGGCGAGCGTAGGTGGTTCTTTGATACAGTACCATAGATAACGATGTTAGTGAGGCAATGTACCTTATGGTCCAATAGGAATTGACGAGGCTCTTTCATGTTTAATCGCTGAAAAAAACAATTACGATAGAACGGTGCGTAAA
>CM067358.1:39273502-39283623 GCA_034190875.2 Urechis unicinctus | reverse complement strand
ATAAGATCAGGAATAATTCATCGCCTCCGCGTGTGACGTCAGGTCCGGGAACGTTTTTGTTGCGAGGCGCAATCTGCACTACGATTAGCAAGAAATGACTACTAGAAATTTCATTATTTCATCACTTCATGAGAGCGACGAAGATACGTGGTATGGCACAGGGCATTCGCAAACTTTGCCTTACAGATTCGAACCAGAAATGAGCAAATCCGACGTCTCTAATGAGGAGAAAACAGACTTTGGCGATGTAACTGCTGCGTCTGGGTCTCACGCGGGTCATCCTGCCAAGGACCTAGGGCGGCTACAGAATGATGCTAGGTAAGCTATGTCTGATCGTACTTGTGCACCAGTTCATCGTATATGTGTTGGCGTGTAACGAAGTTATTCCATAAATTTTACCAACAAAATATGCAACCTCTTTTACAAACAGTATACAACAGAGCTTTGCAGCAAATAATTCTTCCATATCAGACAGCAGACATGAGATACCATTAAGTTTTTATCGAATCAAGTGGTTGCAAGGGTTCATGTTTACAAAGTTGTACCATGTAAATGCCAATGCTCCTCCTCACGAATTGCAAACAAACTAATTTCGGACTGCTGTTAATAAATAGAGATCCTCTTTTATTTTTTATATTTTTTTAGCAGGCCTTATCAAAGGCTGATTACAACATATTTCAAAGTAGATTGATTCTGAGGTAGGATATATATCGGAGAGCAAGTACCACAGCCGTTTTCTCATAGGACTGTCAGTAAGCACATAAATGAATGTATATCTGGACTTTAGGAGGTGAAGATTATGGTATTATATTATCATTGTGGTCAGTGTTACATCAGAGTTTCTATGAATGCAGAGACTAAATCATATTTGCCATACAATATGTCATCCTTTATTACATACATTAATATGCCCATCATTACATCATGTTACAGGTGCTTGTGTGGCTACTGTCAAGCAATGGCAGAGGTAGAAGAATCTGTGTGCTATGTGTGGAAATTCCTCGAGTCATGACCTCCATAGAGAACAGCCCCCATTCCCATTGGTGGCATAACCCAGCATGCTGGTTTAGGCCCAATCTGTTTGAACCCGTGGGCCTTGCAAGTGGGATATTTCTCCTACATAATTTTCAGCGAAGTATATATAACCGTGCGATAGGCAAGCATTTGTGATTAGTTACTATTCCTAAACAGCTTTTTTTGGCTCTGTTTAGTGCTATTTATACGAAAGTGAGTGATTGTTTGTCGGTGGTTCTGTTTCTGTGACTTTGCGGCTCAAATTGCTGCACATTACTATTTGCGTATTGGTCCACGCACATTTTCACAAGATATCTGCTTTTAAGCAGTTTGCTAGGTAGTCGAATTCACCACATAACCTGACGTCGGTGTCAAAAGCTGAACAGGCATCTGACACCATGCACCTGCGATCGGTGAGGTTAAAATATCTTTTTGTGACAATTGAAGTGGAGTCCAAAAAATGGGGTTAGGTACACGACTTATGTAATCACCTGGCAACATCAGCGAATAGAGCAATTCTTTGTCATTTTACTATGGGCTTCAACCTGGGTATCAATGGGCAGTCTGCTTTCGTTACGTGGGTCGTGCAAAATAAACACAAAACAATCCTGTGCTTATTCATTGATTTTGCTGGATTCACTCAGATGAATGTCGGTAACAGCTGGAGACAAAATATGCTGCATCACTTAGTTATCCGATGCCTGGATGCTTTTTTCACTTAAGGAAGAAAAGAACTATGATTCAGCTACACAGGCAGGTACATTTTGTTCCGCATTATCGTAATTGAAGAATCCATTTTGCAATTAGCCAATGCAATTGATGGATCGTCTGTGTAAAATACTCCTTTGATTACTATCGTACGTAAACCAAGAGTTGTAGTCGCTTGTGATGGCATATTGATTGATGGTGAAACAAACGGTTCACATATTCCAAATCAAATTTGCTCGTTCACCAAACCTGCACCTAAAACCTTTATAGTGTTGCTGTAAAATTGACAATACACATTGACTTTTGATCACACATACATAATCAGTCTTTTGTTAACAGTTGACATTCACAGATATGTTCTCACAGGGTATCTCTCGCCATTTTATATACAACATCACTTGCATCACTATTGCACCATATGAAATACAGACTTACTTGTAGTTGGTTGCATTAACGAGTTATGCCTTTAAGTAGGGACATTCTAAACTTTTAACAAAACGAGCAAGCGGGAAAGGCTCAATCTGTAAGATATGATAACACATAATATGGTTCGTTCAACATAATGCCTTATGATAGCGTGCTCATGGTATGTTTTGGAGCCTCAAAGACGATTGCTAGAAGGCTAGAGATAACCTTTGGGGTTTTTTTTCATATTGATTAAGCTTAAAGTGTAGGTTGAGTGTTTGCCATGAGAGCATTTGTACTTTGGTCATTCAAATATCAGCAATTGAGAAGCAATTAACCCACCAGCAAACTTTAACTTATTGCATTACTCCTAATGTACATGACATCAATAGATGACAACATTAACCGCCTACTGATGCACTACAAGCGTGTCAGTTATCTGACAGGCTAATACAGAAAATGAAATTCCACAATCGATTTTGGAGACTTGATTAAAAGCAATAATCTGTTTGCTTAGGTTTTCGACATATTGTCAATATTGCTTCGGGTTTAAACACAAGAGATAATGATATCCCTTCGACGGATAATAAAGGGGTTATCGACAACATGGTGATCGGCATTGTTGCTTCTAATAATGTTGGTTGACAAGTTGAGTGTAATTTGTCAACTCGACCCTGCTTGAAGGATATAAATTACTCAGCCAAGAATGCGAGTAATGCTTATTTGGATCACAGGTGTCGCGTCCAGTTCGTTTATCGTCTTTATCAGTCATATTTTGATGTTTCTCATTTGGTTATTGCTTTTGGAACACAGATACGTTTTATTTCAAGCTCATGCACCTTGTATAATTATGCACGGAATCAAGACAAGCAAAGTTATTTAACTGCTCTAAAAGCTATAGGAATGCTGCCTGCACATCGCTATACATCGGTTTTTGCTAAATGTATGAAAGCAACTCCACCACAGCGTGATAGGCCTATTATCAATAACACAAATAATAGCGCTATATTGCGAAACATTCGCTCTCTTGACTTTCTGATTTAGCGTTATGTATTTGTTGAGAATGCGTCGCGAAAATGACTCCAGAAGGTACCATTAACTGGGGCCTACGCGGCTGCTTGTGACGAGTGGTGGCAAGGAAACATTAGCCAAGTCCTTATCTGACCGCCTGTGATTATTTTGATTCCCTCCCGCCCAATTAAATAAACAATATGTTAACGCCAACTGATTTTACATGCGTATAAGCGAGCAAGAGATCATTCCCTCGACAAAACCATTGGTATTTGAATCCCCATACTGACATTAAATGTAATTGTGTATTCCAACTCCGATAATACAGTTGCATTCCAGAGAGCCCAAAATACTAAGAAGCCTGTTAAAGGAGAAAAGGCAGAGATAATTGCCAATCTTTGTGTGGTTCCTTTTTATCACAGTCTAAAAGAGAAAGTCGCTTAACAGACTCATCCGCGTTTACTTAATCTAAAAAAAAAGTGCTACACAACAACGCAACTAAGCGATTGTACTCAGACACGATGTGCTTTACCTAATCCTCAACGACACCCACGAACTCAACTAACCGGTCTCCTTCAACGATGCAAACATAACTGAAAATACAAACGATTCTTCTTTAAGACAATCCGCTAGACAAAACTCTTTAAAACAATTCATTAGAACTCTATACGGCCTGATGTTTGTGGAACTCAGTGCTTATAAGAGACAGTTGTGTGTTGTGAATAATTTCTCTATTTCTTGTAGGAACATGAATATTAGAGTTTCATTTATTTTACATCGCTTTACCTTTTATAGCACAGAGGACACCTCTCAAATATTCCGTTCATATTATCCTGATGACGAAACTGACTATCAGTATAGATCCTTTGGGCTGCTGATACTGGTTTGGAACTCGAAACTCTCAGACTAGATATTGACCCCTTCATACTTTAATGTTCTAACGCAAAAATCTGATTATCTGCAGCTTTACTTAAATTTTGATGTAAAAAAGGCAATCAATGTTTACAGCTTAGAAAATCAATTACTGAGTACATTAACCATTGTGGAATATTACTAAAAAAACTATAAAATTAGACTATGCCACAGGGAATAAAATGTTGCCGCTCAATACTGTTTTAAGCTTAATGTATATACTTCAATACTCTAAACAGAACATCACAATGGTAGAATATCATCAGGAATATGTCTGCTGAATAAAAGATGGTACGTCGAAATCCTTTAAGTCCCACGTGGAGGTTTGCTGTCAATGTGTTCATCTTTTCAAAACTGTTTTTTCTAATGTTTACAATCAGTATGGTTAGGAAGCCGGAACATTTAACTGACTTTAATTTATGCTTATATGTCCTTTCAAAGAAAACATTGAACGGTTACTCTATTCGCAGGTCAATATCGCCAATGTATACGGTGTATAGAATATAAAAAGTAAAAATAATTGTGCGGCTATTCAATCGCGAAAATAAATAAAGCCCCATCCCATCACATTATATCCCTTTCTAGTCGATCGCGTAATTCAGTATGTAGCAACTTGGCAAGCCTTGGAACAACGTCCGAATGTTGATATTTATTGGTAATGCAGACGGACATATGGGCTGTTGCCCCTTGATTGAAAGGGACGAATGTGCCTTTACAGAAACCTCATTTGTATAATACGTATGTGAAATAGACCTATAGTCTCGGGTTATATTACATTGTAATGGGAAATGTTCATGCAACAATTTTATTATTCGAACGTGTCCAGAAAGCAAAGCCACCAACAGAAATAAATGCTATAAGTATGTTAACCCGTCAGCACAGTGCCATGACACATCACGTTGACCCTCTGCAGGCACTGGAGTATATTGTCGACATTAAGCTTGCCCAGTGATGGACAAAATTCATATAAACGCGTCGGCACAGCATTATGGTCGTTTTTCGGTTACGGACTTTATTTTGACCACTGATTTGATTATCTATTAAGCAACAAATATCATGTATCAGCGCAAATCCATTTGAACGGCTTATCTGTGGTCAATTAATATTTTTATTGTTGCTGTGGTTGCTCCTGAATGAACATAGTATATTAAGCTTTTTTTGGCAAGTTAACCAATACAATTTAATTGCAGCGGAAGTCGTCGGATTATCTGGCAATTATAAGCCTATTGAGAGATTGCAATATCGAATATCATGAATAATCATTCACAGAGCTTTTGAAGACTGCTGCAAATAGCAACCTCATTTATTAAGGAAACTAGGCGTTAGTCTGAGGTCTGCCTCTCTATCCAAACGTTATTATTCCACAGGAACTATGTCGGCGGATGGTTTTATGCTCAAACTTATTAGGGCAAATCATAGCTCAATGGTCTTCTTTATACAAATTAATGAAACACGCAACGACATAGAATATAACCAGTACCAAGGGGGAAGAAATTCCTCGAGCATAGTTATGCCTATCAAATCATCTAACCCGGGCTTGATGGCGTGCTCTGCATCATTTCTCTCGCTCTCTCCTTCTATCTCTATAATCTAACCCCTAGCCCGTTTTCATCCCTTCCTCATCCCTCCTCTTTGTGTTCCTGTCTCCCACACGTTCCATCCCTAAGCTCAACTAACGTTTCCTGGTCATGTGGTCTCTCATGGGGCCTCTTTGCTGCTCGTTATGACGGACGGACCATGTTCTGCACAGCATGGGTCTGTGCATATGTGTTTAGGTACTACCTAACAGCATTGAACAGCAAAATACACTGTTTACAGAAACACATCTTAACTTGGAGACTGTGCAAGCAGACGACATCAGGCTCTGTCCGTATAATGGTGCCGTTAAAATCCTATCAGACTGACACCCGTAATACCGAGCGGCTCATTCATATAACGCTATCCACTTACAGATGCTTCACTGCTGGGTGACGTGCAACAAGCAATCAGTGACTTATGAGTCATACACATTCAACCTAGAACAACTTGGCTGATGTTATGATGTACGAGGCCGGTAATAATCGCCTATGACCTAATGGTTGCCGTTCTTTTCTGATGTTTCTGTCATGGCTGCTTTGTAATGGTCGGAGGAAATAAACAGTGTTCCCTAGATATTCAAGTATACTGAATTATGTTGAAAAGGCAAAATAGTATGCTTTAATGGCCATTACCTGCGACTTGTGCGGTCGGTTGGGTGCCACTAGTACAAACAGGGGTATCATATTGTGTTAATAGATGGTGACCTGGTTCTCAACATTGAATACTATCAAAGTAACTCATAAATTGAGTCTCTTTGGGACTGATTTACTTTCGCAGATGACAGAGAAATATACAAGGATACTAATGTAAGGGTTTTTAGTTGCCCGTGGCATAATTATATCTGGGTGATATGCATGAAAACTTACTCACGAAATAGTAGTCAGATGATGTCCTGGATTCGTTTTCTTTTATATAATATCACAATAACTCTGTGTATTTAGTTAGATTCTCCAACATCATGGACGGTCTCAAATGGCAACTATTATGTACTGCAAATATTATCATTTTGCAATATATAAGGCAACAGCTTATACACGCTATTACTCCTGTATAAATCAGACGTGGAATTCTTTTTGTGCAAAGAAAAATAACACAACCATGACATATGCAGATATCCATCATGTAGATGTTTATCCTGATGTGGTGCCGTGATGTTTTGACAGCAATGTTTATCTTTAAACCCGTATACCGTCACAGACATCATGCAATCTTAGAGCATCTCCTACTCTAGCAAGTGTCATTTGGTTGCAAAATAACCGGTCAATAATGCTGCTGTATTACGCCCAAACTGGAGGTCTACAGCATTGCCTTTTTATCAAGGAAATCGGCGCTGAATGAAGCCACATTAACGGACATCATGATAATCGATGTTCATCAAGCGTAGTTACCGCCTCTATCAACTAGAATAGAGATAGCGACAATGAAGATAAGTATGCACTATAGTTTATGTTCATGTTTCCACTGAAGGAAACTAATTCTTCCGAGGCGCCATCGAACAGCAATATATACTTCAAATGTTATGCCTTCGGAATCAGTGCTGATCGACACGTAGTCTACATGCGTTTGAAAGGTTAACCGTTGAAAGAATAATTCCGCTGCCACACTGCAAACTATTGCCGTTAACTAGTAAATATAGGTGATTATGCGTATTAAATAGCACTTGGTGAGTACTGTTTAAAAACAGCAGTACATTTTGGCCAATGCAATGTTACTTCTTGGACACCTAAGTTGCGAACGTTAGCTACTTATATTGAGCAT
This sequence comes from Urechis unicinctus, assembly GCA_034190875.2. Lineage (NCBI taxonomy): Eukaryota > Metazoa > Annelida > Polychaeta > Xenopneusta > Urechidae > Urechis > Urechis unicinctus. Next base: position 39,276,237 of record CM067358.1, on the reverse strand, counting down.
TATTCGCTGAAATCATAACTGTTCACATGCAGTAGTAAACAAACACAGCGGGATGAATAAGTAAGCTTTGCTCATTGTCCTTTACAACAAATACCCGCTTCCCGTTTAATATAACCAGCTTTAATCATTATGTCAACCGCACTTTCATTTAGATGTAGATTGAAGTGGGTCATAAAGTTAACAACTGAGAGTCATTGAACCTTTTGTTTGTTTAGGGTATGTTATCTATGATCAACATTGCTCTGCTTTGCATAATCACGCCGGTTTTAGCACCCCTCTTAACGGTCATGTTTTGCATACTTTCCTAGAAAACAGCTCGGATTGGTACCAACATTGCAATACCTTGACGAGTCCATTAAGCCAACGAAAATGTATGCTTTCGGTGGTTCTTCGTGAATATTACAATTTCTACTTACTATCCGTTATGCGAATAATACCATCAATGCAATTTATCGAATAACGATGACGCATGGCTCGGCTAGACATAACCAAATATAAAACTCGATGATACTATATATAGATATGACGGCGCGTAAGATCATTTTATGATCAAAATTAAGATGGGACTTAATCGGCGTGTCAGTTCAAAACATAGTGCAAGGTTTACGTTTCAAACCTGTATTCTTACACACAATTCTAGAATATGCTAAATATTTTTGAAATCGAAGCGTTAAACACAGCAAAATTGGAAGTTAAACTTCCACCAGACTGTGAAGTTCAAGGCTATGCTCACGGCCGGATTTTGTTGATTGACCCCGTCCACTCTCTTAGTATACATCTTCAAAAAACTATGCGGACCACAGAAAATTTAATCAGCGGCACAGCAAACGTGATTATCATGGTTCGGAAAGGAAAATAAAAATATGAGGTTTCACTTATGCTCGTAATCGGTCAATCATAATACGCTTGATATCAATCCTAAACTAATTAGCGATGTTATGCTTACGTACCATGGCGCTCCAGGATTATGTATTTGACCCCTTGTAATCTAAATGCTCAGATATTGTACATTCGATCACCTGCATAGATAAAATGTTCTGTTGGTGATATTCTTAAAATAAATGAAGTAGTTTAAGTTGCCGTAAGTCACGTGATTAACGGCTAAAGTCTAGTCTACACTCTAAGAGCACATGTTTCTTTTGGTGGATCCCTGTGATTCGCAAAGAGACGAATGGAAAACGTTTGCATGATTAAAACTCAATTTAAGTATCTACAGTCATGAATGGCCTCCTCAATCTATATATTTGCGACGATCATAGCCTGGCCTGCTAATCATATTTATTCAATTCTATGGAACCAATTGCAAAATCTGTAAAGCATATATGACTTAAACTGAGTTGTCCGAACCCGAATATCCTATGGGATTGTGATCTTTAATATTTAGTTGATATCAGCACAAGCGAAACCAGATGTCATCGTCGTGACATTCCTGTTTGTATGATGATTCTAGGAATGTTTCAAAATAAAATATGCTCCGCGTAAAATAGAACTCAGTTCCATGGATCTATATAGCTCAGTCATTCGTAAGTTCACTGCCAAATATACCATGACGGTCAATTATCACTGCTAGACCACTTTAACACGGCTTTAATGCACAATAGTTAGCACTAGCCTCGTCACTTAATCATGATATAATAGCCAATTGTTGGTGAATATTTGTACTGAACTGACTCTGTTCAGTTCGTAAAACAAGGTCAGACCAGAATCAGATTTAATCGCACCAACGCAGTGCAACCCCACACTTTCCCAACAAGGAAAAAATATTAAATAGTATTGTTTACAATTATTAATTCTTCAATCGTTATTAGCCTTTACTCAATAAAGCCAACAAAGCCAGCAATCTTGTAATATATCAAATCAATTAACCAAAAGCAGGTTAATATATATATATATATATATATATATATATATATATATATATATATATATATATATATATAGATATATATAATATATATATATTATATATATCTATATATATATATATATATATATATATATATATATATATATATATATATATATATATATATATATATATATATATATATATATAGATATTAAACATACACCTATATATATATCTAAATCTATATATTTATGCATATTTACTTTTATATATATAATTATGCATATATATATGTATATAAATATATTACACATACATACACAAATGTGTATCCAAAAATACGTACAAATATATACACACATAAATAAATACATGTATACCTATATATATACATATGCATATATATATATATATATATATATATATATATATATATATATATATACACAATATATATATATATATATCTTATATAATATATATATATATAAATATATACATATACATATATATAGACATAAATACATATATACATATTTATATATATATACAATATATAGATATAAATTTATACATAAATGTATATATTAGTACGTCGATACCTTATGAGAAACTAATATACATTTATATGTACACGTACATTTATATATATATAAATGTATATACAGGTATGTATATATATATATGATTATGTACATATATATATGTATATAAATATATATATATATAAATATGTAGAGATGTTTGTAGATATATATATTTAAACTTAAATATATATGGATATATATATATTATATATATAAGTATATATGTATATATGTATACATATATATATATATCTATATATATTCATATATATATATGTGTGTGTTATATATAGGTATAT